>JACEFZ010002374.1:640000-1030000 GCA_014155875.1 Cepaea nemoralis
CATAATGCATAACATTGTAACTCATCTTTTTTTGCTTAAAGAATGAATAAATAATAGTTACCTTATCTCTATCAAGTTTGAAGATTTTATATTTCTTTACACTGTCGCCAACTCTAAGAAGACATGGAACAACTTTAGCCATTATTAAATCTACAGGCATATGCGTTATATTCCTCCTCCTCCTCCTCTCCCCTCCTCCACCTCATACCCTCTTCCTCTTCTCCTCCCCCTCCTCCCTCTCCCTCCTCCATCCTCCTCTTCTCTCTTTCTCCTCCTCCTCCCTCCTCCTCCCTCTTCCTCCTCCCAGCTCCTACTCCTCCTTTTTCTTCTTCTTCTGCTGCTGCTGCCGCTGCTCCATTTACCCAAGTTAATTGTTGGGGAAGATGTAAAGATCTTTCAAGTGCTCTTTCTAATGCTTTTTGTAAGTTGGTCTTCGTTTATCTAAGGTTGTTCTAAGTGCAACCAATAAATGATTAGACAGACAGACAGACAGACAGACAGACAGACAGACAGACAGACAGACAGACAGACAGACAGACAGACAGACAGACAGATAGACAGACAGACAGATAGTCGGTAACGGGAACGGGAACTTATATGACTACTTATATGAATTAAATGAGATGCTCCCCACCAAGGACTGGGCGATGCCGGGCCGGGTCAGACAGACAGACAGACAGACAGACAGACAGACAGACAGACAGACAGACAGACAGACAGTCGGTAACGGGAATGGGAACTTATATGACTACTTATATGAATTAAATGAGATGCTCCCCACCAAGGACTGGGCGAAGCCGGGCCGGGTCAGCTAGTGATAATATAATTTATAATATTACATTGTGACACACTTAGATATAGTATGCATAATATAATGATTGTCGAATGAAATTGGCGAAAATGTTTAACAATTTAACAGCAGACGGTCATGCTAATACTGGATGTATTTTAATGACTGTGCAGTGTTTGAAAATATTCTCGGTTCAAGTTTTGCATTCACCTGTTATGTTGCATGAAAGTTACAGAGCGTGAATACAAAACTTGGATCGGCAATATTTTCAAACATTGCACTGTCATTAAATACACACCCTATACAAATAAATAAATTATCCCAAAGCGGTTTTCTGCTATGGGTTTGTGATGTGATTTGGGGCCATGGTATTTTGTAGGCCTGAGAGCCAGGAGGGTTAGGTATCCAATGTGTCCTTCACTTTGACAAGCTACCAGCCCTGGCGTCGAATTGGCGTCCGACAGCTTCATGGCATAATCAACCTAGTTGTTATCAGCTTCGGTAGAGTGCCCACCTCATATATATATATAACTGACGGATATGTAAATAATACTCCCAACCAAGACTTTGTTTATACAAGAAGTTGCAACAAAAATCCGATACTTGATGTGGACGGAAATGCATAGTTTGAATCTAAATAATTAAACATTGCGACAATTACAATACAAAGATAAATTGAAAACGTGAAAAATTGGATGGTATAATAAAAAGCACATGGTGTGATGAGAGTGCACGTAATACACGGATGCAACAATGCTTTGTGAAGATCAGGTAAAAGCCAATTTATTTGTTGAAACATCTGATCTGTGACATTTAGACAACATATCAGACAATTGGAGTCTGATTATGTGTTGTTAGTCACTGTTTCTATAGGCATGTAAAAGACACGTGTATCCAATAGTGCGAAAGACATTCTTAGTTGTAAGTAATACTCAGATATACCTCACAACATCTCTCCATGGAGCTACCGTGTAGCATTGCTCATAGTTTCTGACAGGCATGAGTATTCAAGAGAATATCATAGAAACGTAACATTAAAAGACTGACTCAAGACCATGGGATTGTGCGAGTCAACAGAGATTAGAGATACCCATTAATCGCTTGAGGTTGCCGCAGTGACTAAAGAGGTGACGAAATTTCCGGATCCAAGATTGTTAATCAGACCCGCAGATTATTCGGCAACACTCCCGAAACTTCTGGATACTTGTTGTACATAATCTAGTTGACGGCGCTCCCTTCGAGTTTGTTATCTCCTGAAATTATCATCGTGTGTGGTCATTACTGCATTAACCAAATATCATTCCCCGGAGGAGTCTGAAACACAAGATGGGCCTGAAAACTAACCAGCTATGATAACCATTAACACACTGACACCTGTAAATGGATTGTCTTCACTTTAAACACTGGATCAAAAAGTGTAAATATTTTTAAATACGTAATGCATCGTATTCGGAGTCATGCACATGTTGTAGCAATCCATTGTTTTAAACAAACATATGGTAGTATGATTATTGGTCAATGTAAAGTTGCAACCTAGCAATAAAAATGTGCTTCAGTGACGTTTATATACTGACCTTTTTATGCCAACATAACTGTCCTCTGCGAGTCTGTGAATTGTCCAACACGTCATCAACCATCAGGAACCACGCCTGCAACTGTTTGTTTTAAAAATTATATGACAGTGGTGAAGACAGACAAAATCATGTGGACTAAATTGCAATATAAGAAACCATTCGGATCTATTTTTGACAAGAAGTCAATCTTTTACAGTGCTTAGCTGGGTTTGAGGCCATGAGGCCACTTTGTACCTCTCATAGAGCTAACAGTTATGTAGGACACACGGCCACTCTGCTCCTCTCTTACAGTTACAAATAACTGGATGACCAACTCCTCTCTACCCCTCTCATACAGCTAAAATAACTGGAGGACATACAGCCACGCTGCTCCTCTATTACAGCTAAAAGAACTTGACCACATACAGCCACTCCATTGAGCAAACAGCCCTGGAGGTCATGCTACAAAATTGTTCTTAAAAAAAGGAGCTTAAAGACCTTGGGGCATACTACAACTCCCCTCCTCGCATGCAGCAAGCAGCTAACAACCATGGAGGACATGTTGCGACGCTGCTCTTCACATGCAGCTAACGGGATTGTAAATATTACAAACAGCTGCAGTAAACCGGATTGGAGAGAATTTTCTAGCCACTAAATAGTTATACACAAGAGAATTCTCAATTTTAGCTTCATGGACACCTGCACATGTAAGAATATCATCCATCCAGTGGCTTGCCGGCTGGAATGGGCGATCATGCCTCTCCACAAATTGCGATCTCTGGCGTCGTAGAGCAGTTGGCTTGCTGACACCCTTCTATACCATTATACAAGGCTGTCAAGAATCTTCTCACGCTGCCTTCCTCTATCTCTCTTTCTTCAAATCTCTCAGATTGTCACAACGTGGTCCAGTGTAAGTCTTCTCATAATGTGGCCAAAATGCGATGACTGCTTCTTTCTGATGTTTGAAATAAGTTGTCTTTGCGAGTCAACTTCCCTCAAAATGTCCAAATTGCTCATTTTGGCTGTCCAAATAATTTTCAGCATTCTTCCATAAATAACATCTCCAAGGATTCCAAGGCTTTTTTCGCTTACTAAATGTCAATGATTAGCAGCCGGATGTTAAAATTGATTCTATGTAACATGCGAGAACTCTTTTTCTAACGTTCATGGACGACTTATTGTACAAAACGTTCTTCATTTGATAGAATGCTGTTTTTGATTGCCCTATTCTGTTCTTTATCTCAATGATGCATCTTCCATCTCATGTTATCCATATGCCTTGATATTACAATTCTTCACTTGCCTCAAAATAACATCATGTTAGCCTGGCAAAGACCACACAAAAGTTCAGGGATATCGAGTTATAAACATGCGGAATAAACTAGGCAAGCTGCTAGAGAAGGTAAATGCCAGGAAAATATCAAGCCAGCTAGAGAGGCAAGGTGTTTTCCCACCTACCCTGGGTGGGTACCGACCAAACAGAGAAACCTGGACCAATGCAGCAGTTTTTGCCCATGACGTCTATGAAGGTTTCCACTCGGCATTGAAACCTTTGCGGCAGCGATTGATCTTGCGGACGCGTACAACAGAGTACCATTGAATTTTGTAATGCTTAAGCTTCTTGAACTCAAAATAAGTCCTTTCCTCCTGAGTTGGATCGCTGCAGCCCTCTTCCAACGGAAAGTAGTTTTTAGATGTGGCAGTTGGACTTCAGAACCAACGACAATATATCCTGGCCTACCACAGGGATCACCATTATTTCCATTGTTGTTCAATGCCTACACTGTGAGAATCACTAGCGAGCAGATCACGGGACCAGGGAGGACATTGTCATATGCCGACGATGTTTTAGTGTATCGTCAGGGTAAGGATAGAGATCAGGCTGCTGCGGAACTACAAACCGAACTCAATCGTATAAGTACTTGGTTTGTTGAAGCTGGGGCAATGGTCAACCCAACAAAGGCAACAGTGACATGGTTCTCTTTGAATAATCATATTGTCAACACTCCAACACCAACTGTAAAGCTGTGTTCAGAGACTGTGGAAAGAAAGCAGGCAATGAACTACCTGGGGATACGTTTTGACAGAAGCCTTGCTTACATCGAGCACATGGACCACGTGATAACAAAGGCCAAGCGGAGTTTGGCTGCGATGCGGGTAATGGCGGCAGCAAACTGTGAGCAGCGCCATCTATGTCTTCTGTACGAAAGGCTGGTCATGTCAGTTTTTGAGTATGCGATGGTTTTCCTGACTCTTAGCCGTAAGCAGATAGAAAGAATGGAAAGGATACAGAACGAAACCATGCGCATTATTCTTGAATGTACAAGAGATACAGCATGCAAGTCGATGCGCTACCTTCTTGATTTTCCAACCATTGAACACAGAATACACATTTGCAGAGCACGTGCCTACCTCAGAGTTAACGCAAACACACAACATCCACTACATAGTGAAATTAAGAAGGTGAAGGGCAGTAGGTTAAAAAGAGGAAGGTCGTGGATGGGTCAAGCTGAGGACATTTTTCAACAGCTATGTTCACTTTACAACTTAGAACCTGGCGAGGAGTGGGTACAAGTGCCAACATGTTTCTATACGTCTCTTTCAGTTTTGCAACTAGACGGAACATGCAGACAAGAAAATCCGGCTTTGATTTTCGAGAATTCGTTAGATGGCGAAGCTGTCATATACACAGATGGGTCGGTCGTCCGACATGTGAGAAGCTCATGGGCTTTTACGGCGCAGGCCGGAGGGAGAATTGTGATGCAGGACTCTTGCTGAGACCACAAGTAGCCTGACTATGGAAGTCATGGCAATGAGTAAAGCAACAACATGGCTCGATACACAGACATTCACTAGGGCTTGTTTCCTTAGCGACTCAATGGGTATGCTCAAGAGGGTAGAGCTGGGGTGGATCCGAAGAGAGTGGTTGCTGTCTCTGGAGCGGTCTCGGCTGGCAAATATTAGTTTCACCTTCGTGCCAGGGCATGCGGGAGTACAAGGAAATGAGCGGACTGACAAGCTCGCAGGTGAGGCTACTGTGGAAAGCGAACGCGCTATGGACCAGTCTGACATTCTGAATGCCCTACGAGATGTAAGACTGTTGCGAGAACCAAGCGATGACTGTGATTCTACAACCATGGTCAGACTGCGAGAACTGCAAATTAAAAGAGGTGTTGCCAACCAAGAACACTACGCAGGAAGCCAAAGAAGATTGATTAACCAACACATAACTGGTGTCGTGAGCCGCTACACGATGCGGGATTTGCTGAGGAGGGGATCCGAGCACTTATGGACTGAACGGTTCCATGTGCAATGAGGATGATCTGTCGAATAACTAACTAACTAACATCAAGTAATTTAATTATCTATTAGGTATATACTGTTTCTTTGATATCACCATGACTTCTGTCTTTCTATTATTCAAACTATGGCCCATTGTTTTCACTTTCTACAACCACTGTATCTAGCATTCCTATAGATACTTCTGACTTGTTACTATCAAGATAGTGTCATCAGCATAATATGTTATGTTATTATATCCATCAACCAAGATTTCTGGCAAATTGTCCAGAAGATCTCATATATGTTCGCTATATAATGAGAACAAATCAGGAGACATTACACAACCTTATCTGACGCCCTTCTTTACACACTGAAATGTTCCAACCAGGTTGTTTATTCTTATGGTTTGCTGTCAATATATGGGCCACACCCAGCTTGGCAAGCATGGGCTCGGATTCCAAGCCAACAATGCGATGTGATCCAAGACGACGGTCAAGGAACGCAGGGACCTGGTGGTCAAGGAGATTCTCAAGGGGGAAGATGACGGAAGACTCCGCAAGGCTGTCCAACAGGCACAGCAGGCGCAGTGGATGTCATGGGAAACGGTAGTGCGAAGTTCCATTTCGTGGAATGAGATGAGAGCATGACACCGCTACGTCTACGTTCCGTCATCCGATCCCTCTACGATGTCCTGCCATCATCTGCCAACTTGACCAAGTGGGGGTTAACTACCGACCCGTTCTGTCCCCTCTGTACGAAAGCCCAAATAGTCTAGACAGCGGAACGTGCTATCTGGTTGCAAGGTCGCCCTGACCCAAGGGCGTTTTACGTGGCGGCATAACAAAGTCTTGACTTATTTGGCCGCCATAGTGGACGTCGCAAGAATGAAGGCGAACAGAGAGGGGGACAGGCCGAGGCCGATGGAGATTACCTTCGTCCGAAAAGAGGGTAAAAGTGGCAAAGCTGACGACCTTCCTCTTGCTACCGTCTTCGATGGTGCCGGGGACTTGGAACTGACCGTAGACCAAAAGGACCGTGGCAAATACCCTGAGGTGATCCGAAGGTTTGGCTTGCGACCTGAAATTGTACTTAGCTCTTCGTCAGCCAAGCAGCTAACGCTGATTGAGCTGACTGTCCCGTACGAATCAAATATTGAGGAGCAACACCTGTACAAGATAGAAAAGTATAATGACATGATCGCAAGTCTTAGGCGGGAGGTATACACTGTCAGGCTGTTCCCCGTCGAGGTAGGCGCGCGAGGTCTTGTCTCCCACTCCGTGTTTGATGTGCTGAAACGAATGGGTATGAAAGAACGATCAAGAGCCGGGGCCCAGAAACAACTGTCTGAGGCAGCCGAAAAGGCCTCGTGCTGGCCGTGGAATTGTCGCACCCTAGAGTGGAATGAGTCTCGAAACTAGTATGGTTAGAAGCGGTAACTGCAGTACCAACAATTTCTCAATCAAATGACGAACTTTACAACGTCTCGTGTCAGTTCTTTAACCCTTCCTCCAAGCGTCGGCGGTGAGCCTGAATGCAGTCAATCACACAAATGTCGGCCGAGGTCCAACCTCCATAATATAGCAATAATCGACCGTATGTCGCATCTAGACCAAGCGCAATTTAACAAGCCTGTAATAATAACCAACACCTCACGTTTTCACGAGATATGCGTACTACGTGGTCTAGTCAGTTGCAGACAGACCAAGAGGTGGGTCCGAAAAGAAAGGAAGGTTCGGCTTCGTGATAGGGTGCGGCGCCGTGAACGGGGTACGGGGAAGGAACACGGCAACGGAGCGCGTGGAGGCGACAGAGGCCGTGGGATGCCAGCTTCATGACGTGTCAAGGGGCAGGCACTGGCTGCACGGGCTCTCCCCACCGAGGGAGGGAGGGCTTGAGAGTGGACAAGGTAACAGCGAAAGGACACGCTTAACAACAGGGATAACGAATATGACCGAACGAACGTCTCCACGGCAGGGGTAAGACGCCCGGAGTCATGACCCTGACGGGAACGCCCCCAGAGAGTATTAAGAAATTAATGATCCGAAATGCTTAGGGGAGGGTTTCTTCTGATGATCGGAAGCCCCCTGCTGTGTTTTCAGAGTTTTTACGACTGTTTATTATTCGGAAATCTTTACCGTCAGTGTTCAATTGCTTTATAAATTATATCATTTCGTCATGTTTCACATTGCCAAATGCGTGTGAAGTCTATGAAGCGTAGGTACATATCTGGTTTTACTTCTATATGTGTTTCTAATAGTTTCTAGAGAATATGTATAGCGTTATTTGTGCTCTTTCCCTCCACATATCCACACTCTTCCTCACTAATTTATGATTTAATCTTGGTTCTTATTTATTTTTAAATAATAATTCTGAGTAACCGCTTTGTCATGTGACTCACAAGACTTATCGCGATATGCTCTTCGTATTATAAAGCGCATGGTTTCTTTGGCAGAGATATAAATATTGATTTTAATAGATCAATAGGAATGTACCCACTAGTGTAGATGTCATTTAGGAATTGTTTAGAAATATAAGGCAGACAGAGAAGCTAACATGGCAGAGTTAATCACAACAAAATCCGTGCGAATATGAATACCGATGACATTAAATCCACGACTAAACGCTAAGAACACAGAGGTGTGGATTATAATGTAGGGTCAAAGCCTGAGGAGAGGAAACACTTACAAATTGTTTAGTTATTTGTTTAGAAATTGTCAAACAACAGATGAACATAAAATTCCATGTAACAGGAAATTACCGAGGGTAGAACTTGGAAGGGCCTATTTTGCTGTACAAGTAGAAACATGCATATTAAATCAGAAGCAAAATAATAATACACGATGCCTACTTGAAAGTGGGATATGTGTACTACAAATAAAGTCTCTAACAGAATACGCGACGCATTGTGGATATATGGCTCTAGAGTGATGCAAGGAAAGTTTAAGCAATATGTCTGCAGCAAAAAATTCCATATATAGGATATACATCCGAAGTGTAATAACGATGTTTAAAAGCTTTTAAGCTTTTTAAAAAAGTATACACATTTTTTCTTTATCAAGATCATCATCATCATCATCATCATCATCATCATCATCATCATCATCATCATCATCATCATCATCATCATCGTTATCATGTGGCAGGCCCTTCAAAGAACAACGCTCTCACTACGGCACGTCAAAATACCTCCCAATCTCTTGCCATTTCTCATGTCTTGTGCACTCTCATTCCCAAAGTGTCTCCTGTGTCCTGTGTCCATCTTCCTGCTCAGTTCAGTATTTAAGAAAAAACAAATTCCACCTCGTTCAACCTGCCTCAACCAGCGTTGTTTATAATTGAGGTACGGGTTATTTTGCAGTTCTAGATTTGTTCCTTCTTCTTGGTGCTGGTCGACCATGCCACTTCTACCAGGAACCATTCCGACCATCACTGTTCTCCCCAAGCCACTGTGGCGTTTAATGCAGGCAAAGTATTTCAGTGTCAGAGACATGGCACGGTTTGTCAGACGGTTTTCGCTCGTGTGAGTAATCGAGGCGAGAGTGAGTGTGTGAGTAATTGAGGAAAGAGTGAGTGTGTGGGTAACTAAAGAAAGAGTGAGTGTGTTAGTAACTGAGGAAAGAGTGAGTGTGTGGATAATTGAAGAAAGAGTGAGTGTGTTGGTAATTGAGGAAAGAGTGAGTGTGTGAGTAATTAAGGAAAGAGTGAGTGTGTGGGTAATTGAGGAAAGAGTGAGTGTATGATTAAAACAGTAGAGAGTGAGTGCGTGAGTAATCAAGCAGAGAGTGAGAATGCGTTTTCGAGTAAAGAGTGAGTATGTGAGTAATAGAGAAAAACGTGATTGTGAGAGGAATGAAGGAGTGAATGAGTGTGTGAGTACTCCAAAAAAGAATGTGTGTGTGTCAGTAATCGAAGAAAGAATTAGAATATGTGTGTTGAATAATCTAAGAGCGTGAGTTTGTGAGTATCCGAGGAGAGAATGAGGCGTTGAGTACTTTAGGTGAGAGGGAGTGTGTGATTGCTCGAAGAGATAGTGAGTGTGTGAGTACTTGAGGAGGTAGTGGCTGTGTGAGTAACTGAAGAGAGGATGAGAGAGTGAGTATTTGTAGGTGTGTTTAAGTACATAAATTAGCAAATATAAGAAGGGAGTGGGGAGATGGAAAGAAAGAGACAAAGATGGGGAATGAGGAGGAGAGCAAAATGTCATTTTGAAAACAGGTGTGATAAAACTTGGAACAATGACAACAAATTAAAAACAAGTGGACGAAATTTATTCAAGGTCTAGTACATTAATTACATTAATGAAAAATACGTATATAAAGATATACAACAAGAGTAGTAAGAGAAACAATACTGATAGATACAATAAAATTAATATGCATGAATCGTTAAAAATAGAACAGAAATATATCTTACCAATTCTACACACCAGCCAAGAACACGGGCAATTTTTAAATCTGCTTCAGTTGCCTCAGGAACCAAATGTTTGTAAGAAGTCACAACTGACAAGCCTTTCAATTTCTTGCCGCTGGGAACATTATAATGTAACACCTGTTGAGAAAAACAAGTCTCGATAATGTAGCTATCATCATCATCATCATCATCATCATCATCATCATCATCATCATCATCATCATCATCATCATCATCATCATCATCATCATCATCATCATCATCTTCCACTTCTGCCGTCAAGCGTCGTGGTGAGGAATAATTTGCGCTCCAGCGCTTGATGGGCGGCACTTGATAGTGTCATTCCGTGTGATTGTACAATGTCTTTAATGTCGTCAATCCATTATCTTCTTGGATGTCCTCTTGGTCTCGTCGCAGATGATCTTTGATGTAAGGCCAATGATGGTAGTTGACGGTGTTGCATTCTAACGACATCGCCAAACCACTTGATCTTCAGTCTTTCAGAAAATATGGCACAAGGTGTTGATCCCATTGTCTGTCAGATAACAGCATTTCTTACTGGGTCTCGGATTGTTAAATTGGCAGCTCTCTTCGGGTATCTCATCTCACAGGTGTTAATTTTGCGAAAGTGTGATTTGGATAAGTCCAAGTTTGAGGTTGGTAGCACAGGGTGAATGGGGTAAGCATTACCTTATTTTAGTTGTTTATGTTGATACTGTAGATTAATTGTGTGCACATCTGGTATGACTAAATCAAATGATCAAATATTGATATAACTAAAGCAATTATAAGTTAAGCAGCCAACACTTTTGACTAACTGTCAATCAATCCAAGCAAGTGCCGTCCCCACAATGCAGGTTGGCTGCAATGGATCTCCAACACTGTCTGTCTCTCGCCCTGATTGTACATTGTGACAGACTGCTGTTCGTCCATATCTTAACGGTTATCCTCCCACCTGTATCGGTGTCTAACTATTGCTCGCCTACCTTCAACTTTAACCTCCAGTATGGTTTTATAAGAGTGTTATGTCTTTTACAGTGGCCGAAATATTTCATTTGTCTCTTTTGTTTATTTCATTCATAAACTCTCTTTACATTCCCAGTTATTCTAGAACCTCTTGGCGATTCCTATTGTCATTTATATTTATCCTTCACTTCTACCGTCATATGTTATTACATGTCCAAGATAGGAAAAATAATTGTTATTTGTTCTAGTATAATCTCCGTTTACTGTGTTGTTAATTGGCTGTCTCTCCTTTCCACTGCTAATTATCATAATTTCAGATCTGAGACGACCTGAAGGCCAATGTTTCAGATGCACAAGTTACAACTCACAGTATCCAAAGTATTGACAACCAATCAGCTATGAGTCATACATGATCACCTCTTTAAACCGTATGAAAGCATCTGCTATTTCAGGGTTCTTTATCTCGTTCTTTGTCAAATCGTCAACAATTTCTGGAAATAAGGCATCGAACTCTGCCAGTTCTGTTGATGCTTTCAGATTCTGTGCGCCAACTCCATTTTCTGCCATGCTTGAGAAGAAAGAGGAAATATGAATTAGAAAATCATATATAACTCTAGAATTAAATAAAAAAAGCAATGAAGGCGACATTTATAATACAACTATATTGACCAAGGGGATAGACTATATTGACTATATTCACGGAAGGGGAAGGACGCCCGGAGTCATGACCAGGACTGATCCGCCCCTAGAGAATGTGAAGTAGGTAAAAGGGCCGAAACATTCTGGGAAGGGTGACTACTTCTGACGATCCGCGGCGAAGTTTTTAATCACTGATTTATAGCCAGTACATCAGACTATCCGGATAGATGGATGGACACTCTGGAAAGGCACAGTGACGCCCTGGATAGACAGGCACTGCTGCAGCGCAGTGGTGGAATTTGCCGTTTACCGGTGGGGCCGACAGCAGACCGGACTGACAACCCCTCGTGCTGTATAATGTCCTTGTCGCGTAAAACGAAAGAACAAATAGATGCTCCTTGCTTGGATCCTCCGAAATGGGGGCGGGGGCGGGGGCGAGCATGAAAGATATACTTGTGACCACACGTTGACGACCCAGACCGTCCAACCCACCATGATCTCAGCCTAACGACCGGGCTGGACATGCATCTGAAGTAAAAGCTTCGCCTCCTACCGGTGAATGAGAATTTAAGCTGGACAAAAGAAGTGCGAGATTAGACAGCCCACCCGTGAAAGGGATATCAATAAGACATCAGAGGATCTCAGCCACGGACGACGCCACAGAGCTGAGAAGATTCAAATCGACGTCCCCCTTTACGCAGCCGAGCAACCTTCTGAGAGTCTCAGGGGGAAGATCAAGTTCCCCCCTGCCACCGAGAAGGCAGAAAGGGCGCGATTAGATGAGACGTTATCCCGTGTTTTAGAGGATGAGCTAAAACATACGTCACTTGACGAGAAAGTGTAACAGTTTGGAGAGATTGAATACCTCCACACGCTGCGTCAATTTGGCAGCAGCGAGAGGAAGGAAGCAGCTAGCTCGCAGAAGACCAGGCGCCAGAAGCTGATAGAGGAAGTAAGAGCCGCTGAGAAATGGTATAAAGCAGCAGCCGAGCATGAGGAATTGCGCCAGGTGTGGCAACATCTGAAAGCTAGGCACAATGACCTCTATCGAGCGGAAATGTTCGGCAGGAACAGGCGGAAAACCCGGAAGGAACGAGAAAAATTCTTCCGGGAACCATACCAGTTTGCGATGGACGTGTTTAAGCAGCCATGGTCCGGCAGCCTCATTGTTAGCAAAGAGGAGCTGGAGAATCACTTCGTGAAGACGTACTCCGATGCCCAGTAGGACGTCCCACTAAGAGAATTTGATGGGCTCAAATGTTCGGAGAAACCAACTGTGGGTTGTAATGCCAAGCCTCCGTTGTGGAGCGAGGTGGTGGCGGTGATAAAAAAGGCACGTGTTAAGTCTGCACAGGAGCCCAACGGGATGCCTTACACAGTATACAAGAGGTTCCCGAATGCCCTTAAGAAACTTTACCAGATACTAAGATCCGCGTGGAAATACAAGCACATCAGCGCGGAGTGGAAGAAAGCCAACGGAATCTGCATTCCCAACGAGTAAAACTCAACCAGTATTGCCCAATTCAGGCCGATCTCTCTCCTGAACGTCGAGGGGAAAATATTCTTCTCAGTCATGGCCAGCCGAATCACGACGTACTTGATGAGGAATAAATATGTCGACACATCGGTTCAAAGAGAAGATATACCAGGTATCCCCGGATGTCTAAACCACGGCACCATGATCTGGAAAGCTATTCAAAATACGAAGATGAAGAAGGAGGAACTCGACGTGATATGGTTGGATCTGGAGAACGCATTCGGGTCAGTGCCAATGCACTCAAGACGTATCACGAGCCCGAGAAGATTATAGCAATGCTTAGGCAATACTTTTCGGGCTTCTCACTCCGTTTCTCGAACAAGACGTTCACACCAGATGGATCGACCTGCAGGTGAGTATTGCCATGGGATGTACGATTTCGCCGATACTATTCGTCATGGCCATCCAGGTTATCCTGGATGCAGCATCCGGCTACGCACACGGTGCGAAACTCAACGAGGCACGGGACATTCCACCATTGAAGCCTTTCATTGTCTATACGACAATCCTGACACCGAAAGAGAGTGATACCCTCACCATCTCTATAGACTAGATGAACTGATTCACTGGTGCAGGGTGAGCTTCAAGACAAAAAAATTAAGAAGCCTATTACATACCACCAAAAGAAAAGAATGATCAAATCAATCAGAAAGCCACCAAACCTTACTCAAGACGACTACCACGTTATGGACAGACCAGAACAGGTCATTCTTCTGCGCCTCAGAACAGGACACAATAGATTACGCAACCACGTGTATACAAAATTCAAGATTGGTGACTCAGTCCATGTGCACATGTGGTTTGGCGTCGCAGACAGCAGAGCACATACTCCAGGATTGCCCAAACTACAACATATCCAGGCGAACCTTCTGGCCTAGAGAGACAACAGTGGAAGATAAACACTATGGACCGCTGAATGAACTAAAAAAGACTGTTAGATTCATACAAGAGACAACATTGCAGTTATAAACATATTTTAGGAGAACGAAAGAAGAAGAAGAAGAAGAAGCCTGTCGATCGTGAAGGGTAGAGCGGTGGAAACGACGTTCATGGCTGCTGGGCAAGCAATTCCCACTATGCTAGAGGAGCCAGTAAAGAGTCTCGGTCGTGTGCACGATGCAACTCTGACGGACAGGAACGTGGTGGTAGAGATACAAGAAGTGTTGGCGAACGGTCTGCGTTCCATCGACCAAAGCAGACTGATAAGCAAATTCAAGATCTGATGTCTCCAGTTCATGCTTATTCCGAAACTCTTATGGCCGCTGCTAATATATGATATAGGTACGACCGCAGAGAATAAGATGGAAATGAAAATAAGCAAGGACGTAAGAAATTGGCTTGGAGCATCGCCATGCTTTACGACGGTCGCACGTTATTTTAAGCAGAGTAAGCTCGTCCTCATGGAAGAATTCAAAGTCGGAAAAGCCAGACTCGCTATGATGCTGTGCGAGTCTCCAGATTAAGTATTTCACAGCCCGCACTGAGAACAGGATGGAAGTGGAAAGTCGTCAGCTCGGTCGAAGATGCCCAGGTAGCACTCAAGCTAAAGGAAGTCGTGGAGTACACTCAGTCGGACACAATGGAGTTCGGGCACCATGACAGATCTTCGATGTGGTCCAGATCGACGACTAAGGAACACAGAGACACGGTGGTTCAGGAGATCCGCGAGTGAGAGGACGACGAGAGAGTGCGACTGGCTGCCCAACAGACGCAGCAGCGCCAGTGGGTGTCATGGGAAGGGATAGTGCAGACGTCCCTTACCTGGAAAAGAGATATGGCGTATGGAACCACTGCGCTTAAGTTTCATCGTCCGATGTCTTGCCATCAGCTGCGAACCTGATCAAATGGGGTAAAGCCACCGACCCGTCCTGTCCGCTCTGTAAAAAATTTTCAGACAGCGGAGCGCGTATTGTCCGCATGCAAAGTAGCTCTAACCCAATTCACATGGCTAAACAACAAAGTCCTAGCGGAGTTGGCAGCCGTAATGATGTAGCCATAATGCAGGCGAACAGAGGGGACAGGTCGAGACCGTTGTGGTGTTTCATTGTCCGAGCCGGGCAGCAACGCAGAGACAAGGAAGGCTGGGCTGCCGACTTGCCATTTCCTACCCTTTTCGGTGGCGCGGGTTACTGGGAGCTGACCGTGGACCTAAAGGGCTGTGGGGACTACCATGAGGTGATCCGACAGTTTGGCTTGCGACCTGACATTGTACTTCACTCCTCATCGGCCAAACAGTTAACGCTGATTGAGCTGACAGTCCCAAACGAGTCAAATATCGAGGAAGCATACCTACAAGATCATTATTATCATGTGCCACGCCGGTAAGCGTGGGCGGTCATGTTTTGCCATCTCACTCAATCACCAGAAACGTTGACTAGCTCAGTGTTCTTGTCTCGACCATATAAAGTGGTAAAGCCATCCAGGTATTTACATCTCTGCCCGCCCCTTGTTCTCTTCCCCTCACCAAGTTCTCCAATTTATTTCTTCTCATAACGTGACCAAAAATGTTTGACTGTCTACGACTAATTCCTCTAATCAGTTTACGGTTTCCATTTGCTCCTTGTAAATGTATGTCTTGAATTGATTAGAACAAGAATTCAAAATTATTTTACTGTCTACGACTAATTTCTCTAATCAGTTTAAGAGTGTAATTTGTTTCTTGTAGGATTTGGTTGTTGGTTTTTCTGTATGTCCATGGTATTCTTTGCATTCTCATTAGGCACAAGATTCCACAGCCATGAGCTGTTTTTTTCCCAGTTTTACCGTTCATTGTCCATGCTTCACATTCATACACAAGTACATGCTCTATATAGCATCTCAACACTCTTTTCATCGTAGCAACTGACATGTTTTTGTTGGTCAGTATGATTTTCATCTTGCAAAAGGTTACCTTCGACATGCGATTCTTAGTCTAACCTCTTCAAGGCATCTCCCATCTCAGATGTTATGACGGATCCGAGATAATTGTACCGATTCACTTGTTTAAGAGTATTCCCATTTACCTGTATTTTACGTTGTGATATTTCGTTCTTCCTAGTGACGACCATAATCTGCGTCTTCTTACAAATTAATTATAACACTATTTGTTCACTATTTGCAACAACCGCATCTACTAAATGTTGCAGGTCCTGCTCATTTTATGCAATCAATACTGTATAATCTGCATTTCTAATGTTATTGATGTTTCTTCCTCCAATGATGATTCTTTTCATAACTTGTACATTTGTAAAAATATTTTGACTATACAGGAAAAATAGATCTAGAGACATTACACATCCCTGTCTCACACCTCTTCTTAATAGGTTGATACTGACCTACTTCATTATCAATTCTGATGGCAGCTTATTGATTCCAATATATGTGTTTTGCAAGTCTAAGGTAATTCCCATCAATTTGTAGATCTGCAAGTATCTCTATCACGTTGACATGTCTTACTCTATCAAAAGCCTTTGTGTAGTCACTAAAGCAAAGATATATATCGTTATTTACTTCATTAGATCGTTCAATTACTTTTCTCAGCATGTACACATCGCCTATTTTAACCTTTTCTTCCCCAAACCAACATTGTTCTTCTCCTATTTCGGGTTGTATTTTCTTTCTAACTCTTTGCATGATACTTCTTAGCAAAATCTTCGAGATATGGCTCGTTATATTATAGTTATACATTTTTCTCAAGCCATGCTTCTTTTGCCTGCCTTCTTGCATAATGTTCTGACTTGTCTGTGAATTTAGTCATATTTGGCACTATTATTTTTGTTGTTCCTGCTTATATACACTAGTTGTAAACTTTCTTCAGTCATCCATTTCTTACGACCCACTGTCTTTACTTTCGGAATAGTTGTTTCTGCAGCCAGACTGATTGAATTCTTCAACATTTCCAATTGATCATCCACAGTTTGAAATAGGATCTCTAGATCCAACAGTATATCAAATCTGTTCTTTACATCTATGTTAAAATTGTCTTGTATTACCTTGTCATTTTTCAATGTACTCAGATCATATTTATTGTTTCCTGGTGAATCCTGACTTTCTTTAACTTTACCCTCAATCTGTGATCACTGTAACAGTCAGCATTGGGAACTGTTTTTGCGATTTTTAACGCATTTCTAAAGCTTCGGCTAGCTAGGATATAATCGATCTGATTTCTAAGTCTGCTATCAGTACTCCTCCATGTGCCATAATCTTTTAGGTTGTTGTTTAAACCAAGTTTTTGCTACAATGATTTCCTGCTCTTTTGCCCGTTGTAAGTCTGTATCCTCTTTCGTTTCACTCTCCCAAACCATGGTTGCCTACTGTGCATCCATCGCCTTGATTTTCTACTTTTGCATTGAAGTCACCCATTATGATATTTATTTACGAATTTTTACATTTCTTCTAAGCAGGCTCCGTGTCATTATAAAAGTTCTCTATACTATTTCCACTGCATTGTCCTATATGGGCATATATTTTAACAACGTTTATGTTGAAAGGTCTGCCGATTAATTTTACCAATAGAACCATGTCTGATACAGCCCGATATCGTTGCACAGATTTTGATGTTTCCCGATCCAAGACAATTTCTACACCTCTTTGCCGATCTTCTCCCCTAGAATAGATAATCATACAATCTTCCCCTGTCATAATAATCCCTGCCCCTTTCCATCTCGTCTCGCATATATTAATCTTCTCTGTTTCCATTTCTTGTCTGATGTTATCTAATTTTCCGTCCTCGCTTAACTTTCGAACATTCCAGGTTGCTAATTGCAGTATCCCTGCCCTTTTCTTGTGATGATCTGCAATTCGGCAAATCATGATAAACTAGGCGTCTTTAAAAAAGACAATTTGTCCTTGCTTTCATTTTTTGGCAGTGACCATACTGGCCGGCTGCCTTAGTCATTGTCTCGTTAAAGAGATGGTTTGCCTACCGTCGCGAAACTTGGAAAAACATACTGACAAATAAACATATGTTATTTGCAACGAGAAAAAGAGTATTAAGGTGCTACACAGAAAATTTGCTTGTGTATGCATGTGAAGCATGGACAATGAGAAAACAAGCTGAAAACATCTGATCGCTGTGGAAATGGGGTTTCTTACCGAAAATGCAAGGAATGCCATAGGCAGACAGAAAAACAAATGACCAAGTCCTACAAGTAACAAATGAAAATCGTAAACTGATTAGAAAAATTAGACGTATATAATCAACATGCTTTTGGTCACGTTATGACAAGAAATAAACTGGAGAACTTAATGACAACTAGCAAGATTGAGGGGAAAAGAACAATATGAAGGTAGAGAAGTAAATACTTGGATGGCTTGGCCATGTGGCATGTTCCAGACAAGAACACTGAGCTGATCCACGACTCTGGAGAACGAGTGAGATGGAGAGACATGATCGCCCACTTTTACTGGCATAGCACATGATGATGTCATGACACAAAGTATATAAGCAGAGTAAAGTAGAGGCAAGGGAGTTAAAACAGGAGAATACAGGAATAGGAGTTAGATCCTTTAATGCCACGTCACAGCAGAGGAAAGGTAGGCACGGGAGAAAACATAAAATAACACGGGAGTAGGAGTTAGATCTATTTACCTAGGGTTACACAGAGTAACATGGACACAGAGCAGAGAATGCTTTTCACACTATACCAGCACTTGATTCTCTCAGTAATTGATTATGGATTAGGTCTGCTCACTGTTTCAGAGAGTCAGCTGGTGAAGTTAGAGCGCATACTGAACGAAGCTATGCGGGTCATTCTGGGATGCACTAGAGACACCCCAGTAGTGTGTATGCGTTACATCCTTGGTCTGCCGACTGTTGCTGGTAGGCTCATGGTGATGCAGGCGAAGGCATACCTCAGCGTAGCTGCAGGCACAGACCACCCACTGCATGAGGCGCTGGACGCAGTTAAGGGTCAGCGACTGATAAGAGGGAAATCATGGATGGCTCAGGAAATCCAGCAACTAATTCAGGACAATGCTCACTCGGGTTATGTGATTATCTACACAGATGGTTCGGTGTCAAGAGGTGAGAGAAGTGGCTGGGGGTTCATAGCCAAAGCTAATGGTCGATGTTTGGGGCAGGAGAGCCAGGCATATGATGCCACAGCATCCAGCTTAAGATTGGAGGTGGAGGCAGTTACTGCGGTTCTCCGCTGAATGGAGAATACGACACACGCGCACATCGTGATTGTAACTGACTCAGAAAGCATGCTGACGAGGGTGAGGACGGGCAGGCTTCGAGCGGAGTGGCTTGCTTCGCTTCGGAGGTCACGGGTGACAAGCATCGCCTGGATCTTTTCTCCTGGGCATGCCGGTGTGCTGAGAAATGAACAGGCGGACAGATTGGCTGGCTCTGCAGAACTTGGTGGAGTATTGATACATGACAAGGCGGACGGTGTTGCGACCTTGTGGGAGCACGTGCACACCTCGGAGGAGCAAATGGATTACCATGGTTTGGCAAGAAAGAGGCAGTGAGTTGTGACGAGGGGATCTGGCCGACGCTCAACGCTCAGAGGAAAGGCGAGACGGACTTATAATCAGATTACTACTGGTACTATTAGTGTTGGAACTCATCGCTGGGACGGAGCACTTATGGGAATGCCCCAAATGCTGTGATGTCGATTCCTAAATCAATCAATCAATCAATCACCTAGGGTTACATTGTGTGGTCAAGCACAGCTCAAAACATCTCGAGTGAGGTGTGACACACGCGGAAAGTGAGCGACCCGACGTTCATCTCAGGAGGGGGAAAAATTTGAAAAGTCATTCAGTGGCTCAGACGATAAATATCGTACGCTCTACGTTGAAGAAACTACTACCATCAACCATTTTCCATGTTACAGATTCAGATTATTTGACGAAGAATAAGAACTACGCTGCGACGGCGAACATCAGGGGTATGAAAGCTGACGTGACAACAGTAACTTTGTAAGACGCTAACCAGCCAAATCTTCAGTGGGCGAAGGCGAAGTCGCTAGCTTGATTCAACGGGACGTTGCGACACTTTGTTATTGTGAGAACCGAGTAAATATGTATATGGAAATATGCAGATGCCGACAACTGAAGTAGACTTTACATATTAGCTTTGGCAACGCTGTTTGTTAGCAACTAAATGGGGACCTTGACGACAGACGAGAGTAAACTCAGACCACCTCTGACATGCTACATTAGCTTAGGCAACTGGGAGTGTGGCGCATTGAGCAAGACACGACTGGGTCAGCATGTTAGCTTTTACTGAGGTATGTTCAATAAATGTTTTGAAATCGATAGGACGCGATCTTCTTCATTTGTTCTTCAGTATGTTAACTGTGTCAGGAGTTGGTAGTTGAACGAGCCAGAGGAATGAATACCCATTAACCCCAAACATTGCCATGACAATGATAATGATATTGTAGGTGGATTTAGTATTTCGTCTACTATAAAGAGTTCGCAATTTTCTGAATCAGTTATTTCAAGGCTTGCTTCTTTGGGTATAATATCTATATGCACAAGCTAAATGGCAATGGGGATAGTAAACATACCTGTCTCACTCATATATTCACTGCTGACATATCTAATATACCTCTTTGTGTTCTTATTTCACTATGGCCAGAGTATTATAGACATTGTGATCACAAATTATTCACTAGTGACTTGATTTCTGAGATATCTTCCACTGTATTGATTTTCATGTTTATAAGATGGTGTATGTGTAATGAAACCTCTTGAGTTTAATTTTTGTTACGCAGATGGTGATTTGATGTAAATCTACAAACGATGATGTCATGTAGAGTTTCTATAAATTACGTTAGTACCTTCGAGTAAAAAGCACATAACAACAAGCAGGTCTGGCCAGGTCTTCAACTTTGAGATCTTTACGACTCTTTATGCACAAACTGTAATGTTCCTTCTTCGGATGATCTGGACATCGGAGCAGCTGAGTACGCATTAATATGTCCTTACTGCTCCTGGAGTTGATGTTATACATGGAAAGACGGTTTCTCAATAAAATTCTCAATGGTCGAAGACAAATGGCCATCTGTAATGCCTATCTGTGTCAGGAGTAGTTCTGAAAATTCCAATAAGAGAAAAAAACTATGAGAGGAAAGTCAACAGTGACAATTTGCTGCAGACACATACATACACAAGACCTCTATAACAATGTAAATGAAAGATAGTAACAATGCAGATACTGCCGTAAAAATGTACATGTTACGTCTCATTTAAATTAGGTTAACTAGATCATTGTATATTAATTAGTAGTAACCAGCTCTCATCTTCACTGCCTCGAAAATTCTCTACTACTCGATTGTAAAAGACTAACTTCTAAACCGAAATATCTAAGTGGAAACAAGCTTAAATCTGCCAGTACTGGGGAGTTGAACTGCAGATCACAATACAAGTGTCTGCGCCAGTCACAAGCGTTTGATGAGTTACCATCGTCACTTCATTATTTCACTGACTATTCTTAGCATTATGTAGTCACACATTACAAGGTAAAGACTGGACCAGATAAGAATATTATATTCACTGCTCACATATGGAACATATTAAATATAAAGGATAAAGTCAAGAAGATTGACTTGATTGCACCGGAGTTTATCCCATCTGGCTCGGTCTCTCTCCTCAGATCGACAAGCCGCTTCCTGAAAGCACGAACAAAAGCACGAACACCGTAGCTCCAGCGATGACTCCCTCACCCTCAGCACTCTCCAGGAAAACTGCAGTCATTGACCACGTTTGCATTACTCCTAAGTAAATGCCAGATTCTTCTAAATGGCCATGTTTATGTGTATAATACTGTTTTACAATATTAATGGTGCCAGTACCGCATCTCTAAAGGGAGATTTGATGCATGATAAGGCAGATGTGGTGAAGGCCCACTGTGAGAATGTGAATGATGCAGAACAGAGAGACTGTTATGGTCCAGAGTGAATGCAACAGCAAATAATCAAAAGAGCTGGTCGACTGTCGTCATTCAGAGGTAAAAAGACACGGAAATATAATTAAATTGCAACGGAAAACATTAATGTTGAAACTCGTCGCTGGCTGTTGAAGATGAGGACTGAGCTCTTATGGGAATGCACCTACTGCATTGATATCGGTTCTTGACTTCACTCAAGTAAACTTTTAGGAATCAATTAATTAGGAGCATAAAGTAATATACAGTACATAATAAGATTTATATCGACATTTGGAATAATAATATAAGATTATTATTGTCATTTAGACATTTATAGTTGGTATAAGATCCTTATCGACATTTAGAACAACATACCATTATGAACATTACTATAGTCGTTTAGAGATTAAGAGTAGGTATAAGATCCTTATCGACATTCAGAATAATATAACAGTATGAGATTACTACTGTCATTTCTTCTTCTTCTTCTTCTTCTTCAACTTTCCGAGCCATTGAGGTTCTTTGCTGCAAATACAATCCGTCTCCATTCGTCTCTCTGGTGGACCTTCTCTTGCCAGTCGTTGATTCCAAGTGCTTGTAGGTCTGTACATGTATTATCTCTCCACCGCCTTCTTGGTCTACCTCGGGGTCTACGGTCATTTATTTCCTGAGTGTAAGCGAGTTTTGTTTCCCTATTATCTTCCATTCTTTCTATATGCCCCAGCCATTGTAGTCTATTAGCCTTCATGATACCAGTGATTAGCGGGGACTTAAACAGATCATAAATGTCTTTGTTACTTCTTCTTTTCCACTCTCCACTTTGTGGATCCCTAATGGGTCCAAAGATGCGTCTTAAAATTTCATTTAAACAGTTAAATTATACCATTACTATTGACATTAAAACTGAAGACATTTTGAGTAGAGTATAATATCACTATCGACATTTAGAATAACATAACAGAAAACGATTACTGTTGACATATAAAACAATCAAAGTTATGAGTTTCATATTAATATTGATGTTTAGAATATATCTGCAATGTACTAAAAAGACTGGAAAGAGTCAACGGTAAACGAACTGAGAAGACGGGACAGACATACTTGATCCCAAAAGAGTTAAACAAGAAAAGAGTAAACAATGGTCACCAATCAGTGTAGCGTAGAAGCAACGACATAAAATACTGAATAGTTGTCGCAGCGAAATAGCGACGACAGAAAATAAAGTAACGCAGTAGGAACGATATCTATAATGATAAAGATTACTCAGTCACGTGAGAGAGAGAGAGAGAGAGAGAGAGAGAGAGAGAGAGAGAGAGAGAGAGAGAGAGAGAGAGATCGTCACGTGACGGAAGTGAAGCGGAGGACTGCAGACAAAGAACAAGCATTCAGCCTAGAGGAGAGCTGGTAAACACATCGCCGCTTGTAGCGAACAGAATTTAAGATCACACAACTTCCAGTTTTCAAAGTAAGAAACAGCTATCAATTCATGCAGCGAACTTCGTCGAAACTGTCTAGTCTAGTCTAGTCTTTCCTCTTGGGCCTAAGGCGGCGCATAGGGCAGAAGTCGTGGCTCTCCATGTTTGTGCGTAGCGCTAACATTTAGAGCCAGAAATCTGATTCTGTAACAACGGCGAGTTTTATGATGGCGGATTGTCAAGCCGCCAATCAACCGACTTAAGTCAAGCTAGAAGAAAACACGTCCCGCCATCCTGACCCAAGCCAGAAACTCTGTCTAATATCTGTTAAATAGACGCAGCATGATGGCCTCAGCGAGCCAGGTCAACAACTCGCCAGTCCAGAGGTCAGCAAGCCGGCGTGGGGCGCAATGTTGATAGTAGGAGTATTAACAAAGTTAATGACTGAAATGACTGTGTATTCTGACGAGCGGAATGGCGCAACGACGTTCAGGACGATAAGGCCTATACTATAATCAGTGACTATGCATCCAAGTGGCTCTACATGTATTTTCTTTCTTTTTTTTTGCATATCATTTACATGACATCGCTGTCAACACCAGCATCTTTCAGCTGTTATGTTGATTTCTTGGCAAGATTACTCTCAGTAGTTTGTCATTGCTTTCTGAGCGGCCGGCTCACATACCCCGTAAGTTACCGATGCGATTCGAACCACTGCTGATTCTCACAGTCATCACGTTACCGACGAGAGTATACGAGATTACGGAGAAAAGTCATAACCTCTAAGCCACGAAGCCGGCTCTACATGTATGCTGGGACAATATTTGTGCCTTCCGCTAGAATGAGTTGGACACGAATTTGGGCAGTGTGAGAGAACTTGTTATGCGACAGTAAGTTTTAAGTTTTTTGCGTATCCTTTACAGAACTTAGCTGTCAACAGCAGCATCTTTCAGCTGTCTGTTGATCTCTTGGCAAGATTACGCTCAGTAGTTTGTCATTGCTTTCTGAGCGGCCGGCTCACATACCCCGTAAGTTACCGATGCGATTCGAACCACTGCTGATTCTCACCGTCATCACGTTACCGACGAGAGTATACGAGATTACGGAGAAAAGTCATAACCTCTAAGCCACGAAGCCGGCTCTACATGTATGCTGGGACAATATTTGTGCCATTCGCTAGAATGAGTTGCACACAAATTTGTGCAGTGTGAGAGAACTTGTTATGCGACAGTGCACATAATAAATTGATGTGAAAACCTTAGGACGCCAGCGTCTATCTTCGTTCTCTAAGTTATTGTATTTTGTCACACCGTTTGCCATTGATCTTATAACGAGCCAAGAAAGACATTGGCAACACTCATATAAATGCTCATCTCCGTGTGTTGCCGGGGCCCATAAGGGAAGCAAAGAATAGCAACACTGCAGCCTACCACGCATGTCTAAGAGGCGACTAAGGAGGATTGACGGTTCCGTCGCCCTGCTACTGAGTGAGTGCGTGGCGCGACACTGTGAGCTGTGAGTTTCGTGTGAAGTGCTTTTGAATCTGCCCGATGTTTTTTGGAACGTGACTGCATGTTCGGAGTGATGGCAGATAGCTATGTCCCAGAGTGGACCGGTTTTTGCCTTATGCAGAAATGCGTGGCTGCTGGGCTTCTGGTTGACTGCCAATGCCATCGACGATGAATTGTATTTCGTGGACTGTATGGGTGAACATCTATGAAAACATCCAGATGGGAAAATGGCTGCAGATTCCATCAGAAATGATCTGGGTGTTTTGTGGGGGACTATTGTGTTGACATTCTGGTGGCGGCATTATGCACAGTGTATCTGTCTCCTGTCTTTTCCACTTTTCACATTGGGCGGTTGGGAGCGTTTTGTATGATATTCACTGGCACAGGAACGGAGCATAATGGGGACGACCCGTTGCTGTGAAGTTGCAACTGCGACTAACTAACTAACTATATAAATGTTCAAAGCATAACTGACATATATAATACTTTTATCTTATTATAATAAAATAAAATGTTAGAATAAATTAACAGTATCAGATCACATAACTATTGACATTTAGAAAAAAAACACAGTTCCCTGCAAATCATCATAAACTCTTTATGTATAAACAATTCACTAACAAATTCAGCTTGTAATAGCTTGCATTGTTGAAGAATATGTATAATCTGTTTCGTTTGTAAATAATAAGAGCTTTACTAATAGTCTCGATAAAAAGAAAATTTAAGTTTTTGGAAAATAAAGATACACTTACGCACAATCAATTACATTTTTATTTTCTTTGCAGATATTATTGTTGCGTTACAATCGCTTGAATTGGTATATGAAAATCATTCCATGAAGCCGCTAATTTTAATTTTCTACGAATTACATATCTAGGATTGTAGGTTTAAAAAATGCAAGATATCATGACCAGTACTACTTAAATGTAAACACTTGGGATGTGCATTAGTGATTATATTCATACCTGCATATGTAGGTATTTACAGCAACGCAGTTGTGAACAGGGTAGGGAAGAAAAACGGGGGGAATTAACACAAAATTCATACGGCTCTGAGTAGAAATGAAATAACACCAGCAAATACAAACGGAATAAGAAGATAAGGATATATAAACTTGTGGAATCAGAATTGGAAGGGAAAACAATCTACTGGTAACAGCATACAATAAATAAATTTCAAATTACACAGGAAAACACAATTCCCTGCAACGAGAAGCAGTTGGGGAAACAGCCTGGACGGGATTATTTTAATATAGAAGACAACTAAGATGTTTGAAATAAACATAATAATATAGAAAATTATTTACTAAAATTTAAGAAATATGAACTACAATGAACACTACTAACTGAATATTTTAACCGTTGCAAGATGATGCTATGATAATGGGATATACGAGGTTAAGTTAATAAGTATGTCACAAATGGCTGTAGAAAAATAACCAACTATGATAACTATTTGAAACGAGTTTATTTTTCTACATACATTGTCCCTTTATTTCTCAACATAATTTCCACCAACATTGATGCACTTATCTAATCGTTTTATCAGTCCTCCCAAACCGACTGCATATAACTGAGTGCTCTGTTATCTAAACCATGTTTTCACTTCACATTCAACTTCGGCGTCATTCGCGAAATGTCTCCCGCCAAGGTAGGATTTCAGTGGACTTAGCTCCTAGCGATTTTCCGTAAAGCGGTGCATAGTTGGGTAGAAAAAGTTACGCGGGCAAGTCAATAAGTAAGTCACACAGTTCTGTGGGATGGCAGGTAAATGAAAACAAGGCACGTAATTTTATACACCCGGTTTGGGAGGACTGATAAAACGAAGGGATAAGTGCATCAATGTTGGTGTAAATTCTGTTGAGAAATAAAGGAACAATGTATGTGTAAAAGTAAACTTGTTTCAAGTTGTTATCATATTTAGCTATTTTTCTACAGCCATTTGTGACTTACTTATTAACTTACCCTCGTATATATTAAAGAAATATTATCTCCAGAGAAATGTAGGAGGCATTAAGCATTATATCACACGATACAAACTTCCTATACAGATACGATATACGATATACGATATACGATATCGAAACAAACAGTATTGTTCACAGGCCAATAGTTAGCGACAGAAGACATACTCAAGGCAATGAAGATGGATACCACAATAATTTTTCACATTTTTACAGTAAGTAAGGAGACCTATTATTTGCTTTAAAGTGCGATGGGCATACGGTATTTTTTAGACCAATCGGCACTCGATGGATGAGGCAATCAGTGTCATGTAACTCCTCTTTACTTCTCCAAATATTTCCAGGACCCACGGGGTCGACCTGGGAGCCCAGTTCAATTTGTAAAATCCCATTCCCTCCCGATGCGGATCGAACTCATGACATCCGGTCCGTCAGGTGACATTCTTGCCTCTACGTTACCGCGAATCACTCACAATAATATGTACAACACCATTTCACATTCCACCCATGATAAACTATCAAACCATACGCCGAGACTCATACTTTGAATGCGCCGAGCTTAGCTAAGTTGAGTCAAGAACCGACATACCAGCGCTCAGAACATTCCCACAGGACTCTGTGCTCATCTTCAAGAAGGGCAGAATGTTAGACGGGCCTGCGTGCCCAATTCTTAACCCTTTGAAAATGAAGTTCGTTCGTTCGTTCGTTCGTTCGTTAAATAGTCCGCTAGGAGTATTAATAATAATGGTACTAGTTTCAATCCTACCATTTGTTTTATGGCCTTTCCTTCTGAGTGTCGGCCAGATGTTATAGTCATTCCCAGCCGCAACTATCTCTCCAGGTCATGATTTACCTAGTATTCCATACTTTACACTTGATTACAATGGTCAACGAATACAACAACCTTATTGTTCACCAGTACCCAACAAGTCGTGTAGACCTAGCCAATCGGTCTGCCTACTCGTTACCTAACAGACCAGCATGCCCTTCGGAAGAGATGCAATTGCTACTTCCTAGGCTATATTTTATTTTTATTTTTAATTTAAGCATGCCACTCTGCACAAAGCATATATATCTTCAGCATTCTCAACGTGTTCTTTGATTCTATTGCAATCACATGTGTACTGTTTATTCTATTGCAATCACATGTGTACTGTTTATTCTCCTGCCAAAGGAAAGGGGCAGCAGTCTCTATCCTCAGGCTACATGTCGTGGTATCATATACCAGACTCCTGAATTAAACACCGTACATTAACATTCGCTATGAGCTGCAATGCACTTTTGTTTGCCTCTTTGCACAGAGCCATCGGTATAAATGATTACATCACATGGAAGCATATTGTCGTGAATTAAATGTTGCGTGTGAATTGAATGAACAACATATTGTATACATCCGAATAATAATCTAGAAGGTTGAAAGGGAATTAATTAAGAAATTACACTAATACTACTATTACTCATACTACTACTGCTACTACTACTACTACTGCTGCTGCTGCTGCTGCTGCTGCTGCTGCTGCTACTACTACTACTACTACTACTACTACTACTACTACTACTACTATTAAAGTTAAAGTTATTTGAATATCCTTTACATGATGTTGCAGTCAACACCAGCATGTAGTGCTGTTGTGATTTCTTGGCAAGTTTACGTTCAGTAGTTTGACATTGCTTTCTGAACGACAGGCACCCATATTATTTCATAATGACCTAAGCAACGCAGTCTGGTGCCAAATCGCGAGCAGCTGTGTTTCGAACGCGGATTTGAGGAAACACGAATCGTGTCCGTAACACCTTCGCCACGGAGCGCGTACAACAACTACTACGGCTCCTCAATAAAATTACAGCTGCGGTATAGTGTATGATGGCATTTTTCAAATGTCTATTTAAAACATGTATTTCGTAGAAAGCAAGTCAAATGTACAAAGGTAGAATAATACATAATATTTCCACCCTAAATTTTATCTAATCGTTTATTTGACAGCATTACTATTAGACAGCCACTGTGTGTGTTGACATCCACATGACTTATCTAAGATCAATAATAATAGTTATAAAATATCTTATTTTTTAAAAAAAAGTGATGTTGGAAACAAACTGTCTCATTTATGTAGCCCACAGTACTAGACTGCACACAATATAGAGGCATTCCCCTTTTGAGTCATACTGGAAAAAATATTCTGCAAATTCCTCAGAAAAAAATACGACCTACAATTTAACGCCAGCTTAGTGAAACACAGCTTGGATTTAGGAAAACAAAAGTATGTACAGATGCCAGCGTTACCCTTAGACAACTCATAGAAAAATTCAATCAAATTTAATCAAATACTCTACCTAGCCTTTGTCGACGTTACTTAGCCTTTGTCGAAGAGGAATTGATATAGTAGATCGAAATAAGATGTGATAAATTCTTAAACGATATTGAGTATGTGCACATCTAACAAACTTGTGTAGAAGTTTATACTACTACAGTGAATGTACGGTAAGAAAAAATGGATACCACTCTGAACCATTCACCATAACATCCGGAGTACGACGAGGTTGTGTCCTGTCTCCCCTTTTGTTCATAACACATATAGACAGCGTATGTAAAGAAATCAGCCAAATAGAAACCATAACAACACCGCATGACGAATAGAACACAGAAGAATACACACATTGAGTTACACCATAACAGAGCTCCTATTTGTGGACGCGTAAACATTAATAGCAAAATCAGAAGCAGAATTACAAGACCACATAAATAGAATAAACGAAGTGTGTAAGAAGACTAACATGAAAATCAGTATCAGTAAAACATCGATAATGACCATAACCGAAGAAACAAGTAAAGAGCTTCAAATATTTAGGAAGTATAATTTCATGAAATGGCAAATGAGAAGACGAGATCGAAAATAGATGCAATAAGGAAAGCCAGCTAATTGAAAAGACCAATACTAAGAACAAACGCGTATCAATAGCTCTACACAAGCCCTCTACAACACAATCTTCCTACCAACTCTATGCTACCAATGCCAAACATGGACAATGACAGAAAAAGAGAAAAGAAAAATTCAAACAAGGGAAATGAGATGCTTGAGAAGAGTACTCAATGTATCAAAATGAGAGAACATCAGAAATGAAGAAATTATGACTTAAGTTGGGGTTATAGCAATGCTATATTTCATCATAATATGGCAAATTAAATGGTTTTGACACATTATAAGGCTAACAACTAACAGTATACCACAACACGCAATGACGTACAGACCAAACGGAACCAGAAGAAGAGGCCAACCATGTAAACGACTGACAGATGGAATAACAGAATCTATGGGATTCACGATATATGTAGCCCATAAACGGGCACTCTCCCGCTGTGGATGACCCACCCCGACACCGCATGGTGCAAGAGGAATAAGATGAGATGAGATATTACGTGACTAGCTAAAATACTCGAAGATATGCAACTACCTTTTATTTCACGATAATATGTCGTTGCTTTTCGGGAGTTCAACCGTGATGCACATAAAACGCCTTTTATTACTGTTAATATATGCATATTATATTCTTAAAAATTATTTTAGTCTTTTGAAAACAGGTTCTTTTTGTCAGAACATGTCTTTAAACCGAACTGAAGGCTGGCTGGAGTTTGAATTCCACAAGAAAATAAAATGCATATTATTATTCCATTATTACTTCATCGCAGTCTTGTGTAATGACACGAAGAGAGTCAACATAAGAATGTTTCCACGCCTTCTGGGATCATAATTTTATGAGATGTATGATCGCCGACGTCAGCTAGCAAGGCCCGGAATGATGATGATGATTACATTATAATTAAGTACCTTTCCAACTGGCATGGGTAATGCATCTTCTCCACATCTTACCATCTCCAAAAGCATGGAACAATTTATATGCTGGAATATTTCCGTGACATGGCAAAAGGTGGAACATATTCTTCCATTGCTATCTTCCTCATTCTCTATATCCATCACATGACGCGCGTATATCATCCCAGAAGGGATCTTGATCTACATTCATGATGGACAAATAAAGGAGAAATTAAGGAAGAATAAAACAACGGTATTCATAGCATCTAACAATCTGAATAACGTGTGCTCGACGTTTGAAACGATATTACGTAACTGCGCGTCATTGTTCAAGGCAACTCTCTACCTAGCTATGACGTAAGATTACATACGAAGACGGTCAGTAGTGAAAACTAATACCGTCTGATTTCGACTGTTAAAGACAGCTCAAATTCAACACCTGTGATGGGCACCTACAGAGGAAAGAGTAGAAGCCAAATCCCTGCTTGCTAAGACTCCCGGGTTAAACATATTGTCAGACTAACTGAAGACTTCACTCGGATACAATGGGTACCCAGGGATCCAGGGTGTGAGCGTTCGACTGATAATGAAACTATCCGGACTGAAAAACGCGAGACTGACCCGTGGCTGGAAATTACTACTATGCAAAGGTGTGAAGTGACACGATGCGTGAATCAGGAAACTAAATGTAGAGTGAGAATGTATAAGGGAGGCAACTAAATAAGAATCGGTATATATGCTAGGCTAGCTTTAATAGTAAAATCATATGTGCCCATTCCAGTATCAGGTATGAAAGAATTATATGTCTAAATTTCATAAGTCTCGTGCTGTTTGAAGTTTCTAGGATTATTAGTTTCTAGCCACTAACGACAGCCTGTGAATTCGGGACCTTCATTTGTCGGCCTGTTGTGAGCTATTCAATGAGAACTAGCATGGTGTCCTTTTGTTGTGTGCATTTGTTGTACAGAAGATGGTCAAATGACTATGTTTCATTTAATCCTACACCATATCAGTGGCTAAGTAAGGAGAGATCGGGCATAACTACCTTTCGGCTGTCCCGTGGTTGTTGCTCCCATGAGAACAGTTTATTGTCTCATTTCACTGTCATTCATTCATTCATTCATTCAGTAGCATGTACTTTGCAGAACCTCGCTCCCATAACAGCCTTCCGGAAAACCTCTCGATCATAAGCAAGATGTCCCGCGTCTGATACACCCATCTGGAGATCATCCGCTACATCCTGCACCCATCTTCTCTTTGGCCTTCCTCTTCCTCTCTTCCCAGGCATATACCCCTCCATTATTGTTCTCTCCAAACTTTCGTGACGTTTCAAGTGACCAAAATATTTCAATTTTCTTTGTTTTATCGTCTTTAATAGCCAACCTTCTTCAATATTCAACTCTTGAAGTATGGATGCATTTGTTCTTTTCTTTACCCAAGATATTCTTAGAACTCGTCTATAACATTTATATTCATAGGCGTTTATGCGCTGTTCAGCTTGTTTGGTAAGTGTCCATGTCTCACAGGCGTATGTTGCAATGGGAAAGATGCATGCTCTTAAAAATCTAATTTTTGTAGTTCTATCTGTCCCACTCCATAATTTATTCATCTGTTTTAGTCTTTGAAGAGCAATTGATAGTCGCCGTTTAATTTCTTTTATTGTGTCACCGTTGTTGGTAATCAATGAACCAAGATATTCAAAATTTTCCACTACCGCCAATTTTTCCCCATTAATGTATATTTCTTTCTCCATGGTAGTTTTATCTGTATGCATTATCTTTGTTTGTGCTATGTTAAGATATAAGTTGTGATTTTCACTATGCAATTGGGTTGAAGCTATTAGGTTTTCTATGCCATTCTGTGTTGTGGATAGTAATACTGTATCATCAGCATATCGAATCTCCGGTATGTCATGACCGCCAATATTTAGGGCATCATATAGCTCCCTGTTTATATCATCTCTTACATTTCTCATTATATTTTCGGCGTACAGGTTAAACAAATAGGGTGACAGCACGCAGACCTGACGGACTCCTTGCTTGATGTCAAACCAATCTGATGCCTCGCCATCTATTCTAAATGCTGCTTGTTGGTCTAGATAGAGCATCTTTATGAGTTGTACTACATGTGATGGAAAGCCCATATTCCTCATGATTTCCCAAAGTTTCTGATGGTGTACACAGTCAAATGCTTTTGAATAATCCACAAAACATGAGAATAGGTTTACATTAAATTCTCTGAACTTTTCTATTATTAAACGCATGTTGAATATGTGATCTCTTGTTCCTCTTCCTTGTCTAAATCCAGCTTGAACTACGTTAATCTTTTTTTCCATTTTCTTACGAAGTCTTCCCATTATGACTTATAGTAGAATTTTACTTGCATGACTGATCAGGGCAACAGTTCTATAGTTGGTGCATAATTTCAGGTTGCCCTTTTTTGGTATTGGAATGAAGATAGTTCTCTTCCAATCTTTTGGCCATATACCATATTTCAAGATCTTTGTACATAATGCATGATATATGTGTATGCTTTCTTCTCCTCCCGCTTTAATTAGTTCAGCTGGTATCTCATCACATCCAGGTGATTTACCATTCTTCAGGTTCTTTATAGCCCAAGCAATTTCATCTAATGAGGGTTCAGGTTCTGTCTCTGCTGCCATTGGTTCATGTATCTCATTCATATCCTCACTGTCACTCATATCATACATTCCACTGCAGTACTCCCGCCATCTTTCTAGAATTTGTCTAGATTCTGTTAAGGTATTTCCCATCTTGTCACAGATAACATTCAATTGAGGTTGAACATTTCTTGTCAATAACTTCATTTCTTTGAACATTTCATAATCTCTTCCAGTCTTATGATATTGCTCTATTCTGGTACAGCAGTCTTGTATATATTGATTTTTGTCCTTTCTTGTGTTCTTTCTTATTTCTCGAGTTAAAGATTTATACTTCATCCTGTTGTTATCGGATTCACCTCCTTTCTGTTTAAGTTCTCTTCGTTGTTTTATTAATTCTAATGTGTCTGATGTAATCCATGGCTTAAATTGCTTTTTCTTGGTTGGAATTAAATCTTTGGCTGCAGTTATCAAGATATCTCTAGCTTGTACTGCCAGTTCATCAGGTGTCAGTTCTTCTTGTACAGACATCAAGACCCCAAAGCGATTCCTAACTTCTACAGTGTATGCATCCGGTATTTTTATGAGATCAAAACGAAGTGGCCTTGGTCCTCGGATAAGCTTTTTGAGTTTTAATTTCAGATCTGCTTCTAATAACTGATGATCTGTATCACAGTCTGCACTACGTAGGGTTTTTGCAGATGTTATGCTTGATCTCCATCTTCTTTGTATTAAAATATAATCTACCTGATTTTCGGTAAAACTGACTGGAGACTTCCATGTGAAGAGTCTTCTTGGATGTTGTTTAAAAAGTGTGTTGGCTATCATTAACTCATTTTCTGTGCATAATTCAATTAATTTGTCACCTGCATCATTTCTATTTCCTAATCCAAATTTTCCTAAAACGTGTCTCTCATTCTCAGCTCTTCCTACACCAACTTTTGCATTAAAATCTCCCATTATTATTGTTATATCATTATGACCAATCTTATTTAATGTGTCTTGTAGTGTGTTGTAAACATCTTCAATTTCATCCTCCTCTGCTGTTGAAGTAGGTGCATATACCTGTATGAGAGTTGTCTTTTTGGGACGGCCTTTAAGTCTAATAGTGAGGATTCTATCACTAACTGGATTATATCCCATTAAAGATTTTGCAGTTGTCTTATCTAAACAAAATGCCACTCCACTCTGGCCTCCGGCGTCTCTACCAGAATAGATGAAAATACTTCAATTTTCAGTTGTAAAATGTCCCTTGCCGCTCCAGCGATGTTCACTAATTCCTAAAATGTGAATGTTTAACCTCGCAATCTCATCACACGCTACTTTAAGCTTTCCCTCATACAAACTTCTCACATTCCACGTTGCTATTGTCACTCTGTTTCTTAGTCTGACACAGGGGATTTCCGTGGTAACACAGTCAGGATTAACTCCGTCATCACGATTACTAGTACTGGTCCCTGTGTCACACTCTTCCCCAGTGTTATCTGATCTGCCTGGCCTGGGGGTCTCGCCACCAGATCTCTTTCTTATTTTGTTTTCTTTCATGGTTGCTATGATTTCTTGGTAAGTTTTGCAGAAGGTAGTTTGCCATTGCTTTCCTTCTGGGCAGTGACTGTATTAGTCGGTGGCCATAGCCATTGTCTCTACTGATGCGATCATTTGCCTATCGCCGCAGAGTGCAAGACCATAATCAACAACAATCTGTCGGCTGCTCTCACACTCCGTCCACCACCTGCTTCCATGGCTTCACGTAACCCTGATCGGGGGGCTAAACGGGTACTCCACCTTGCCCAAGGGTGTCCCGTAGACTAACGGAGGAAAGGAGGCGTCTTACATCTCCTTTGATAGGGGATACCCCTACCCCGCTAACCGGCATTTCACTGTATATAATAGAATTACTATCTCATTCGTTATGCTAGTATTAAGAATATCATTATAGGCCTATTTTTAATTGTTACTATGCATACTTTTAAGGTTGCCGTGCATAATGTTTAGTATATGTTACAGAGATTGACTGTCATATGGTGTTAACCCTCCAGGATGAATAGTTGTGTGCTAGTGTATACTAACATAGACGGCTCGCCTGTAACATGTAACAATATTTAAAAGTAGTATATGTTACTAGTATGAGTGTGTTTGTAGCACAGGTGTAGTCGTGAAGACATTACCCACACTATGTACCGGGTATATGGTGCACTTAGCCCTTTCAGTGTGTGATAAGGCCTGGCACAGAGACGGACCACCGGCGCTTAAGCCCGGCGGTCAGACACTCTTGTAATAACTCTATTGACCATTTGATCTGATGAAACAACTTTTGACGGAGCGACTGCAAAGAACCTGGTGTCTGATTAAGCGACATGAACTTAGGACATTTCATTTCTTATGACGGGACTGTTACAATGGAAGGCATCAGATTAACTACAGGCGTGTTTGACTACTGGAAAGACCTCCACGACTAGATAGCATGAGAGAGATGTAGAAGAGATATATAGACAGAGAAATAGGAGAGTTAATGCAGTAAACGGGAAGAGAGACATTGAAAGACATATCAGCGTGGGTGTGTGTAGTTTGTATGTATTACCTAGCATTATTTTGCAATAGCACTAAAGACAATACACATGTTTGAATTTATACTCGCCAAGAGAACCATGTTTTCTCTTCGATGACAACGAGGAGGGACCAGGTGGCGGAACACTCTGGTTCTGAATACCAACCGGCTGTCCTTAGATGACCATAGGGGATATTAGCTAACCAAAACGGATCCTAGCTAAGCCTATCGGAGCTTGTTGGAGTTTGATGGGAGGCGATTGAGGCATCTTCTCACCTGGATTTCATGCACCAACCACATCAGTTATGATTTGTACTTTGGTATGCTTGTGTAAAATAACATTACCCAATATCATTCATATCACCCAACATCATGTTGTTTTAAGTTTTGATCTTAGTAGATATTAAAGTGTTGTAGTTAGTTTTAACTCAGAGTTCAATCGTTGTACTATTTTTCTAAGGGAAGCAATTGTCTTGCTTACCTTGGCGGATGATTAATTACAAACCAGGGAGGGGAGTTTCGTCAGGGGGGGGGGGGGGGGAACCAGCCCTGTCTAGTAGTCCATCAGCAGACATAAATCTAGGCATCTGTCCTTCCCTTTCCAACTCCTTGGGTATATCATTACCAGCTAATTATACATAGTAAAGAGCCATTCTAAGCTGTACTCGTCGGTATCTAGCGGCGTAATCTTTATTTCTTCTTCTTCGTTCATCCGGAGTTTTTTTCCGGACGTGATTGCGTTGTGCCTGTTTACAGCAGAGCTGCGTTCTTGCGCCATTAGGCCGACACATCCGACTTCTGTGATAGTACTTAACTTGGAGGTGGCGCCATACGTTTCTGACAAATTGTTGTCTCAGTCCGGAATTCTGACAAATCGGGTGCTCGCCCGACAGTTGTCTGGAAAGTAATTCACTAATTTCTGACTAACTGGGCTTTTCGTCGGGATTTCAATTCAGACAAACGATTTGTAAAAGTTAACTCTTGTAATCTTCAGTTATCAAAACTGAATAATATAAAACGTAGCTGGGTTTAGTTGAGTAAGTTGCAGAGTATAGACTGTTTTTAAAAGTTTATAAAAGATAGTACCTTATGAGTAATCTACCATCATCTATCATTTTCGTGGTAATTGTTTTACACTGTACCATTCAGTGGTATCATTCATCATTTAGTGATAGGTACATTAATGTGTTGGATGAGTTACTAAGCTTGACTGTTTTCCATTTTATGTTAACATATGTCATTTTCAATATGAAGATGATTTTAGTGTTTATTTACTTAAATATTATTATTTATTACTGTGTATTACATATCTCACAACATCCTCACTGCTATCGCCAGATACTCTAATAGTACCTTTCAGTAGTCTTTCACTGATGAGGCGAAACTCTACGCATAGTTTTTTTTTCTATTATTTTGTCGTCTGTCAGTGTTTCACGCTTGTCCTTTCAAGCTTAGCTGTAAGGTTGATATAAATGTGGCTGTCTGTGGAAATAGCTTTCCCCAAACCGCCAAAAGTTGTTTAAGGGCATCGAACTGTATGTTTTTGAAAATAGTGAAAAGTCGAGGACGGAGTCTCATAGACGGCCCAATAAACTGGCGTTAACCTTTCGTTGTTAACGAAGTATGTTTTTGGGTAAAAGAGGCCAAAAGTAATATATACTGGGGCTCAAGCTGTCATGGGACAGAGGTTGGAGAAAGATGCTCCAGACGTTACGGGTACAAAACAGGTCAGAATTAACTTGGGCTGTGAAGAAACAAAAGCAGGTACCGAAGGTGGCAGATTTATAGCAGTGGGAAACACGCAGGAACTGAGAAATTTACTTCAAGGAGCAATGGACTCAGATTAGGAAGTAGCGGGGTGAAGGTACTCAGGATAATGAGATATGTGCAAAGTAGGCAGGCAGTTTAGCCAGGCTACGCGCGGAACTGATTAGATAGTCCCTCGCGAAACGCAGGGAAGGCAAGGGCACGTGACGGTAGGACGCGAAGTAGCGCCAGAATTGCTAGAATATATATTCGGCGGAATCCATTCAGTCTAAAAAAGAACAGGAGAGAGAGAGAGAGAGAGAGAGAGAGAGAGAGAGAGAGAGAGAGAGAGAGAGAGAGAGAGAGAGAGAGAGAGAGAGAGACGACAGTCTAGCAGCAGGGCTCAGTGAGCCGTTGGCTGAGCTCATGCTTAGCCCAAAAGAAAGGGGTTACAGGACTTCGGAAATGGTAGCTGTTCAATGCCCCATACTGAGAGTACCTGGAGCGACAAGAAGTGATGAAAGACGGACCGGTGCATATCCGTAACTTGTCTGGATCACAGAGATGAAAGGATGGCCATAGGATCTGTGGATGGAATCGGCTAAGGCAGATACGCCAAAGAAGGCGAGGAGACACAGATTTCGAGGGTCACAAAGTGGAAGGAAGCCACTTGAGTTGGACTGCTGACTAAGAGAACCACTGTCAAGTTGAAACGGATGGCAAAAGTGGAACAGGACATTCCATTGGCACCTTGCCGTCTTGACAGACGATAGTTTGTGCTTTAAAAAGGCATAATAACTTTTAACTATGGCGGTAGCGAGTGTGACTGATAAGGCCAATTTGCGCTGTAAATGTCCGTTCACAGTGGGTGCATGTGAACACGTGGTCACTTCCACCATCACGCACCATCTTACGTCTCAAACGCTTGGTGTGTGACTTTTCTGCAATAATTTTCTCCTTTGACTTTATTCCATTTCTGATATTTGCCCTCCATGCAACACGTTCAGCGGCGACTTGCTCCCAATGTGCATTATCAATGCCTGTATCAATCATGTCCCGCTTACACACATCTTTGTATCGTAGTAGAGGCCGACCCTGAGATCTCTTACCCATCTGTAATTCACCAAAAAAGATATCCTTTGGTATTCTACCATCATCCATCCTCCTAAGATGTCCTATCCATCTAAGTCTACGAAGACTGAGCATGGAATAAACTGTCACACTAACCTGATCTTTCCAATACTTCAGTATTTGTGATTTTGTCTTGCCACTTAATACCAAGAATTCTTCGCAGACACCGCATATGAAAGCTGTTTAAATTGTTCTCTTGGTGTGAGTAAGTTGTCCAGGTTTCACTGCCATAGAGAAGAGTACTAAGGACACAGGCTTGATAGACAAGGACTTTTGTTTTGGCAGTAAGCTTCCTGTTCTCCCAGACTCTTTTTCTTAACCTGTTCATTGTTGTTGCTGCCTTACCAATCCGGATGTTGATTTCCTGATCTAGGGATAATTTGCTATTTACCACTGATCCTAGATATGTAAAATGGTCTACTATCTCTAGTTCGGCGTCGTCAATAAAGATTGATGGTACCTCATGTGCACCTTGTGACATAATCTGTGTCTTCTTTTTGCTAATTGTTAAACCAAATTCAGAACAAGCATTGGAGAATGCAGATAGTAGACATTGCAATTCTTCCTCAGAGTGGGTCGTAACTGCAGCATCATCTGCAAAAAGCAACTCTCTGATCAGTACCCTCCTAATTTTGGTCTTAGCCTTCAATCTCTGAGCATTGTAGAGGCCGCCATCTGAGCGTGAGTGAATGTATATACCACCATCCTGATCACGAAATGCATATTTCAGTAGAAGTGAAAAGTATATTCCAAAGAGGGTGGGAGCTAGTACACAACCTTGCTTAACTCCACTCTTGATTTCAAATTCTTCAGAAGTTGCACCATCAAACTTGATTATACCCTTCATGCCTGTGTGGAACGATTCCACAATGGACAGAAGAGTTGGTGGGCAGCCAATCTTCTTTAGTGCCTTGAACAGACCCTCACGACTGACCAAATCAAATGCCTTTGTGAGGTCGATGAAGGCAATAAACAGTGGTTGATTCTGTTCACGGCATGTTTCTTGCATTTGTCGCAATGAGAATATCATATCAGTGGTAGACCGGTTCTGTCGAAAGCCACACTGTGATTCGGGGTAGACTTGATCTCCTAGGACTTGAAGTCTGCGCAGAACAATTCTGGCAAATACTTTTCCAACAATACACAGAAGTGAGATACCCCTATAGTTGTTGCAGTCGCTCCGATCGCCCTTGTTCTTGTACAGTGTTATGATGCTTGAATCTTTGAAATCCTGTGGGACTTGTCCTTCACGCCAGCATAGCTCTATTAGCTGGTGGATCTGTATAGTGAGTGTGTCTTGCCCACTCCTGATAACCTCTATTGGAATCCCATCCTTACCTGGAGCCTTGCCAGATGCAAGTTCATTTATAGCACACTTAACTTCTGTTATGGTGGGAAGTGTGTCCAGGTGGTCAAGAGTTGGTAGAGCCTCTATGGCGTTGAGGGCATCATCCGCTAGTTTGGTCTCACTTGAGTAAAGCTCCAAATAGTGCTCTACCCATCTGTCCATCTGCTGTTTCTTATCAGTGATGACTTCTCCAGTCAAGGTTTTCAATGGTGCACTTCTTTTGATCACTGGACCACAAGCTTTCTTTATTCCTTCATACATGCTTCTTATGTCTCCCTTATCACTTGCGATTTGAATGGACTCACATAACTTGATCCAATAATCATTTGCACACTGCCTGGCAGCCTTTTGCACATCCTTCCTAGCTTGCCTTAGCTCACTCAGAGTGTTACGCGTTGGTCTTTCCTTGTTTCTTAAGAGAGCTTTCTTCTTCTTATCAATCAGGGGCTGCAGAGTCTCGCTGTTGGCCGCAAACCAGTCCTGCCTCTTATGATCCACAGTGCCGTAAACCCCTACGGCAGTTTTATAAAGAGTTTCCTTAATTTGACCCCACTTTTCATTTACTGTACAATTTTCTGGTGTATCAGTGAAAGCATCTTCAAGTTGCTGTTGAAACTGAAAGCACTTTTCAGGATCATGAGTGTTAATAATATTAATCCTGTGGCTAGATTTGTGTTTAGCTGTGTAGATTCTCTTTGGTCTCAGTCTAACCCTTGCAACAACCAAAGAATGATCCGTATCACAGTCAGCACTGTGGTAACTACGAGTCAATGATATATGGTTCAGATGTTGTCTCCGTGTGATGATGAAGTCCAGCTGGTGCCAATGGCCGGATCTTGGATGTTTCCATGTGACCTTATGCATCTCTTTTGTTTTAAAAAAAGAGTTTGTAATACATAGGTCATTACTGGTGCAATGCTCCAGCAGCCTTTGCCCATTTTCATTCATGCGACCGATGTTGTATTTTCCAAGGCACACTGGCCATGAACTTGAGTCCTTGCCCACACGAGCATTGAAATCACCGAGCATATAAATGTAGTCAGATTTTGGAACTGCCTTGATCACGGAGTCTAACTCCTCATAGAACAAATCCTTCACATCATCAGAGGAATCGAGTGTCGGTGCATATGCAGTAATAATGGTGGCAAACCCACAAGAGGTTGCCAAGCGCAGGGATAATAGTCTTTCATTTCCTCCTGCTGGAATTTCAATCATTCCCAGTAGCGAATTCTTCACTGCAAAGCCCACACCGTGTTGCCTTTTTTCTGCCTGCCCTCTACCCTTCCAGAAAAAGGTGTAGTTGTTTTCCCTGAGTGACCCTTCCTCAGCGAGGCGAGTCTCCTGCAGGCCAGCAATATCAATGTTAAGACGATTGAGTTCGGCATCAATCACAGCCGTTTTTCTCACATCGTCAATATTGGTCAAGTCAGTGGAAAATCCTGGACACATGGTTCTCACGTTCCAGGTTGCAAGCCGTAGCTTGAGGTTTCTATTTTTATTTTTGTTTGTACCTGGTGCATTGGTTTTACAGCCTGCGATTCAGATTTTGTCCTAGCCCCAAGCACCCATTGAAGCAGGCAGGCTGTGGCGGATCAGCACCCAATTGGCTGGGGGCTGCCCAGCTTGAGGCGGGCGGTAGCTGATCAGTGACACCTATAGGTGTCTCCCACCGTCAGAGGCAACGCGTGGCGCCCCATGTCTACGCCAACTGACAAGGACTTATAACCCGTAACAGTTGCCTCTCGCTTTGATTCCGAGACCAGTTAAGACCAGGGATGGAGTTATTGCCTCTCCATAGCACAAAGCCTGGGCTAAAATATAGAGATCATGTGTTGCCCATGCAGCATGATCCCTCTCTCGGCCCGCCTAGTTCACTCCAGAGGAAAGGTAACACCCCTACATCTGGAACAAGACAAGCTGCAGAAGCTGCCGGATCAGCAAAGCAATGCTCTAACTTTCCGCCTGTCGGAGCTTCGATCCTAGACCAGTCGCCAACCAAGGCTTAGGGCCTGGTCTGCCCTGCCATGACAATTTTGTCTTTAGCTTGCATTTCCTCGCACCAGGGTAAGGCTTGTACCCTCCCAATTGCGCTCTTCCGCCCGAAGCCGTTGGCACAATGTGGGGTGTCGGGTTTGGTAAGCGCCGCCCAACGTTCGGCGCTAACAGAGACCAGGTAGTACCGTCTACTGTTATACGGTAGCTCAGTCATATCTGACTAAGACATGACTGACGAACAGGACAATAGTTGCCAAAAGGAGACACGTTTGTCGGGATCACCCGGAAGTCTGGAAGAGCCATACAGGATTGAAAAGTGGTGAAGGCACTCTAAGACGGGTGTAGTGATCAGACCAAAGCACCTGTAGGCAGACGTGAAGGCATCAGCCGGGCGACGGGACCTAACGTGGAGTGAACTGCCTCCCTGGGTAAAGGGACTACTTCTAAATCTATGGAGTCGCGGCTACGGGACAAGCGACGGTCGGTTGAATTCTTTAGTATTTTCTCTGTTCTTGAAGCAGTTAGTAGGTAGTGGCCTCTGAAATAGCAGTGTCTGGCTACGCTCATCTACCAGTCATTTGTAGAATTCCCCTGACATCCAGTTGTATATTGTCAAAGACTGAAGTATAGAAGACCACCCTGAATGAGTGGTCTACCTCAAGATAGAAGACCACCCTGAATGAGTGGTCTACCTCAAGTAGATTCGAGGTAACCCAGTGCCCCTACATGAGGGCAGGGTAGGTGATAGGGAGGGGAACTATTAACTAGTTCTCTCATGAGACACGGAGATGTCAACCACAGAGGGTAAGCACTCTGGTCACGGCAGAATCACGCCTACGTGATAGCCACGGAGAAGTGGAATCCCACTCAATAGTAAACGGCTACTCTAAGCGTGCTGAGTGTTGCAGCACGCAAAAAGCCAAAGGACGCACGAGGTCCTTCCGCGGGCTGTGTAGCCACGCGAGTAGAATAGTCAGACGGGGACTGACTTTCATAGTGAGCGCATCGATTAGTGTCGATGCGCGTTTCCTTAGCCAAGTAGATAGAGTTAGCTGTAGGGATAGGATATGACTGGATAGGGAATTCTGTGTCTTTATGTGTGATTTAATAGCGACCGTTTTTGTGCAGTAATCTATTGTTAAAGAGCCAGTGACAATAAAATGCATCATCCATACCTCTCGTACGACTTGCAATATTTTGGTGTGGTACGGGAGAAGTTGATCCTGTAATGCCTGACGCATCGGTTGCTGACAGGCTAGGATTAAAGTGGTGTCAGAAGTGTAGCTTGGACAATTGTTCAAGCTAAAACACTCACCCACGGCTCTGAAATAGTAGTATTGTTATTTAATCACGGGGTTTAATTTGTGTTAATGACGTGTGCAGACTAGGTCGAGTTGCGAGCTGTGCTGTGCCTATCGTGACCAAATAATATTTATTTGTGCTTAATGAAATATTTTGTGCTTATAATCATGTGTTCTTTGAAGTTGTAAGTATTGATATTATTGCTTTCTATCATTTATTTGTGTAATTACTTATTTGTTTATGAATATGTGTCAAATATGATTCAGGGCGGAGCGATACACAAAACAAAATGAGCCGAGAACATTATTGATTTTCCAATCTAAAAATAGCGCTGCGCCTCTGACGTAATGCGGCTGACAAACAGCTGTATTACAGCCATTTGCAATCGGCGACGGATTGTTGACAAATCGCAAAGCGGCTGCTCACCTGAATCATTGGCTTATACCAAACATTAGTTGTTCAAATACGTTATTTATTGAATATATTTATTTATTTAAACATTATTATTACCTTTATATTTATTTCAAAGCATTTATTTAATTATTTATGTACCTATTCTAATTTGTTACCGTCACGATGGCACTACTTTTGCTATGCAAATAAGACTTGGCCTGCACAACACTTCCATAGATTAAACTAGAATAGGAAAGCAAGGCATACGACGTTAGAACGAAGACAGGACATTGACATTTAATATTAATTAGACTACATTGTACTGTTCTGGGGGCATGTGATGTGATTGTACCAAATTGTCTAAAGTCATATATCATTTACAAGTTGTTAATTGTTACTGCTCCTGTAAACCAGGCAGAACAACAGCTGTTTGGAAGAAGAGCACAAGGTGTATGTCATAGTGCCTAACGATGTGACCTGAGGTGCCAAACGATTGTACCTGATTGATCTGGAATGTTAAGATGAGTATACCCAAACTATTTTCAATGCAATATGATTAATAATGCATCTCTTTTTCAGGGTGTGATCTATTAGAATTTTTTTTTGTGTCATCCATTTTTCAAGGTGTAATCTAAAGATATATCAGTGGTGCACAGTGTGGTAAATTACTTCATATTCCGAATATAAATAAGTGAGTAAATATTGAAGTGCCTGTCAACGCTAGCTAATAACCCAACAACATGGCAACTTTAGCTGATTTCATAAAAACAGGCAAAGAATTACAATACACAGGAAAGGAGCTTGAGCAATATGCTGACCAAAAAGTTAAGGAAGCAAAAGATGCTGAGAGAGATGAACGTGCACGAGAAAGACAACACCAGAAGGAAAAGGAAGAACGGGATAGACAACAGCAGAAGGAAAAGGAAGAACGGGATAGACAACATCAGAAGGAGATTGCAGAACTAGCTGAGATAACAAAACAGAAGCAGTTAGAACATGATAAGGAGATTAAACAAAAAGAACTAGAATTAAAGCAAAAGCAACTAGATCAGGAGAAAGAACTAAAGCAAACGACATTAGATCAGGAGAAAGAACTAAAGCAAAAGACATTAGATCAGGAGAAAGAACTAAAGCAAAAAGAGATAGATGAAATGGCAAGAGTTAAGGAAAAACAAATACAAGTGGAATCAGAGACACAGTTAAAGATGAAAGGGATGGATGTATATTCACACTTAGAGATCTCCGCTACTAAACTAAAGAGTCAGCAGGAAGAAAATAAATTTAACTCTTTCGCTACCGTGCTCCCATCTGTGGACAGAATTGATTTGCTGTAATGGCAGTCCGCCCTTTTCGTCCCACAAAATGATCAGTGGTTTATTTCACATATTTCTGCTCCGTTTCGGAATTTTAAGTTACTGTAAACTAAAAAGTAGTACAGCCGAAAGATCTCTACGCCATCTTGGAGCGGTCAATGGTTTTCTAATTTTTGATTCTTGTGAATTTTCAGTTTTAAGGTAGTGTTAATTTGTTTGTTTTGGTTTTTCACAATGGAAACGCCCACCAGTATGCGTCCACGTAGAATGACTTCAGATCAAGCTAGATTATTATTCGAAACTGTTTTAAACAATAGTGATTCCGATAATAGTGATTCAGACAGCAGTTATATCTGTGAATCTAACATTTTAGCACGTGGTGATAAAGATATTACTAGTGGAACTTCGTCTTCAGCTGAGATGTCTGATGAATGTTCGTCTGACAATGAAAGTCAGGATGTCACAATCACTTCTCAGCGGAAAGGAAAGCAAACAGTACAAAATAAGAATAAAACTGGAGGAAAAAAGTTGAATCTACAAGCTTCTGTACAGCGTGATGCACCTATCCCATCACCATCGACATGGCAAGATGTGTCAGAAGGAGAAACAAAACCGAAGTTTGAATTTCGTCCTCGAAGATCTCACGTCAACTCTAAACTTTATCATCTGCAAACACCTATGGATTTTCTCAAAGTTTTTTTTGATGATGACATAGTGGATTGTATAATTAAAAATGTAAACAAATATGCAGAAAAGATCTTGATGCAGAACACTCCTAAAAGAAAACATTCTAGTCTGTTATCCTGGACCCCACTCACGAAGCATGAATGGCTGAAGTTTACGTCTGTCATTATTGCTATGGGACTTGATCCAAGACCATCTATCAAAGACTATTGGTGTACAAGTGCACATTTATATACTCCTTGGTATGCCACTATGTTTCCCAGGAACAGATTTGAATCTATTTTTCACACCATGTTTCACGTATGTGAACCAGAAGCATCACGTGAAAAAAAAATTGATCCTCTTGTTGACATGGTCCTGAAGAGATTCCAGGAAGCATTTTACCCATTTGAAAATGTGTCCATTGATGAAATGATTATTGGATGGAAGGGCAGATTTCAGCACAGACAATACAATGCAACAAAACCTCACAAGTACCACATCAAAACATTTAATAGAATTTGTCAGTGTCCGTAGAGAATGTGTTTTTTGCAGCACTCGAACTGAACGACACAGATCTTCTTTTGTTTGCTCCGGCTGCACTAATAGACCACACTTGTGCGCCAAAGTTTGCTTTGCAGCCTATCACAAATAGACTGCCACATATAGTAAATAAAAACAGACATGTGTAAATATTCATTGTAATTAAATGGAAATCTGCCAAGCGTTTTCATAATTTTTGTCTGAAAAAAATAAAATACATGATTCAGAATCTGCGGCAAAACTTCTTTTCGGATGGTTGATTGGAAGCAATGGTGTTTATAGTTTAGAATAGTGTTGTTTGTTCAGTAAATTCAATTGGATTAGCAGTGAAGAGATATTGGATAACAACGCCCCCTCGGTAAGTACAATGGTTACATTATTTTTACCTACTTTTGTCCAATTATTTTACAAATTATATTATTATTTTTATTTTATTTACAACCTAAAGCAGAAATTCTCCTACCAACATATTCCTTGTCCAGTCCCCTTTATTTTGATATATAATACAACATTTCTTCTACAATTTTAACCATTTTCATAACTTTACTGTGAGAGACCCCACCTTCCAGATTTCAGCCATTATTTTTTGTCATTTTTTGTTAAAAAGACATGGTTCAGAATATGAACCAAAACTTCTTTTCGGGTTACTTTAATGAGCAATACTGTTTATATTCTTTAAGACAAGTGGTGTTTGTTTGATTATTCAGTAAATTAAACATGATTAGCAGTATAGGAGTGTAGAAAACACATTCTAAGTGCAATGTTTACATTATTTTTACCTACTTTTGTCCAATTATTTTACAAATTATATTATTATTTTTATTTTATTTACAACCTAAAGCAGAAATTCTCCTACCAACATATTCCTTGTCCAATCCCCTTTATTTTGATATATAATACAACATTTCTTCTACAATTTTAACCATTTTCATAACTTTACTGTGAGAGACCCCACCTTCCAGATTTCAGCCATTATTTTTTGTCATTTTTTGTTAAAAAGACATGGTTCAGAATATGAACCAAAACTTCTTTTTGGGTTACTTTAATGAGCAATACTGTTTATATTCTTGAAGACAAGTGGTGTTTGTTTGATTATTCAGTAAATTAAACATGATTAGCAGTATAGGAGTGTAGAAAACACCTTATAAGTGCAGTTTTTTTAATAATTTTTACCTCTTTAATTTCAGTTGTTATTATTAAACCTCTCATTATTGTCATAATATTTGTAACCTATCAATTAATTATTAACACTGTCATGTTCCTTGTGCAATCCTCTTTAATTTGATATGTAATACAATAGATCTGCTACCATCTTAACCATTTTAAAAGCATTATTGTAACACACCCCTAGTTCCAATTTTCTGCCATAAATTTCTGTTTGGTCACAGCCCAGTTTTTGTTTGGTAGTGAAAGAGTTAATAAGTATAAGAATATTATTAAACCATTCTGTAAAGAAGACTCCATATCAGCCTGGACAGAAAATGTCGAATATCAGTTTAAGTACCACCAAGTACCAATCGAGATGTGGGCTATGATTTACATGAAGAACCTTAGTGGGGAGCCCCTTAAAGTGATAGAATCAATACCAACTGAGCTTAGATCTAACTATCAGTACATCCATGATAGGATAATGCAACATTTCTTACTTGATGCCCCTGGGTATCAAGTACAGTTTTCCAACCTGAAACCAAAACCCAGTGAGACTTTCATTGATTACGTCTCAAATGTCCAGAGCGTACTAAATAGATGGCTTAATGCTGCAAACATAGGAAAAGATTTTGAAAAACTTAAAAATTTAATAGCCATTGATAAAGTCATATCCACAATACCATCTCCTTTCGCTAAATTTCTTCAGCAGTCAGACATTGAGACCATAGAACAATTTGAAAAAAAAAGGCTCAGCTTATTTTTCCTCCAATAGGGAGATTTTTAAAACATCTAATAGCGACTCTGAAATAGTTTCTTTTGTTAAGGACCAACCTGAAAGCTATCGGAGTAATAAAAAACCATTTCAGAGAGTCGACAAAAAAGACCAGAAATTACCCAAATGTGTGTATTGCCAACTTTTTCATGATACTTATTCTATGTGTGATAAATCGCCTAACTATCCGGCACATCTTGAAAATGTCATTACGAAGCAACAAAACAAGAGAACTGCATACAGGCGTGCAGTCAAATGCTTCTTCTGTTCCAGCTACGGCCATTATTAAAATAAGTGCCTGGGCTGCCAACGAATGAAAGCCAACAATGCAGTGTTAATTGATACATCATCTGATAGTGAGAGTGAGACTGACTGTGAAGTTGAAAATGAATTACCTGTTAACCAAGCTGAAAATGTGTGTTCTGTAAATGATGTATTGAGCTTTGACAGTTGTGAACAATGTCACCAATTCCATGCAGACGGAAAATTAGAATGTGGGCATACAGTACCATTCTCCACTGAGAGTGTAAACGCAGCATTAGCCTCCAGAGGCAATTTGGTGTTCCACAATGCACTGGTCAACGAAAAACCATGCCAATGTTTGCTGGACAGTGGGAGCACTCTTATAGGTCTTAGAAAGGAACTGGTGAATCCAAGTGATTATACAGGTGACTCAGTCAAATGCCGAACTTTTTCGGGCAATATTGAAATTTACCCTTTGGCAAAAGCCCGTATTAACACTCCTTTCCTTTCTGGTACCTTTACATGTGCAATTTTAGATAACCCTTGTACTGATTTGATTTTGGGATGTTTACCCCAATTAAAACATTGCACGAACAAAGAAATAGCTGCATGGGAGAAATTAAATGCAGCTAATGCAACAACCAGAGCAGATACTATGAAACACAAAGACACATTACAGGATGAAAGACTACTGTTGCTATCACCAACTAGCACAGATGATACCAGCAGACAAAAGTTCATAGACCAGCAAAAAGCTGATCCGAGTGTGTGTCCGTATCTGAAGTTATTGAAAGAAAAAGCCAAAGTAACGAAAAACGCATCATGGTTTTTTAGACTGAATAATGGCATTCTTACCCGCTATTATACAACTGGTAACCATGAGATTCAGCAAACGGTGTTACCTGTACAACACCGCCAAACTGTGCTAAAGATTGCACACGAGTCACCGTTTGCTGGTCACCTTGCATACGACAAAACCAGGGCCAGAATTCAGGCTCATTTTTATTGGCCGGGTTTTTGTAACGACATAAAACTATTTTGTCGTTCATGTAATGTCTGTTAACAACTAGTACGTAAGGGTAAACATCCTACAGCTGAAGTGCAGCCTTCGACACTGGCCTCTAGGCCATTTGAGAGTGTGGCGGTCGATATTGTTGGACCCCTAAACCAGGTGTCCAGCAAAGGAAATCGCTTCATTTTAACTATGGTGGACCTATGTTCAAGGTGGGTTGAGGCAGTAGCTTTGAAATACATCACCTCCAAAGACGTTGCCAATGTTTTTCTACACTTGTTCTCACGATTCGGATTCCCTCGTACCATCTTATCCGACCGTGGAACCCAATTCATATCGGCAGCAACGCAAGCCCTTACTAAAATGTTAGGGATTAAACAACAGTTTACAACAGCGTATCATCCAGCCAGCAATGGAATCATTGAAAAACTTAACGGAGATCTGAAACATATGCTGGCTAAGGTGACAGCAGAAAACCCAGCTGATTGGGATACACTGTTACCAACAGTGCTGTTCGCCTATCGGGAGATTCCCCATTCAAGCACGGGTTTCTCACCGTTTGAATTAGTGTACGGGGCTAACCCACGTGGACCCCTAACAATTTATCATCAGGTAGTAACTAATTCCATTGAAATTCCAACCCCTAAAACACCTTATGAAATTGTAACAGAGACACGAGACAAGATTATGAAATCGTGTATCATAGCCAAGGCAGCTTTGGAGAGGAAGGGTCAAATCTACCGCCAGTACGCAAATAAAGGTGCGAGAACTATTAATCTTGAACCAGATCAAGACATACTGCTTTTACTTCCAGACAAACGAAATTTATTATTGACCTCATGGCAAGGGCCATTCAAGGTGGTACGTAAAATTTCAGATGTCGACTATGAAATATCAATAAACGGACACTTAAAGATATTTCATGTCAACATGTTGAAACCTTACTTTTCACGACAAGAGACAGAATTAAAGACAGACGAACACAATGCATCCACACCGATTGATGAGACGACGGACATACACAACGCAACTACACTAGTTAGCGAGACTGGCAAATCCGACGATATCCATACACCTAGTGAGTTTACAGAAAACGCACTTAGCACCACAACTGTACTGAATCAGGTAGACGACGACGGGATGGAACTACCTGTTCCAATTGTCGACAAGACTGCGACATTAGATTCTATACGAGTAGAACAGGGACTAACAGACGAACAACGACGACAGATAATAGAGTTAGTAACGGAATATAAGGACACATTTTCCGACATTCCAGGTAGGACGGACAGAATCGAACACTCCATCCTTCTTTCGGACTCTAAGCCTATCAAATGCAGGCCGTACTCTATCCCACTCAGCTATAGAGAAAGTCTAAATAAGGAAATTCTTAATTTAGAAGCTAGTGGGATCATTCAGAAATCTACATCTGAGTACTCCTTTCCAATCGTCCTTGTCAAGAAAAAAGACTCCACCATTCGTCTTTGTGTGGACTATAGAAAGCTCAATAATGTCACTAAGATCGACGCAGAACCAATTCCTTCCTGCGAAGATCTTATTCTGGACATGTCCACTTCCAAAATCTTCTCTAAATTAGACCTTACTAAGGGATATTGGCAGGTCCCTATGCAGACTGAATCTATCCATCTTACTGCTTTCTCAACACCTTTAGGTCTCTACGAGTGGCGTTTTCTTCCTTTCGGACTTCGCAACGCTCCTGCCAGTTTCGTACGCTTAACTAGAAATTTACTTCATGGAGTGACGAATACAGTGACATATATAGATGATATTTGTGTCCATACAGATGACTGGACAACACACTTACTGAAACTCAGACATGTCTTCGATAGGTTGCGACTCTTCGGTCTCACTGTCAAACCGAGCAAAGTCGAATTGGGCCTACAAGAAATTGATCTTTTTGGGTCATGTCATTTCACAAGGACAACTAACAACTGACAATAGAATTATTACTAAAATTATGAACCTGACCATGCCTACAACGAAAAAGCAGGTCAGGAGTCTTTTGGGTTTAGTAAATTACTATAGTAAGTTCATACCGAACTTAGCTGAAATTACAAGTGTATTTTCAAATGTGTTAAAAGCATCAGTCAAATTAGATGTCAAAGATGCATTATTAATTTCTGCATTGTCAAAATTGAAACTCCTATTTAGTAATGTACCAATCCTACGTGTGCCTAATCCTAGGCTCGTTTATTATCTTAGGAGAGATGCCAACAGGATTTCCATCGCTGCAGTACTAGGCCAGTTTTATGATGGCATCTTCCATCCAATTTGCTACGTGAGCCGCAAGATCACACCTGCTGAGTCCAGATATTCCATATCAGAGTTGGAAGCCCTAAGCGTCATCTAGGCGGTGAGGAAGTTGCATCGATTTCTGGCGGGTGTTCACTTTGTGGTCCAGACTGACAACTCCCCGATCACGGTCAAACAAAGTGGAGTACATCGCAACGACCGCATCTACAGGTGGTCATTGATATTACAGAATTATACGTTTAGTATAGAACATATTAAGGGTAGGGATAACATTCTGGCAGATACCCTGAGTCGACCATCTGAGATAGAAATACCTGATATTCCACATGAGTAGTTAGTATAAGAAAGATTAATTAGTACTCTTAGAGGATCCTGTGTAAAATATCCTATTAATTACATAGACATGATTTTCAGGACTGTGTGCTAAGAACATTGAACTACCATGTGTCCATAGACAGCAAAATAAGAACTATGCTCCAGGAACAAGTGTATCACCGTGTGTACATAGACAGCTCGTTACTTACTATGCTCCATTTGTGTTCCGGTGAATCACCTGTGTTAATCATGGAAGAACAGTGTCAGAACATTGCATAAATAACAGACACGAATTTACTGGTCCACGTCACGTGCGGAATCTACGAGCGAAATAAGACCCATAGGACACAAGTATGACTGTGTAGTGTATTTAGTATACCCAGGATAATTATGTATATATAAACTATGCCAACGAAAACAATTTCTGACCATTATGGCAACCAATAACCTGAGGTAAATAGATACCATGTATATATATATACCTAATATTGTGATATGTATTATAACAGTTTTAATATAGTGTTAAATTATAGTTAGATTAGTTACTTTAAGATAGAGTAGATTAGATTTAGAGAATATAATTAGATTTTTTTTTGTAGTTTAAATAAATCATTAATTTACCCACTTACGTAGGATAAAATTAGATTAGGACAGTACTTACACTTAATAGCTAATTAAAAACCAGAATAGAAAGTTTAGATAAGACCAGTATTATTTAGTGTAGATAGGAATAACACCATTTAGTTCATTTCATTTCACTTTATTTCATTCCATCTTAATGAACACTTCAACAACATCATCATTTAATATTAAATGTAGTTTACACCTTATAGGATTAAAGTATACAAATAACATTCATCAATTACAACATTTAGAATAAATATATCAATCATATATTTGTTTTTTCATAAAAACATTATTTAGAATTTTGTTACATTTCACATCACCCATTTCAGAAAAGTACATAACTCATCTCACATCATTTTCATTTGTAGATAGTTAGATTACTTCCCTTAAATTACATTGATTTTCTACAACAAGTTAGAATATATAGATATAGAATTAGTATTAGTATGTCATTAGAATATAGAGTTTAGTAATATCAGGGTACAATTCTATCAACCCTATTTCATCCATGTACATATTTTGTAAATACATGACTCGTGCAGTAAGTTAGGCACAGTCATTAAGCTCAACGTTTTCAAACGAGCTAAACTTGTACAGTGTCACTTCAAGATATTTAAACAGTTGGGAGGATAAAAGATGTGTGACAGAAGTGTGAAAGTGAGAGAAAAGGGAAAATATACAAGAGAGAATGGGGACAACCAGCAGATTTTTTCTGCCGCTCAACGCGACTTTTTTATTTTTTGTCTGCGTCAAGCGTTTGCTTTCGATAGTGAACATGTATTGTCTTCAATGTGGTGTGTATAGTTTAGTGTAGTTTAGTATAGATCTGAGATAAAGTATTTTAAGTCTCATAAGACGGAAACGTAGCCACGAATTAGTGTTATACACTTGTTTGTGGCCACATTTAACCGAATTATGGCACTTGAAAACTAACTTACATACATATTATAGATAGACACATATGTTAGAAATTAAAGTATATTAATAGTTACATGAAAACACACAGACAACCAGGAAAACAAACAGGTAAATTACATACATGTGTTAAAATAAAGAGGGATAACTCCGGGTCAGGGGACACAATAGACAACGAAACACTAACTTAACAGTGAAAGATAACTTTACACGCGGAAGCGAGATAGGTAAAGCCGTCGCACACAGATTGTGTAAAGGTTGTTTAATATTATATGGGGGACATGAAGCAATTCATGTGTTGACCCTAAGAAAGTCAACTTTGTATGGGTAGTGAGTTAATTTGCTATTTGAGGGCAGGTCTTATAAGACAATGGTCCGGATCAGACAAACCTCTAATTAATATAATATTGCGATGAGAAGAGGGCTCACGCCAACCAGACAAGTTTGTGGCGATCACCAGTAGCCAAGTAAAGTGAGACTACATTGTGACAATAGTCAGTAGGAGTCTATTTAGTTACCCAGAACCAGGTTATCAATAGTCTTTGACAAAAATTAGAGACACTAATTTTTTTTAGAAACCTCTTGCGTCACAACCATGAGTCAAAGTTTGTAACGCAACACAGGAGGGGAGGGTGTGTGTCAAAGACTGAAGTATAGAAGACCACGCTGAATGAGTGATCTACCTCAAGATAGAAGACCACCCTGAATGAGTGGTCTACCTCAAGTAGATTCGAGGTAACCCAGTGCCCCTACATGAGGGCAGGGTAGGTGATAGGGAGGGGAACTATTAACTAGTTCTCTCATGAGACACGGAGATGTCAATCACAGAGAGTAAGCACTCTGGTCACGGCAGAATCACGCCTACGTGATAGCCACGGAGAAGTGGAATCCCACTCAATAGTAAACGGCTACTCTAAGCGTGCTGAGTGTTGCAGCACCCAAAAAGCCGAAGGACGCACGAGGTCCTTCCGCGGGCTGTGTAGCCACGCGAGTAGAATAGTCAGACGGGGACTGACTTTCATAGTGAGCGCATCGATTAGTGTCGATGCGTGTTTCCTTAGCCAAGTAGATAGAGTTAGCTGTAGGGATAGGATATGACTGGATAGGGAATTCTGTGTCTTTATGTGTGATTTAATAGCGACCGTTTTTGTGCAGTAATCTATTGTTAAAGAGCCAGTGACAATAAAATGCATCATCCATACCTCTCGTACGACTTGCAATATTTTTGTGTGGTACGGGAGAAGTTGATCCTGTAATGCCTGACGCATCGGTTGCTGACAATATTATAGTGCTTATCTCTCTTCGGTGAGGTGATGTATTAATGTTCTGTATTGTGTATTTGTACACTGTAATTGATGCACGGATTATCGTATCTGTTGTGTTAGAAATTGTCTCTCTGTTACGGTTCTGGAGAAAATAAATATACAATTGAGTTGCCTTTCATTTTGACTTGTCAGTCCGAGGTTGTGTAGGTTAGCTTAATAGCCCTCATAGGCTGTACACTCATCTATAACCTGTTGCTCAAGGAGAGCCTGGTGTATGATACCACACCATCTAGCTTAAAAATGGAGTGGAGGCATTCAGTGCAGCTTTCCGCTGGATGGATAACACGATACATACACACATCATTATTGTAACTGACTCAGAATGCATGTGGAGGAGGGTGAGGACAGATAGTCTTCATTCAGAGTGGCTTTCTTCGCTTCGAAGGTCACCTGGATCTTTTCTTCGGGGCATGCCGGTGTGCTGTGAAATGAACAGGCGGACAGATTGGCTGGCTCGGCAAAACTTTGGTAGAGTATTGATGCATGACAAGACAGACGTGGTTGCGGCCTTATGGGAGCACGCGTACACCTCGGAGGAGCAAATGGATCACCAGTCTGGCAAGAATGAGGAAGCGAGGAGTGACGAGGTGATCTGGCCGACGCTCGACGCTCAGAGGAAAGGCGAGGCAGACATATCAGATTGCTACTGGAACTATAGGTGTGGGAATTCTTTGCTGGCTGCTGAGTATGAGAACGGAGCGCTTATGAGAATGCCCCGAACGGAGCGCTTATGAGAATGCCGAATGCTGAGATGTCGGTTCCTAAATCAATCAATCAATCAATCAATCAATCAATCATCTATAATCTGACACTATACCACAAGATATTGATGGAGCGATAGTATAATTAGCTATCGTTCTCATGAAGAAACACGAACCATCTTTATGCTTTCATCTTCTTTATTGTTTATACCCCTCCTCTTTCTCTCCTACTGCTCATTTATCTAACTCTCTCTATCATCACTCTTTCCCTCCTCCTGTCATATATACATAGTCGCTTATCTTAATATTGCTAGTTGCAAATATGGACTCACGTTTCCAGGCACTAGAAGATAACATGGATGCTCGCACAAATGTCTCAGAGTCCACGAGACAGTGAGGCATAAGGCGAGCATCTAAAAGGAGAGCATCTAGAAACAATTATTATAACTGTTCTGTAATGGATGGACAAAGAAGAAGAAAACATGAAGCAAGACATTGATGCATTATTCACAAAAGAGCATAGCAAAGTTGAAGACAGAGAGATGAAGAAGTAGGAAATCGAAACAGTGGACGTGGCGATACTGCAGTCTCTATGAGAGGACATACGGATGTTTACCCTGCCATTAAAGAGATTACATCATTGCTAGCCATTCAAGAATAAAAGCTAGTACTCCAGGAATTACAGGTTTTTAGTCAACCCATTCCTAAATGGAAACGGGGTAAGAAGAAGTGTACCAAAGGTACTTCAAACAGTCACAAACGTGATAACTGTTTGCACCACAACAATAGTTGTTTAACTGATTCGCCAGTACAGGACTCTCAGCAAAACCACTTGACTTCTACGATTAGTGAATCTCGAGAGAAAGAGGTGTGATGACAGCTGTTAACGAGGTCGCAGGCAAAGACTTAGCCGAAGTGGAATTAAATGTTACCGAGATAGGGAGGAAGGAAGAATTGGAATCCCTGGCGATCTTCACTGCAGGAGCGCAGGAAGAACCACTACTTATCAGTTAGATAATTTACATATTAACAGTTACAGAGAGGACAACTGTTTGCACGACGGGAAAAGTGGTTTAGCTGGTTCGCCAGGACAGACAATTAGGGAAACCCATTTGACTTCTATTAGGAGGGAGCTTCTAGAGCAAGGGGACCTTGGAAAATCTTTTACAGAAGACAAATTGCACGCCTTTTTTGTCACTTGTATTATCTTCTGCTCAGGTGAGCAAAACGCGGAATTAAATTTAACTGAAATACTGAGGAAGGAATAATAGGATCCCCTTGTGATATTTGAGGCTGCAGATAAGGAAAAGATACTAGATATCAGTTCGAATTATTTACCTAAATTGATGGATTGCTCAGACAATAACCCACGACAAAATCTACATCGACTAGACTTAGCACATGAAAGCGCTGCCAGAGAGGAGAATCCAAACAATCAAAATTTTCTAGATGTTGTGATCTCGGAGAATACCAGTTCGGAGACATATGAGCACATGGAATTGTTATGAGTCAGAATATAGACTCTGATTTTGTAAAGACAACATTTTTTAAAGTTACTAAAGAAGAAAACTATTTGCTCAAGATGGAGGGAAAAACCCTCAGCATCTTCATGGCTGAAGTTATTACGGAATCCCAGCGAAAGGAACCTTAAGCACACCAAGTAAAGAGAAGTTCGGAGCCGATACTATTAGGACTTTATCTATCCGTCGCTCAGAACGACGTGATAGGTGTGTCATGGTCTTATATGACATGTGTAAGGAAGAATGTAAGTGCCGGTATGTAAGCGAGAGCCAGTGTAAGCATGGCTGAGGTAAAGGGCAGTAAGAGACACCACGGCTTGGCTAGCGGACGGTCAGGCAAGAATCCCGTGAACCGAGCCACGTGATGTGGGAAGGTCAACGAGGAGAGGAGGCAGTGTGTGTGAGGCAGCGAATAGAGACGGACGTGTGGAGATCTAGAGAACGCTAGAACGATAGAACGATAGTGGTTGTGACGGATATATGGAGATGAACGTTGTGTAGTGATATTCGAGGAATGTACTAACTGTGATATGTGCGGGATGATGTGAAGTTGTGATTGTGAATGATCATGCGGGCGACAGTGTAAAGATCGCCATTGTGAGCTAGCGCGTGGCTGTTAGGTGGTGAACGATTGTTTGAGCGTGAAGTGCGACTATGTTGTCAGCCTGTAATATATATTGTAATAAATGATTGTTCAGGAGATAGCTCCTGCCAGTTTTCCGATTGCATTCATGTGTTATTGGTAGATGTGTCGTAGATGTTGTAATTTGCCTGTCCAAGTCCAGCGAGTTAGACAGAGCTACTAATTAGGACTCTAGGTATAATGGTGTCAGAAGTACACATGAACCACATGTAGAACGCACAAAAGAACGCTACTTTTGAAAAGAAGAAGATTAAGTCATAATTTTGTATAAATTGGAGATTTGTTAACAAAGTCAGAACGAAAATAACATCATTTCTTTCCACAGCAGGTTTCAATTCTACAAAGCGACCGACGTAACCAGAACCGGTCAGCGGTAACCAGCACGAGAATCACGTTCCTGTACATCAAGCGTTCGAGTAGTCAGCAGATAAAGATAAGTTGATTGATTTTGATTGCTAAGTACCCAAATCTGCATTCTTTGATTTGCTTGAATAGATATCATCATTTGTACATTTAAATATTAATTAACAGAAAATGTCGGAGGAGGAATACCAATTACAGTTGTGGGGCACAAAGCATTATAGAAATTTGCATGACTTTTTCGGGGGTACACGTGCACAAGACAAAACAAATTGTAATAGACAACCTGAGTTAATACGTGACTGGCTACAGAAATTTGAAAAGAAAATGCAAGACTACAAAATTCCAAAAGATTTTTGGTATACATGGTACAACACATACGTACCAATGAAAAATAAAAAACTACAAGAGTTCATACCAGATATGTCAAGTAAAAACTATGAATATCATAAGACAAACATATTAAAACACTATCCAACCTCTTGTGAGACTCTAAACGTAGAAATACAAAATGTGAAACCAGCCACAGACAAGTCATTCACCCAGTATATAAGTGAATTAGAAGAATCTTTCAGAAAACTAATAATGGTAATTAAACATTCAGACAACAATCAAGGAGTAATAAATTTCTTGCTAATAGAAAAACTAAAAGCAACACTCCCAGCCGAATGCGGAAAATATTTAGAAGAACATAAAACAGAACCTATCAAAAACTTACTAGAAAAATGCCACGAATATTATAACCAAAGTTTGAACCTGGTTAAGAACACTCAGCAGAAAAGTACTGTGAAAGCAACGGCATCTGCAGCCACAGATTGTCAAAACAAACCACAGAAAACAAAACCAGTACTGTGCAAACATTGTAGCACTCCACATACAGAAAATGGAATATGCGATAAGAATCCCACTTATCAAGAATACCTAAATACTATAATAGCACAAAAACTGGGGAAGGTAAATCAAAGGAAATATAGAACAAAATGTCATTTTTGCCTTGCTTATGGCCATAGACGTTTTGAATGTGAAGGTGTAAAAAGAATACAGATAGCAAAAGCAAATGCAGCCATAAACATTACAACAGACAGTTCAGCAAAGAACTTAGAAAAAGTGAACATCACAGAGACTGAAAACAAGACCAAACACTGCAAATTCAGAACAAGCTGAGTTTTACCCATCAGACTTTGTACCATATTTTAATAATGTTGTTAACATCACTCAGCCTCATTCCTTATGTAAAGAGGTCAATACTCAACAAGAAGGTGAGGAAATGAACAAAACCTCAAGACTGTCGTTAGGAAAACTAACATTCCATGAAGGTTACATCAATGACACAGTATGCACATGTGTACGCGACACAGGGTCCTGTCTTATCGGTCTTCGAAAGACCCTAGCTGATCCTAAGGACTACCTAGATGAGTACATCTATTGCAAAACTGTTTCAGGGACAGTAGAGAAATATCCTATGGCATGGGCCAATATAAAATCACCTTTTCTATCAGGCAGAGTAACTTGTGCTTTATTAGACAATCCATGTTGTGATTTATTAATTGGAAATGTATTAAATGTGACAGACTACACAGAGTCCAAAACTCACACATGGCAAAAGGTTAACACCACAACAAGCACTGCCTTAACTATCCCACTCATCATACAACAACATGATGAACAGACCAAAGTACCACACCATACCATCTCACAACAAGAAAAAACAGAAACTGGTGTGTATCATCACAATAAGAAAGGTGCAGAAAACAAACAGTTCACAACAGTGAGGAAAGATCACAAATCATCATGTGATATACTATACCTCCTGTACTCCCTGTTAACTACACACATAAACAAGTGCACACAGTGGATGGTTATACTTGCACTACTCATTGTAAATACAAAACAAATGTCTTCACAGACAGTTTTATTTCCACATTATCATGACGCAACACAGATGATATTACTCATGACAAACCAGCAAACTTTGTTACTTATATCATTACTGTTGAACCAAAGTTTGTTGTTACCACTGCTAAACACTATGTCAAATCAACTCAGACACATACTTATGCTGAACAATGTAAATCATCAGTCGGTGGAATTACTGACAAAAATCAGCAACAAATTACCCTACATATTTTGGAAAATATACACAAATTGCAGAAAAGCATACAAACATGCACTATTACATTTCAAAACTATACATGGTGTATTATTATTGTTTGAACTATTGAATGTATACACACATGTACGAGTGCAGGTTTGGAGATAGCACTCAAAATGATCTCAACATGAAATTTGAAAATCCCCGCCTTTCGGAAAATTTTAACCGTAACCCACTTTATATCCTTAGATCCAGTAACTCCAGAGTTGCCTTGTCTGCTGTACGACTCCAGCGCTATGATACTAGCACACTTCATTGTATAGACCAACATGAAAGGTCCTTCAACGTGAAACGGGTCACCGGCAAAACAGTAAGACTCAACATGTGATTTCAGGTATCAAATAGTAAGATATACCCATATTGACTTTGTTTTCAAACGAGTATCTACAGAATCTACCTTTTGAAATCGACGAACAACGACGACAGCTTCACAAGTACAGACATTCATTTCCGATGATCAGTTTAATGAACCGGATGCCAACCTGCAAATTATGGCAAAGACAGTCACAGACAGACGCACCATGGCCACACTCAAAATTAAGGCCACTGAACTTAATTAATTCGTGTTTTATACGTGTGAATTCCAGCAATTTTACAGAACAGACTTACAAATTGTCCAAACTGGGTGGAAAGTGTTAATCACTATACAGAAGGAAAGACAATATCATGAGAAAGAAGACATGCCAAAGATTCCAGCACGGAAATGAACATTCAACACTGTTAATTTAATTCCGTGTGCATAACTTCCACAGGACAAGAACGGTATCCTATGTGTGCATAAAAGCATTGACGATGTATATTTTATTGTATATGTATTAACTGGATGACATCCAATGTCTAATTTTATTATTATAATACTGTGTATTGTTATAATGTGATATGTACATATGAGCGTAAGTATAGTGGCGAATAGAATAAGTTGTAATGCTGAGAATCAACGCCTGGCAATCCCAATGCGCGACTGTTACCAAACTTGCCTTCGCGTATGCTGGATAGCCCGACGAATGACGCTTAGCAATAGTGGTATAGAATTAACATCAGAAGATGGTGACCAGAAAGAACATGCTAACAGGGTGATGCTAACAAAAGAGATTAATAACAATTCTCCATAACAGTAAACGAGGTGTGCTCAAAAAAGGGAAACAACTCACGGTCCGACATAAGATGAGGTAAGGGGGACTATGGCATACATGAAGTATATTCGAACCATGACCACAACATTGACATAGCGTGCTCATAAAGAATCGACTAGTGTGATTTAAATAGAGACGAGGGGAACCACGTCTGAATAGACAGAAAATTTAAGAATGCTGTAAGAGGAAGTTGTAGCCTTATTCGAGGCGTAAACCAATGGAGAATCCTTAAACCAGCATAGCTACAATAACTATGAGATGAGAATGCACAGACAATCGATTGAGAAATATGAACAGAATGTAATGTCACGGAGTGGTGGTTGAATAATATAACGATGTATGACAAGTAGACCCAACCAGAACATTTGTCAGACCACGACAAAACCTTGAGAGAAACCTCAATACTGAAAAAGAGAGAACAATGTTTGAAGGTAATCTCGGAAAAGATCAGAGCAAAAAGGGACGCAAGCGTATACTTATGATCATATAATCCCCTGACAAGGTTAGAAAGAGGAAACAAGAGTAACAACAACAGAATGTGTCACATTTCCAAGAGTAAGTGCCACATTGGTTGTGCGGGGGGGGGGGGGGGGAGAATGTCATGGTCTTATATGACATGTGTAAGGAAGAATGTAAGTGCCGGTATGTAAGCGAGAGCCAGTGTAAGCATGGCTGAGGTAAAGGGCAGTAAGAGACACCACGGCTTGGCTAGCGGACGGTCAGGCAAGAATCCCGTGGACCGAGCCACGTGATGTGGGAAGGTCAACGAGGAGAGGGAGGCAGTGTGCGTGAGGCAGCGAATAGAGACGGACGTGTGGAGATCTAGAGAACGCTAGAACGATAGAACGATAGTGGTTGTGACGGATATATGGAGATGAACGTTGTGTAGTGATATTCGAGGAATGTACTAACTGTGATATGTGCGGGATGATGTGAAGTTGTGATTGTGAATGATCATGCGGGCGACAGTGTAAAGATCGCCATTGTGAGCTAGCGCGTGGCTGTTGGTGGTGAACGATTGTTTGAGCGTGAAGTGCGACTATGTTGTCAGCCTGTAATATATATTGTAATAAATGATTGTTCAGGAGATAGCTCCTGCCAGTTTTCCGATTGCATTCATGTGTTATTGGTAGATGTGTCGTAGATGTTGTAATTTGCCTGTCCAAGTCCAGCTAGCTAGACAGAGCTACTAATTAGGACTCTGACAGGTGTGGGTCAGCTATTTGTGAAGACTTTTACTAAAAGGTAGCACACTTGTACCGGCCACGAGGTGAAGATTAATTCATCAAGGGGGGACAACTTGGCATAATACAGGACCAATTTCTAGCACGGATTCACACGGGACTCTAGTGCAGAGAAACTCAGCCTGTTAACGAATTATCGAGGGAAGGAACTGTGGCACAGAGGAGGGAAGATTATTACGCCTCACCCAGAAAGAGGTAAAAAGCCTGTTGTATTTATATCATGTTCAAGGATACTGGGCCGTGTCAGACAGAGTTCTACTAGTTAAATTAAGCTGCAGACCTTTTAGCATAAACGTTATTCAAGTATACGCCCCAACAGAGGAATCCAGTGAAGATAGTGTAGAGGAATTTTATAATGACATTCAGTCTGCTTTACAAAATTATAAAAATTCAGAAATAAACATCATACTAGTAGACTTCAAGCAAAAGTAGGCAATCAAGGTGATAGATACACAGTATGAAACTATGGTTTAGGAGAGAGAAATGAAAGAGTTGTATATATATATATATACATAAATAAAGAGTGTTGAAGTGCTACATAGAACCTGAAATCACTGAACCCACATAGAATATGAAAACATCTGATGGCTGTGGAAATTTGGTTTCTGAGGAAAATGCAAAGAATACCATGGACAGACAGAAAAGCCAGTGAACAAGCTTTCAAAAATCAAATGAAGATCGTAAACTGATTACAGAGATTAGACTTAGTCAACATTGTTTGGGCATGTTATGAAAAGAAATGAAAGGGAGAACTTGGTGACAACGGCAAGATCGAAGGGAAGAGACCAAGGGGAAGACCGAGAAGTAAATACCTGAATGGCTTGGCCACGTGGCATGGTCGAGACAGGAACCTGGAGCTGATCAACGACTCTGGTGATCGAGTGAGATGACAAAGCTTGTCCGCTCACGCTTATCTGCATTGCACACGATGGATGGATGGATGGATATATATATATATATATATATATATATATATATATATATATATATATATATATATATATATATATATATATATATATATCCGATTTGGTGTCAAGCCAAGAGGTAAACTAGGGTATGCCCACCCAGCATGTGAAGACAGGATTCGGCAGACTGCGCGGAAGAAATCATTCCTGATTCAACGGGCAAGACGGCGTTTACCTGCAAAGCGTTGTGGAACGTAATGAGCACGGCAAGGCACGTAGAGCTCCCTGGTCATCCACTGCACCTGTATTCGTCTCCAGTCGGCTCGACTTGTCTTGCCACTGGACACAGATAGACTCAGGCGAGAGAGTGAGGTCGACGAATTGCGCAACTCTTCCTCACTTTAATCCAAGCCACGCGCAAGTCATTCTTCAGTCTTCTTCATAACACACACACACACACACACACACACACACACACACACACTATATATATATATATATATATATATATATATATATATATATATATATATATATATATATATATATATATATATAAGCTGCTTCACTTTAGCGCCGAATGTTGGGCGGAGCTTACCAAACCCGACACCCCATATTGTACCAACGGCTTCGGGCGTAAGAGCGCAATTGGGAGGATACAAGCCTTATCCAGGTGCGAAGAAATAAAACCTAAAGGCAAAATGTCATGGCAGGGCAGACCAGGCCCTAAGCCTTGGTTGGCAGCTAGTCTAGGATCGAAGCTCCGACTGGCATACAGTTACAACATTGGTTTGCTGATCCGGCAGCTTCTGCAGCTTGTCTTGTTCCATATATATTGGTGTTACCATTCCTCTGGAGTAAACTAGGCAGGCCGAGATAAGGATCATATTGCATTGACAACACATAGTCTCTATATTTTAGCCCAGGCTTTGTGCTATGGAGAGATATAACTCAATCGCTGGTCTTAACCGGTCTCGGAATCAAAGCGAGAAGTAGCAATTACGGGTTATATGTCCTAGTCAATTGGCATAGACATGTGGCGCCACGGGTTGCTTCTGACGGTGAGAGACACCTACAGGTGACACTGAACAGCTACCGGCCGCCTTAAGCTGGGCAGCCCACGGCCAATTGGGTGATGATCCGCCACAGCCTGCCTGCTTCGATGGGTGCTTGGGGCTAGAACAAAATCTGGATAGCAGGCTATTAAATCAATGCACCAGTCAACAATTAATATAAAAATAGAACCCTCAAGCTACGGCTTGCAACCTGGAACATTAAAGCCATGTGTCCAAGATTTTCCACTGACCTGACGAATATTGACGATGTGAGAAAAACGGTTGTGATTGATGCCGAACTCAGTCGTCTTAACATTGATATTGCTGGCGTGCAGGAGACTCGCCTCGCTGAGGAAGGGTCTCTCGTGGAAAACAATTACACCTTTTTTTTTTGTAACCGTAGAAGGTAGGCAGAAAAAAGGCAACATGGTGTGGGCTTTGCAGTGAAGAATTAACTACTGAAATTGATTGAAATTCCAGCTGTAGGTAATGAAAGACTATTATCCCTGCGCTTGGCAACCTCTTGTGGTTTTGCCACCATTATCACTGAATATGCACCGACGCTTGCTTCCAGTGTTACTTGGAAAATACAACATCGATCGCATGAATGAAACTTGACAAAGGCTGTTGGAGCATTGCATCAGAAATGACCTATGCATTACAAAATCCTTCTTTATAACAAAAGAGCTGCATAAGGTCACATGGAAACATCCACGATCCGGCCCTTGGCATCAGCTGGACTTCATCATCACACGGAGACAGCATCAGAACCAAACATAATTAACTCGAAGTTACCACAGTGCTGACTGTGATATGGATCATTCTTTGGTTGTTGCAAGAGTTAGACTGAGACCTAAGATAATCTACACAGCTAAACACAAATCTAGCCCCAGGATTAATGTTATTAACACCCACGATCCTGAAAAGTGATTTGAGTTCCAAGCGCAACTTGAAGACGCTTTCACTGATACATCAGAAATCTTTACAGCAAGTGAAAAGTGAGATAAACTTAAAGAAATTTTTTTTATAAAACAGCGGTAGAGGTTTACGGCACTGTGGATCATAAGAGGCAGACCTGGTTTGCGGCGAACAACCAGTCACTGCAGCCCTTGATTGATAAACAGAAGATAGCTCTCTTAAGAAACAAGGAAATAACAACGCATAACACTCTCAGTGACCTGAAGCAAGCTAGGAAGGATGTGCAAAAGGCTGCCAGGCAGTGTGCAAATGACTATTGGATCACGTTATGTGAGTCCATTCCAAATGCAAGTGATAGGGGAAACATCAGAAGCATAGTATGAAGGGATAAAGAAAGCAGGTGGTCCAATGATCAAAAGAAGTGCACCACTGAAAACCTTGACTGGAGAAATCATCACTGATAAGAAACAACAGATGGATAGATGGGTAGAGCACTATATGAAGCTTTACTCAAGTGAGACCACATTAGCGGATGATCCCCTCAACGCAATATATGCCCTGACAACTCTTGACCACCTGGACACACTTCCCATCATAACAGAAGTTACGAGTGCTAAAAATAAACTTAAATAAATGAATAAATGGCCCCAGGTAAAGATGGGATTACAATATAGGTTATCAGCAGTGGGCAAGACACACTCACTCTACAGATCCATCAGCTAATAGAGCTATGTTGGTGAGAAGGACAAGTCCCACAAGATTTCAAAGACTCAAGCCTCGTAACATTGTGCAAAAACAAGGGTGATCGGAGCGAATGTAACAACTATAGGGGTACAGATAGGCCCCGCTATTCGTCACTTCGGTTTACATCGTTTCGCTATAACGTCGTTGTCGCAATGTGACATAACTTCATTTTACGTCGATACGTTCTGCCATAACGTCGTCACCTGTGTTGCTATGCCGCCCCCTTGCGAAGGAACTTGCTAGCTTGCGGATGAACTACGTAATGCCGCGTAGTGTTACCGCTGAGGAACGTCTCCTTACTTAGCTGCTGTTGTCAATATTGCGGTAACGTCACCATTTTACCAATGAATAGAATTTGCTGGAACTGCGGTAAAGCTGTGAAAATGTAAACAATATACTTTACACAACAGAATTACGACACATACAGGACGTTGCGGTGATTAGCCTTCATCAGCAAACAAACACATAAACAAAACACAACACATAGTCACAGAGATCTCTTGTGACTACATTAACACGTAACGACAGGAAGAGAAGAGTGAAAAGATGAAAAAATGAAAGCAATGAAGAGAAAATGAAAATTGCATAAATGTTCTTACTTACCTCAGAATTCCGAGCTGTGTATAACCCCGAATATCATCGATATAAGGTACCGTTGAATGTGTTTGTTTGTTTGTTTGTTTGTTTTCAAGCGATATCCAACTATGCAGGTTTTATAATTAAAAATGCAATTTTGAAAAAGTTACTAAAGTGGCTATAAAATGGCTACCGATTTTTTTCGCTTGATACCGGTAAACGTAATTCACTTCAAACAGTTGCTGTAAATTCATTTCAAGTAATGAAGTTTTACAGTGATATACAAGTGGATGGGGGATTAAATTATTACTAATATTAATCTTAGTTTGGCTTTATCAACAGTCTATACAAACGTGAACTTACCTCATTGAGGAAAGCGCACAGTAAGTGCTGATAGTGTGTGTGGTTTTGAGAAAAACCAAGAAAAGTATTACTCTTGAGGTGAAGTTAGATGTGTTACGTTGTTTTGGGGCTGGCGATCGGGCTGTTGACATCGGCAAAGTTCTTGGTTTACCCCTAACCACGGTAAGAACAATTCGTGCAGATGCTGACAAAATCAAAGAGGATGCTAAAAACGCAACACCTTTGAGTGCTTCCAAGATCACTTGTCGTACCAGCAGTACTCTTATGGAAGCACCTATTGGCCGTCTGGATTGAAGACCTGAACCAACGGGATATGCCTGTGAGCAAGATGGTTATCCAAGAGAAAGCAAAGTCTCTCTATGAAGATCTAGCTAAGAAAGCGAATGAGACTAGTACTAGTGGTGCTGATGATAGTTTTGAAGCGAGTCGTGGTTGGTCTGAGCGCTTTAAAAAGAGTTCACACCTCCACAACATTCAGACAACATGTGAAGCAACGAGTGCTGATACTGCAGCTGCAGAGCGTTTCCCTGCAGAGTTAAAGGCCATGATTGAGGAGGGTGGTTACTGTGCAGCAGATATTGGACAAATTTTTTGTTCAAACAGAGAAGAGCCAGTGAAAGAGGCAAGAAGAGGTTACAGTTTCATCCTCAGATGAAGAGGCAGAATTTAATGCCTCTGCGTCCAAATAACTCTACCACTCGCCCTCCAACCCACCTCTATTTAACCAATAAATATCAACAACCATCAAATTAAACATTACTGTGGTACACAATAAACTGTATTTCATTAATTCTATGGGAAATAATGTTTCGCTATACGTCGTTTCACTTAGCCGATTACATAAAATAGACACATAGTATTATTTGGCGCTCACAGAAGAAGAAGGAAATAGAGATTAGAAGACGCACTACTAGTCTAGTGCGTCTTCTAATCTCTATTTCCTTCTTCTTCTGTGAGCGTCAAATAATACTATGTGTGTCTTTTTTATGTAATCGGCTTAGTGGCCTCAACGGTTCTCCCCATTTATTTCTGTCGTTTCACTTAACGTCGCGTTTTCCAAGAACGTAACCCCGACGTTAACCGGGGCCTAACTGTATCTCACTTCTGTGTATTGTTGGGAAAGTATTTGCCAGAATTGTTCTGCGTAGACTTCAAGTCCTGGGAGATCAAGTCTACCCCGAATCACAGTATGGCTTCCGACAAAACCGGTCTACCATTGATATGATATTCTCATTGCAACAAATGCAAGAAAATTGCCGTGAACAGAATCAGCCACAATTTATTGCCTTCATCGACCTCACGAAGGCATTTGATTTGATCAGTCCTGAGAGTTTGTTCAAGGTACTAAAGATAGATTGATTTTAGGATTATTTATTCTGGAGGACAAGATCGACAAGGGAGTTAGGAAGGGGGGGGGTGAGGGGGGGGGGAGTGTAGCAATTATCTTGGAGAGGCAAATATCATAATCTGTTCAAGGATACTGGGCCGTGTCAGACAGAGTTCTACTTGTTAAATTAAGCGGCAGACCTTTTAGCACAAACGTCATTCAAGTATATGCGCCAACTGTATAACTCAAGAAACAGCATAGCATTGGCTCGTTGAAAAGATAGATAGCACAAACGTTATTCAAGTATATGCGCCAACTGTATAACTCAAGAAACAGCATAGCATTGGCTCGTTGAAAAGATAGAGGAATTTTATAATGACATAGAGTCTGCTTTAAAGAAATGTATAAATTCAGAAATAAACATCATAATAGGAGACGTCAATGCAAAAGTAGGAAATCAAGGTGATAGATACACAGTATGAAACTATGGTTTAGGAGAGAGAAACGAAAGAGTTGTAAAGTTGACTTTTAGAGTCGGCAAAAGAGCAGAAAATGATTGTCGGAATCACCTGGTTTAAACAACACCCTAGAACAGGGGTGGACAAACATTTTTGCGTAGGGCCGCATTGACAAATGTAAAGCTATTGGAGGGGGGGGGGGGGGGGGCGCTGGGGCGCGCACACACACACATATATATATATATATATATATATATATAATGTTCATTTTGTTTACAGCAACCTTTCACAATAAGTAATTATTAATTATCTATAGGTTATTAAGCAGTATAAATAAATAATTATTGCAATTTTATGATACTTATAAACTTATGCATTATATTTGACAATATGGACAAAATCCTTTACTAATTTGTTAACAAGATTTTACAACTTGTTATTATAACAAATATTCTTTATTATCTATCAATGGCTTTAATTTAGACACAAACTGACTACATTGTCACTATAATTGTTGATTTCTAATGAGATGTATGTAACTTGCACTTTTTGACAATATTCTTGAAATCTGGAGCCAGTTTACTTGTTGAAATTCGCATGACAGCATGCAAGTTGCAGTCCGACAATAAAGACCTATTCTTAGATTTGTTGTTCTTCAAGCAAAAGAATGCTTGTTCGCAAATTATGTTGATCCAAACAATGATAAAAGTTTAGCTGCAAAGTTTTTCAAGTTGGGAAATGATTCTTGTGATAAAAATCCATAGAAATGCAGTAAACCATCTGACTTGAATTTCTCTTTCAGGTCATGATCTGCTTGTAAGTCAAGCAGCTCGAACTGCATGTCCTCTGTGGCTGTATCAGCTTCTTCACTAAAAGGGGAACTGAGAATATTGAACTATGGCTCTAAGTTCTTGACATCTTGGAATCTCGATCCAAATTCTTCAATCAATGCATCTAATTGGGCTTTGTACTTTTCAGTCATTTCACAATAGTTTGTTGTTTCAGCAAAGGGAAGTGGCAACATCTTTTTTCACTTGCTTGTCTCTATACCAGTGAGAGTTTTGCCTGAAATGATTTTACATGTACATATAATTCATGTGCAAACACACCATTGCCCTGAAGTTTGACATTCAGTTCTATTAACTTTTCCATAATCTCAATGGCAAGCATAAAGTATAAATTCCACTCTTTATTGACATTTTGAGTATTAAAGTCACATTCAATGCCCGTTCTATGGAAGTAAACAAAGATATACATCTCTGCATTATTGACTACACAATGGCTTTCGATAGAGTAAGACATTTTAACATGGCAGACATGCTTGCAGATCTACAAATTTATGGGAAAGACATTAGACTTATAAAAAACATATATTGGGAACAACAAACTGCCATAAATAAGGATTGATAAGGAAGTGTGACAATATCAGTCTATTAAGAGAGGTATTAGGCAGGTATGTGTAATGTCCCCAGATCTTTTTTCCCTGTACAGTGAAAATATTTTCAGAAATGTTGAAGATATAAAAGGAATCAGCATAGGAGCACGAAACATCAATAACATTAGATATGCAGATGATACAGTATTGATTGCAGACAATGAACAGGATCTGCAACAATTAGTAAATGCGTTTCTTGCACACAGTGAACAACAGGGGTTAGAGTTAAATTGTAAAAAGACACAGATTATGGTCGTCACTAGGAAGAATGAAATACCACAATGGTATACACGTAAATGTGAATACTATTCAACAAGGAATCGGTACAATTATCTCGGAAGAGTTATAACATCTCACGGGTGATGCCTTGAAGAGATTAGAACAAGAATCGCCATGGCGAAAGTAGCCTTTAGTAAGATGAAAAACATACTGACCAATAAAAAGATGTCAATTGAAACGAGAAGAAGAGTGTTGAGGTGCTACGTAGAGCTTGTACTTTTGTATGGATGTGAAACGTGGACAATGAGCAGTCAAGCTGAAAAATATCTGATGGCTGCAGAAATGTGGTTTCTGAGGAGAATGCAAAGAATACCATGGACAGAGAGAAAGACCAATGACCAGGTACTACAGGAGACAAATGAAGATCGTAAACTGGTTAGAGCAATTAGACGTAGAGAGTCAAAATATTTTGGATGTTATGAGAAGAAATGAATTGGAGAACTTGGTGACAACTGGCAATATCGAAGGGAACAAAACAAGGGGAAGGCCGAGGAGTAAATACCTGGATGGCTTGGCCACATGGCATGGTCGAGACAGGAACACTGAGCTGATAAGACGGCTCTGGTGACCGAGTTAAATGGCGAGTCATGACCACCCACGCTTTCCGGTATGGCACATGATTGATTGATTGATTGATTGATTGATGTTTCATATATTTGAATACTTGATTCTCTATAGTGGAATCTTGCCACTTGTTTCGGTGATGTTGCTTTCGTTCTTGGACCTTATCTCCGTGTTTGTGTGTGTGTGTGTGTGTGTGTGTAGTTTAGTTTTAGTAATTTACCGTGAGCAACATCATCAAGATGTTATTTCCGGTAATATAAATTAATATTATTCTTGCTAACATTAAAAAAAAAAAAAAAAACACACACACACACACACAACAACAACAACAACAACCGAAAGGAACACAGAAATATATTTGTGCTTTATTTACTACACTTTGGCAGTTGATGCAATGAAACATAAAGAAGTGACCAAGATTATGGAAATTTTACAAGTTGACAATTCAGATCTGAGAATAATAAAAGCGTATTTTGGCAACATAAAGTTGTGACAACCAAATATGAACTTTGAAATGCAACAACCAAAGTGTTAGACTGAGTTAGCAATACCATGTTGACTATTTAATGTGTTAGTTAGTTAGTTAGTTAGTTAGTTAGTTATTTAGTTGGTTGGTTGGTTGGTTGGTTGGTGGGTGGGTGGGTTGTTTGGTTGGTTGGTTGGCTGGTTAGTTGGTTGGTTAGTTAGTTAGTTAGTTAGTTAGTTAGTTAGTTAGATAGTTAGTTAGTTAGTTAGTTAGTTAGTTAGTTAGTTAGTTAGTTAGTTAGTTAGTTAGTTAGTTAGTTAGTTAGTTAGTTAGTTAGTTAGTTAGTTAGTTAGTTAGTTAGTTAGTTAGTCGACATATCATCCTCATTGCACGTTGTAACATTCAGTCCGTAAGTGCTCGAATCTCCACAGAAAATCCTGCAGCGTGTAGCGGATGCGTAGATGGGTAGGGCATTATTATGAGCTTTTCTCAATGAGGCCAAATTAGCGATTGATGACTGCATCGCCATAGAGGCCCTGCCAACTGTTCACGACCTGATCACACATCCCACCATAACAGAAGTCAAGTGTGCAATAAATGAACTTGCATCTGGCAAGGCTCCAGGTAAGGATGAGATTCCAATAGAGATTATTAGGAATGGACAAGATACACCCACTCTACAGATGGATCCAGCTAATAGAGCTATGGTGGTAAGGAGGACAAGTCCCACAGGATGTCAAAGAATCAAGCATCATAACACTGTACAAGAACAAGGGGGATCAGAGTGATTGTAACAGCTATAAGGGTATCTCACTTCTAGGAATTTATTTGCCGGAATTGTTCTGCGCAGACTTCAAGTAATGGGAGATCAGGTCTACCCCGTATCACAGTGTTGCTTTCGGCGGAACCAGTATACCATTGACATGATATCCTCATTTAGTCATATGCAAGAAAAATGCCATGAACAAAATCAACGACTGAGTATTGCCTTCATCGATCTTGCAACGGCATTTGATTTGGAGAGTAGTGAGGGTCTGTTCATGGCACTAAAGAATGTCGGCTGCCCGCCAACTTCTCTGTCCATTGTGGAATCGTTCCACACAAGCAAGAAGTTTGCTACAACTTCAGAAGTGTTTGAAATTAAGAGTGGAGTTAAGCAAGGTTATGTACTTACCCTTTTTAGAATATACTTTTCACTTCTACTGAAATATGCCTTTCATGATGTGACGAAACGCATAGGTTGCATCAGAATGTATCTCTCATTCAACAAGAAATGAATAAAAGTGCACAAGGAAAATATTAAAACTCAAGAGGAGGAAATGATATAAAATTAAAATTTCACCACGCTGCTGAACGCATCACTTCGGGATGGCCACTGCACAAAAGTAAAAGGGAACGGAGAGGTGTGACCTTAATGCTTGAGAAAATGTCAAAACCACTTGTTGACGTCTAGCTTGGACAGGGAAATTACATTTTCAGGCTGACTGGATTGCGAGAGTCCAAAACGGAGATACAAGGAGAACACATGCCCAACATCTCTTTGCAACATGGAGATAACGGCCGACAACCAGGGAAGGCTAGTGTTAAAAGAAGATTAGTGTATGACGTAACGTTGAATGCATCTCCAAGCGGCGAAACGAAAGCATGGTTCAGACGCATGAATAGCATATTTTATTAAAACGCATATTTGAACTGGTTGACGCCTAGCTTGGACATAACGGGGCATAATGCATAACGGGGCGTCTGATCCTCGTGTAAGGACCCAGTGGGAATCATCTATAATCTATCACCATGCCAACCAAATGGATTGATAGGTGAAGTCACATTCCATAGTGAAAGTCTGGGGAGAGTTAAAGAAGAAGGGACAAATTACGTTCAGGTAATTCTCCAAAATGAAAGGGGGGTTGGGGGGGGGGGGGGGGGGGGGTTAGGAAACGGAAATAGCATTTTAGACGAAAACAGTATTAATATCTACGGGCACTGCAAAAAACAAAAAAAACATAAATAAATAAAATAAAAACAAAAAACTCAGACTGCAAAATAGTCTGCCGCAAATACCAATCTGGAGAGATGTTATGCTCTCGTTCTGTTCGACTTAAGTAAGGAATCTTTCGGCATACCTTCCTGGCTCTTATTCAAGGAATACCGCCAGCAGTATTTATCATTTGCCTTCTATTCATAGGGCTTGCTTAGTTTTTGTTTCTGATAACTCCCCCGAACGCATTGATTGTGGATTTTCTTTGTTACACATTGTACTGTGAAATGAACAGGCGGACTTTCAAAGGCCACTACCTACTAACTGCTTCAAGAACAGAGGACGTACTAAAGAATTCAACCGACCGTCGCTTGTCCCGTTGCCGCGACTCCATAGATTTAGAAGTAGTCCCTTTACCCAGGGAGGCAGTTCGCTCCACGTTAGGTCCCGTCGCCCGGCTGATGCCTTCACGTCTGCCTACGGGTGCTTTGGTCTGATCACTACACCCGTCTTAGAGTGCCTTCATCACTTTTCAATCCTGTATGGCTCTTCCAGACTTCCGGGTGATCCCGACAAACGTGTCTCCTTTTGGCAACTATCGTCCTGTTCGACTTTTGCCATCCGTTTCAACTTGAAAGTGGTTCTCTTAGCCAGCAGTCCAACTCAAGTGGCTTCCTTCCACTTTGTGACCCTCGAAATCTGTGTCTCCTCGCCTTCTTTGGCGTATCTGCCTTAGCCGATTCCATCCACAGATCCTATGGCCATCCTTTCGTCTCTGTGATCCAGACAAGTTACGGCATATGCACCGGTCCGTCTTTCATCACTTCCTGTCGCTCCAGGTACTCTCAGTATGGGGCATTGAACAGCTACCATTTCCGAAGTCCTGTAACCCCTTTCTTTTGGGCTAAGCATGAGCTCAGCCAACGGCTCACTGAGCCCTGCTGCTAGACTGTCGTCTCTCTCTCTCTCTCTCTCTCTCTCTCTCTCTCTCTCTCTCTCTCTCTCTCTCTCTCTCTCTCTCTCTCTCTCTCTCTCTCTCTCTCTCTCTCCTGTTCTTTTTTAGACTGAATGGATTCCGCCGAATATATATTCTAGCAATTCTGGCGCTACTTCGCGTCCTACCGTCACGTGCCCTTGCCTTCCCTGCGTTTCGCGAGGGACTATCTAATCAGTTCCGCGCGTAGCCTGGCTAAACTGCCTGCCTACTTTGCACATATCTCATTATCCTGAGTACCTTCACCCCGCTACTTCCTAATCTGAGTCCATTGCTCCTTGAAGTAAATTTCTCAGTTCCTGCGTGTTTCCCACTGCTATAAATCTGCCACCTTCGGTACCTGCTTTTGTTTCTTCACAGCCCAAGTTAATTCTGACCTGTTTTGTACCCGTAACGTCTGGAGCATCTTTCTCCAACCTCTGTCCCATGACAGCTTGAGCCCCAGTATATATTACTTTTGGCCTCTTTTACCCAAAAACATACTTCGTTAACAACGAAAGGTTAACGCCAGTTTATTGGGCCGTCTATGAGACTCCGTCCTCGACTTTTCACTATTTTCAAAAACATACAGTTCGATGCCATTAAACAACTTTTGGCGGTTTGGGGAAAGCTATTTCCACAGACAGCCACATTATATATCAACCTTACAGCTAAGCTTGAAAGGACAAGCGTGAAACACTGACAGACGACAAAATAATAGAAAAAAACTATGCGTAGAGTTTCGCCTCATCAGTGAAAGACTACTTAAAGGTACTATTAGAGTATCTGGCGATAGCAGTGAGGATGTTGTGAGATATGTAATACACAGTAATAAATAATAATATTTAAGTAAATAAACACTAAAATCATCTTCATATTGAAAATGACATATGTTAACATAAAATGGAAAACAGTCAAGCTTAGTAACTCATCCAACACATTAATGTACCTATCACTAAATGATGAATGATACCACTGAATGGTACAGTTTAAAACAATTACCGCGAGAAAAAAAAAAAACCTCTATACTCTGCAACTTACTCAACTAAACCTAGCTACGTTTTATATTATTCTGTTTTGATAACTGAAGATTACAAGAGTTAACTTTTACAAATCGTTTGTCTGAATTGAAATCCCGACGAAAAACCCAGTTAGTCAGAAATTAGTGAATTACTTTCCAGACAACTGTCGGGCGAGCACCCGATTTGTCAGAATTCCGGACAGAGACAACAATTTGTCAGAAACGTATGGCGCCACCGCCAAGTTAAGTACTATCACTGACGAGCAACCTCAATTTGTCCGAAATTGACTCGTGACAAAATCTATAGGGCTGAAATAAAGATTACGCCGCTGGATACCGACGAGTACAGCTTAGAATGGCTCTTTACTATGTATAATTAGCTGGTAATGATATACCCACAGAGTTGGAAAGGGAAGGACAGATGCCTAGATTTATGTCTGCTGATGGACTACTAGTCAGGGCAGGTCTCCCCCCCCCCCCCCCCCCCCCCCCCCCCCCTGACGAAACTCCCCTCCCTGGTTTGTAATTAATCATCCGCCAAGGTAAGCAAGACAATTGCTTCCCTTAGAAAAATAGTACAACGATTGAACTCTGAGTTAAAACAAACTACAACTCTTTAATATCTACCAAGATCAAAACTTAAAACTTAAGCGCCGGTGGTTCGTCTCTGTGCCAAGCCTCATCACACACTGAAAGGGCTAAGAGCACCATATACCCGGTACATAGTGTGGGTAATGTCTTCACGACTACACCTGTGCTACAATTACACTCATACTAGTAACATATACTATTTTTAAATATTGTTACATGTTACAGGCGAGCCGTCTATGTTAGTATACACTAGCACACAACTATTCATCCTGGAGGGTTAACAATCTCTGTAACATATACTAAACATTATGCACGGCAACCTTAATTAAAAATAGGCCTATAATGATATTTTTAATACTAGCATAACGAATGAGATAGTAATTCTATTATATACAGTGAAATGCCGGTTAGCGGGGTAGGGGTATCCCGTATCAAAGGAGTTGTAAGACGCCTCCTTTCCTCCGTTAGTCTACGGACACCCTTGGGCAAGGTAGAGTACCCGTTTAGCCCCCCGATCAGGGTTACGTGAAGCCATGGAAGCAGGTGGTGGACGGAGTGTGAGAGCAGCCGACAGATTGTTGTTGGTTATGGTCTTGCACTCTGCGGCGATAGGCAGATGATCTCATCAGTAGAGACAATGGCTATGGCCACCGACTAATACAGTCACTGTCCAGAAGGAAAGCAATGGCAAACTACCTTCTGCTAAACTTGCCAAGAAACCATAGCAACCATGAAAGAAAACAAAATAAGAAAGAGATCTGGTGGCGAGACCCCCAGGCCAGGCAGATCAGATAACACTGGGGAAGAGTGTGACACAGGGACCAGTACTAGTAATCGTGATGACGGAGTTAATCCTGACTGTGTTACCAAGGAAATCCCCTGTGTCAGACTAAGAAACAGAGTGACAATAGCAACGTGGAATTTGAGAAGTCTGTATGAGGGAAAGCTTAAAGTAGCGTGTGATGAGATTGCGAATTTAAACATTCAGATTTTAGGAATTAGTGAACATCGCTGGAGCGGCAAGGGACATTTTACAACTGAAAATGGAAGTATTTTCATTTATTCTGGTAGAGACGCCGGAGGCCAGAGTGGAGTGGCATTTTGTTTAGATAAGACAACTGCAAAATCTTTAATGGGACATAATCCAGTTAGTGATAGAATCCTCACTATTAGTCTTAAAGGCCGTCCCAAAAACACAACTCTCATACAGATATATGCACCTACTTCAACAGCAGAGGAGGACGGAATTGAAGATTTTTACAACACACTACAAGACACATTAAATAAGATTGGTCATAATGATATAACAATAATAATGGGAGATTTTAATGCAAAAGTTGGTGCAGGAAGAGCTGATAATGAGAGACACGTTTTAGGAAAATTTGGATTAGGAAATAGAAATGATGCAGGTGACAAATTAATTGAATTTTGCACAGAAAATGAGTTAATGATAGCCAACACACTTTTTAAACAACATCCAAGAAGACTCTTCACATGGAAGTCTCCAGACAGTTTTACCAAAAATCAGGTAGATTATATTTTAATACAAAGAAGATGGAGATCAAGCATAACATCTGCAAAAGCCCTACGTAGTGCAGACTGTGATACAGATCATCAGTTATTAGAAGCAGATCTGAAATTAAAACTCAAAAAGCTTATCCGAGGACAAAGGCCACTTCGTTTTGATCTCACAAAAATACCGGATGCATACACTGTAGAAGTTAGGAATCGCTTTGGGGTCTTGATGTCTGTACAAGAAGAAATGACACCTGATGAACTGGCAGTACAAGCTAAAGATATCTTGATAACTGCAGCCAAAGATTTAATTCCGACCAAGAAAAAGCAACTTAAGCCATGGATTACATCAGACACATAAGAATTAATAAAACAACGAAGGGAACTTAAACAGAAAGGAGGTGAATCCGATAACAACAGGGTGAAGTATAAATCTTTAACTCGAGAAATAAGAAAGAACACAAGAAAGGACAAAAATCAATATATACAAGATTGCTGTACCAGAATAGAGCAATATCATAAGACTGGAAGAGATTATGAAATGTTCAAAGAAATGAAGTTATTGACAAGAAATGTTCAACCTCAATTGAATGTTATCTGTGACAAGATGGGAAATACCTTAACAGAATCTAGACAAATTCTAGAAAGATGGCGGGAGTACTGCAGTGGAATGTATGATATGAGTGACAGTGAGGATATGAATGAGATACATGAACCAATGGCAGCAGAGACAGAACCTGAGCCCTCATTAGATGAAATTGCTTGGGCTATAAAGAACCTGAAGAATGGTAAATCACCTGGATGTGATGAAATACCAGCTGAACTAATTAAAGCGGGAGGAGAAGAAAGCATACACATATATCATGCGTTATGTACAAATATTTTGAAATATGGTATATGGCCAAAAGATTGGAAGAGAACTATCTTCATTCCAATACCAAAAAAGGGCAACCTGAAATTATGCACCAACTATAGAACTGTTGCCCTGATCATGTCATGCAAGTAAAATTCTACTAAAAGTCATAATGGGAAGACTTCGTAAGAAATGAAAGAAGAGATTAACGTAGTTCAAGCTGGATTTAGACAAGGAAGAGGAACAAGAGATCACATATTCAACATGCGTTTAATAATAGAAAAGTGCAGAGAATTTAATGTAAACCTATTCTCATGTTTTGTGGATTATTCAAAAGCATTTGACTGTGTACAACATCAGAAACTTTGGGAAATCATGAGGAATATGGGCTTTCCATCACATGTAGTGTGACGGGATGAGTCTAGATCACTATGCGAATACCACCAATATTACATTAGCTGAATTACTATTTACATTCTGGATTCAGTACAGCAGCTAAATTACTAATACTGACGTCAGAATGACTACGCAGACATTTTCTGCACTAAAACTACACAGTGCATTGGGAACAGCGTGTATTTTCACGTCATCTATTCAAATGATGTCACAAGGTAAATCCCCTGTCTTCAACCCTTATTAATACCAAGTCTACGGACTGGGGACATAGGTCCGTCACTCCCTAGCAACGGGAATACGGCGCTTTGCTATTAGTACTGCGGCACCGGAAATTGTGACTAACAACTTCCGTCCGGTTCACAACGACCATAGCCGCTGTGCCAAGCAGACCTTACAGGAAGTGGGCTGCCAAATCCAACTCCATCTTTGGTAGATTATTCCAAAACAGATCTTTATTGCTGCAATAAGACTGGGGGTGAGTGTAATAACATAATAGTTACGATTATAGTAAGGAGTGTGTACACATTTATATTCTGATATTGGGAAAACACAAACTTTCCCGACCATGTATATTTATGACACGTGGTATTTGAAAGGGGAGACATTGAGAGAAAACATGTGAGGCCTAGATATATTTATAGATAAAAATATATAGATATAATGTATAAACCTTACTGATTATTTTCATATGCATTTTGTGAATGTATTTACGTGTATATTTTGTTGAAAATATGATAACATGATTTTGCCATGTGGGCAGAAGTAGAAGAGACATGTGGAACATGATTCTCACATGCCAGCAATATTACTAGGCGATTTATATTCAAACATAAATTTGCTTACCCCTGATTCACCGCCATGCCGAACTACACGACACTGACGGTCATAAGTTCAAAGCAAATACTATGTGGTGAGGAATCAGAATTTGGGGAGTAAATAACTCAACAAGGGATAACTGAGACATCCTAAAGCCCAATGCCTGGAATATCTCAGCCCTCTTGCTTGCCTACGGGCCTTCTTATCTTTTAGCTCGTATATTATGTGGGGTATACCTCACGACTTCGTGGCGACACTTGATTGCTTTATGCCTAATGATTGATGTGGGATTAGGTTGAATTATTGTTGGCCTTTCCTTAGTTATCTAGGGAACCATCCTGGCTGCCCAGGACTTCCTCACCATGGTGTTAAGGAATGCACCAGTAATTCTTACATATGAGTCACTTCAAGTTTTACAGCCATGTACATTTTGTAATGTTAGTTAGTTAGTCGACAGATCATCCTCGTTGCACATCGGACCATTCAGTCCATAAGTGCTCGGATCCCCTCCTCAGCAAATCCCGCAGCGTGTAGCGGCTAACGACGCCAGTTCTGTGTTGGTTTATCAATCTTCTTTGGCTTCCTGCGTAGTGTTCTTGTTTGGCCACCCCTCTTTTAATTTGCTGCTCTCGCAGTCTGGCCATTGTTGTAGATTCACAGTCATCACTTGGTTCCTGCAAAAGTCTCACTTCTCGTAGAGCATTCAGAATGTCAGCCTGGTCCATGGCGCGTCCGCCCTCAACAGTAGCCTCACCTGCGAGCTTGTCAGCCCGCTCATTTCCTTGTACTCCCGCATGCCCTGGCACGAAGATGAAACTAATCTTTGCCAGCCGAGACCGCTTCAGAGGCAGCAACCATTCTCTTCGGAATCGACCCCTCCTCTATCCTCTTGATCATGTTCATTGAGTCGCTAAGGAAACAAGCCCTAGTGAATGTCTGTGTCTCGAGCCATGTTATTGCTTTACTTACTGCCATGACTTCCATGGTCAGGCTACTTGTGGTTTCAGTGAAAGCACCAGAGTCCTCCTTCACAATTCTCCCTCCGGCCCGAGCTGTAAAGGCCCATGAGCTTCTCACATGTCGGACGACCGACCCATCTGTGTAGATGACCGCGTCACTGTCTAGCGAATTCTCGAAAATCAACGCTTGTACTTCAGCCTCAACAGCAGCCGGATTTTCTTGTCTGCATTTTCTATCTAGTTGGATGCAAACTGAAAAGGATGTGCAGAAGTCTGTTGGCACTTGCACCCACTCCTCGCCAGGTTCTAAGTCCTCAAGTGAACACACCTGTTGAAGAATGTCCTCGGCTTGACCCATCCACGACCGTCCTCTTTTTAACCTGCTGCCCTTCACCTTCCTAATTTCACTATGCAGTGGATGCTGTGTGTTTGCGTTAATTCTGAGGTAGGCACGTGCCCTGCAAACTTGCATTCTCTCTTCAATGGTTGGAAAATCAAGAAGGTAGCGCATCGCCCTGCATGCTGTATCTCTTGTACATCCAAGAATAATGCGCATAGCTTCATTCTGTATCCTTTCCATCCTTTCTATCTGCTTATGGCTGACAGTCAGGATTGCCATTGCATACTCCAAAACAGACATGACCAGCCCCTCGTACAGAAGACATAGATGGCGCTGCTCACAGTTTACTGCCGCCATCACCCGCATCGCTGCCAAACCCCGCTTGGCCTTTGTTATCACCTGGTCTATGTGCACATTATAAGCAAGGCTTCGATCAAACCGTATCCCCAGGTAATTCATTGCCTGCGTTCTTTCCACCGTCTCTGAACACAGCATTACAGTTGGTGTTGGATTGTTGACAATATGATTATTCAACGAGAACCAAGTCACTGTTGCCTTAGTTGGGTTGACCATTGCCCCAGCTTCATCACACCAAGTACTTATGCGATTGAGTTCGGTTTGTAGTTCCACAGCAACCTCCTCTCTATCCTTACCCTGACGATACACTAAAACATCATCGGCATATGACAATGTCCTGCCAGGTCCAGTGATCTGCTCACTGGTGATTCTCACTGTGTAGGCGTTGAACAGTACCGGAGATAATGGTGATCCCTGTGGTAGGCCAGGATATATTGTTGTTGGTTCCGAAGTCCAACTGCCACATCTAAAAACTACTTTCCGTTGGAAGAGAGCTGCAGCGATCCAACTAAGGAGGAATGGACTTACGTTTAGTTCAAGAAGCTGAAACATTAAAAAATCCAGTGGTACTCTGTTGTATGCGTCCTCAAGATCAATCGCTGCAGCAACGGTTTCAGTGCCTGAGTGGAAACCTTCATAGACATCGTGGGCAAAGACTGCTGCATTGGTCCAGGTTTCTCTTTTTGGACGGTACCCACCCAGGGTAGGTGGGAAAACACCTTGCCTCTCTAGTTGGCTTGATATTTTCCTGGCAATTACCTTCTCCAGCAGCTTGCCTATTGTATTCTGCATGGTTATAATTCGATATCCCTGAATTTTCTTGTGGTCTTTGTCAGGCTTCGGCAAGGGAATCAGATAGCTGTGTAACCATTCCTCCTTGATGCTAGCACTCCCTATACTGTTGTTGTACATGTCTGCTAGTTTCTCTAGCTCATTGTCGGTACACCTATTTATGTCGTCGTATCTTATGCCATCAGGACCTGGAGCACTGTTTTTTGATCGTCGAAGCACAGCCTTGATTTCTTTCACTGTCACTGTGTCTTCATCCGAAGTGTTCCTGGGCCTTGCATCTGTCTGAGGTGACCTCCTTGGCCAGATTCCGGCCTCCCATGTCTGTCTGGTTGCTCTGCTCAAGGTAGCGTTCAAAGAGGGCTTTGCCCTTGTCCTCGTCAGTCCTCTGCCAGATGAGGTCAGCACCTTGGAAGTCAGAAATGCTCTTATTCTTGACTACACCACTCATGCTTTTATGTAGTCGCCAGAACAATTTCAGTGACTTGTCTGTGCTTACTCTTTGACACACCTCTGCCCATTTTTCGCTTTTAACCACCGTGACCAGTTTTTTGAAATAGCTTACTTTTGTGTGCATCTCTCTTTCTAAGTGCAAGCAGGGAACTAGGATGACCAGCTCTGTTCTTCTTGGCATTTTGCCATCTCCTTACAGCACTACGCTTATCCACCCAAGCCTTCTCCACCTCGAAACTCCACCACGGTGGCTGCTCCCAGCTTTTTTTCCTTTTCTTCCTGCCCTGAAACGTTCTGCGCTTGTCACGTCTTATTTTACTCACCACATCTTGCCCTGTACTGTCATACTGGAACGTCTTTACCTTTAGCTTGTGCTGCCTGGTTCTGCCTTTCTCCACCAATATGCTGCATGGGTGGTGGTCGCTGCCATGGTGTCCTAGGACACCCCATCTACACACTGTAGTGAGTGAAGGTGAAACTAGCGCCAGATCAATAGCACTGTCCTCATCGCCAGGACGGCTTGCTGTCCTGGTGACACAGCCACTGTTGATACAAACCAGGTCGATGGTTTCCAGTGCAGTCTCGAGCTCCTCCCCTTGTGTATTGGAGGAAGTGTTTCCCCATGATCTGCCTTTAGCGTTGAAGTCACCACAGAAAATAACATTTCTCTCGTGGCCTAATATGCCACTTAAGCACTGCCACTTCTGGGCGTCCACACTCGCATTGCGGGCATAAACATTAACCAACACGAATGGTATACTGGAATGAACTCTCAACGCCTGTATTTGTATATCGTCACTGTTCCAACTGGACATGTCTAGCTCTGACGCCACCATGCTGTCGCGAACGAGAATCGCCGTTCCCAGATGTCGTCTGTTATAGAAACATTTGAAGCCGGCAATTCGGAGTAGCTGATCGCCCAGTCTCGTCTCCTGGAGTGCTACAATGTCGTTCCTGTAAACTAGGGTTTCTAAAATAGAGCCCCGTTGTTTTACACTGGCACAGTTCCAATATAGAATACGGATGTTCCTGAGTCCTAGACGGTGACACTTGAGTCTAAAACGTCTCAAGCCACCGCGCTTACCTGGCTTCTTTTTCCCTGCGCGGTTACCACGCCGCTTCGGTATGTTGACTGCTGATCCTTCGGAAAACACACGTTGTTCCGCCATGTTGAAAAAACGTAAACACAGACTTTTGATTGAGAACCACACACGCTGCTGAAAATTCACTCAAGGATGGCTTCGCTCGATGCACGAACTCCGTAGCACCCGCGCAGATCTTGAGTAGAAACTCCTGGTTTTACATCCTGGCACACCAATTACACGCAAGAAATGAATAAATCCATCCCTTACGCGAAAAAGTTAACGAGCACAAAACAACACGACCGTCCGTCGCCATCTTGAAACCGGAAGTCCTCCACATTTTGTAATGCCTTTTTCAAACAAAGATGTGTCTACTGGTTTTACCCCAATGGACCATGTGGTCTTAGGATATGTCCACTTCTGGACCCTTTGTCACTTTGTATCACCATGTCATACAATGTATAGCCAAGCTAATAGGAGCTATTGGCCCTTTGCTTTTGATACAGAATAGCAGAGAGGAATTATGTTTTGTCCCTATTCTGCATCTGACACATACACAACAGACACACAACACCAGCACTCAGACACATTGCTATTGTCAAGACACTTATGAGTCTGCAACTGTTTGTTTGATTTAAGGAGCCTCACTGCTGATACTGCTGAAGCCTAACTGGTCAGGTTACCGAAACTTTGAGCCACCAACTAGTGGAGACGGAACCTGGAATCTGGAGGAGCATCGTACACCTGTCGAATGCCAGGGTCGACTCCCAAAACCTAATCCAAACGAAAGCCAGCACTACTCCTAACCTAGATCAGATTGTCTCAGGTGACTCTGTGTCTACATGTGTTCTGAGTGTGTCACTGTCTGGATGGTGTGAATGATGATATGCTATCTAGCTAAGCATCAGAAAACTTTTTGTACCTGTAACATACATGTAACTGTCATAGTTCACCACGTGAACGACAATTTTCATTATCTCTTTTACTATTAAAGAGTATTATTGTTTTATACTTGTACCAACGTACTCCCCTCGTGATCATTTGAACGCAAGGCGTGTGCGTGAGTGCGTGCAAGTATTTAAAACAGGGGGCTTATCATCAAATGACGAAGGATCACCGACAGGTAAACTAGACATTCGTGTTAGGTCTTCCTACATACACGAGTGTTCTTCACCTTCTGCCTTTGTCTACCAAGTGAACCCCAGTCTCTTCTATCGGGACCATCCCTTTAGACATTCTTATAACGAGCCATAATTTCTAGAGACTGTCGGCAAACTCTTGGATAGGGATTTATGTCTATTTCAATAGAAACACCCTAACGGTCGGTGACATGTAGTACAACTCATAAAAATGCTCTATCTAGACCAACAAGCAGCAGTTAGAATAGATGGCGAGGCATCAGATTGGTTTGACATCAAGCAAGGAGTCCGTCAGGGCTGCGTGCTGTCACCCTATTTGTTTAACCTGTAAGCCGAAAATATAATGAGAAATGAAAGAGATGATATAAACAGGGAGCTATATGATGCCCTAAATATCGGTGGTCATGACATACCAGAGATTCGATATGCTGATGATACAGTATTACTATCCACAACACAGAATGGCATAGAAAACCTAATAGCTTCAACCCAATTGCATAGTGAAAATCACAACTTATATCTTAACATAGCAAAAACAAAGATAATGCATACAGATAAAACTACCATGGAGAAAGAAATATACATTAATGGGGAAAAATTGGCGGTAGTGGAAAAGACTAAAACAGCTGAATAAATTATGCAGTGGGACAGATAAAACTACAAAAATTAGATTTTTAAGAGCATGCATTTTTCCCATTGCAACATACGCCTGTGAGACATGGACACTTACCAAACAAGCTGAACAGCGCATAAACGCCTTTTAATATAAATGTTATAGACGAGTTCTAAGAATATCTTGGGTAAAGAAAAGAACAAATGCATCCGTACTTCAAGAGTTGAATATTGAAGAAGGATGGCTATTAAAGACGATAAAACAAAGAAAATTGAAATATTTTGGTCACTTGAAACGTCACGAAAGTTTGGAGAGAACAATAATGGAGGGGTTTATGCCTGGGAAGAGAGGAAGAGGAAGGCCAACGAGAAGATGGGTGCAGGATGTAGCGGATGATCTCCAGATGGGTGTATCAGACGCGGGACATCTTGCTTATGATCGAGAGGTTTTCCGGAAGGCTGTTATGGGAGCGAGGTTCTGCAAAGGACATGCTACTGAATGAATGAATGAATGAATGAATGAATGAATGAATGAATGAATGAATGAATGACAGTGAAATGAGACAATAAACTGTTCTCATGGGAGCAACAACCACGGGACAGCCGAAAGGTAGTTATGCCCGATCTCTCCTTACTTAGCCACTGATATGGTGAAGGATTAAATGAAACATAGTCATTTGACCATCTTCTGTACAACAAATGCACACAACAAAAGGACACCATGCTAGTTCTCATTGAATAGCTCACAACAGGCCGACAAATGAAGGTCCCGAATTCACAGGCTGTCGTTAGTGGCTAGAAACTAATAATCCTAGAAACTTCAAACAGCACGAGTCAGACTTATGAAATTTAGACACATAATTCTTTCATACCTGATACTGGAATGGGCACATATGATTTTACTATTAAAGCTAGCCTAGCATATATACCGATTCTTATTTAGTTGCCTCCCTTATACATTCTCACTCTACATTTAGTTTCCTGATTCACGCATCGTGTCACTTCACACCTTTGCATAGTAGTAATTTCCAGCCACGGGTCAGTCTCGCGTTTTTCAGTCCGGATAGTTTCATTATCAGTCGAACGCTCACACCTTGGATCCCTGGATACCCATTGTATCCGAGTGAAGTCTTCAGTTAGTCTGACAATATGTTTAACCCGGGAGTCTTAGCAAGCAGGGATTTGGCTTCTACTCTTTCCTCTGTAGGTGCCCATCACAGGTGTTGAATTTGAGCTGTCTTTAACAGTCGAAATCAGACGGTATTAGTTTTCACTACTGACCGTCTTCGTATGTAATCTTACGTCATAGCTAGGTAGAGAGTTGCCTTGAACAATGGCGCGCACTGTTACGTAATATGGCTTCAAACGTCGAGCGCACGTTATTCAGATTGTAAGATGCTATGAATACCGTTATTCTTTCTTAATTTCTCCTTTATTTGTCCATCATGAATGTAGATCAAGATCCCTTCTGGGATGATATACGCGCCTCATGTGATGGATATAGAGAATGAGGAAGATAGCAATTGAAGAATCTGTTCCATCTTTTGCCATGTCACGGAAATATGCCAGCATATAAATTGTTCCATGCTTTTGGAGATGGTAAGATGTGGAGAAGATGCATTACCCATGCCAGTTGGAAATGTACTTAATTATAATGTAATCATCATCATCATTCCGGGCCTTGCTAGCTGACGTCGGCGATCATACATCTCATAAAATTGTGATCTCCGAAGGCGAGGATAAATTCTTGTGTGACTCGCTTCCGTGTCATGACACAAGACTACGATAAAGTAATAATAGAATAATAATATGAATTTTATTTTCTTGTAGAATTCTAACTCCAGACAGCCTTCAGTTCGATTGAAAGACGTGTTCTGACAAATACAACCTGTTTTCAAAAGAATAAAATAATTTTTAAGAATATAATATGCATATATTAGCAATAATAAAAGGCGTGTTATGTGCATCACGGTTGAACACCCGAAACGCAACGACATATTATCGTGAAATAAAAGGCAGTTGCATATCTTCGAGCATTTTAGCTAGTCACGTAATATCTCATCTCATCTTATTCCTCTTGTACCATGCGGTGTCGGAGTGGGTCATCCACAGCGGGAGAGTGCCAGTTTATGGGCTTCATATTTCGTGCATCACATAGATTCTGTTATTCCATCTGTCAATCGTTTACATGGTTGGCCTCTTCTTCTGGTTCCGTTTGGTCTGTACATCATTGCTTGTTGTGGTATACTGTTAGTTGTTAGCCTTGTTATGTGTCAAAACCATTTAATTTGCCATTTTCTGATGAAATATAGCATTGCTATAATCCCAACTTAAGTCATAATTTCTTCATTTATGATGTTCTCTCATTTTGATACATTGAGTAGTCTCCTCAAGAATCTCATTTCCCCTGCTTGAATTTTTCTTTTCTCTTTTTCTGTCATTGTCCATGTTTGACATTAGTAGCATAGAGTTGGTAGGAAGATTGTGTTGTAGAGGGCTTGTGTAGAGCTATTGATACGCGTTTGTTCTTTAATATTAGTCTTTTCAATTAGCTGGCTTTCCTTATTGCATCCATTTTCGATCTCGTCTTCTTATTTGCCATTTCATGATATTATACTTCCTAAATACTTGAAGCTCTTTACTTGTTTCAAGGGGATTTCATTTTGATGAATCTTTGAAGTGTTTTCTTTTTCGGTTATAGTCATTATCGCTGTTGTACTGATACTAATTTTCATGTTAGTCTCCTTACACACTTCGTTTATTCTATTTATGTGGACTTGTAATTCTGCTTCTGATTTTGCTATTAATGTTTACACGTCCACATCATAGGAGATCTTTTATGGTGTAATTCACTGTGTGTTATTCTTCTGTGTTCTATTCGTCATGCGGTGTTGTTATGGTTTCTATTTGGCTGATTTCTTTACATACGCTGTCTATATATGTTATGAATAAGTGGGGGGACAGGATACAACCTTGTTGCACTCTGGATAGTGAATGGTTCAGAGTGTCATCCGTTTGTTCTTACCGTACGTTCACTGTAGTAGTATAAACTTCTACACAAGTTTGTTAGATGTGCACATACTCAATATTATTTAAGAATTTGCCACATCTTATTTCTATCTACTATATCAAATGCCTCTTCGACAAACGCTAAATAGCGTCGACAAAAGCTAAGTAGAGTATTTGATTAAATTTGATTGATTTTTCTATAAGTCGTCTAAGGGTAACGCTGGCATCTGTACATACTTTTGTTTTCCTAAATCCAAGCTGTGTTTCACTAAGCTGGCGTTCTATTGTAGGTCGTATTCTTTCCTATAGAATTTGCAGAATATTTTTCGAGTATGACTCAAAAGGGAAATGCCTCTATATTGTGTGCAATCTAGTACTGTGGGCTACATAAATGTGACAGTTTGTTTCCAACATTACCATTACATTTTATTAAATAAGATATTTTATATCTATTATTATTGATCTCACGAAAGTCATGAGGATGTCAACACACACAGTGGCTGTCTAATAGTAATACTGTCAAATAAACGATTCGATATAATTTAGGGTTTAAATATTATGTATTTTTCTACCTTTGTACATTTGATTTGCTTTCGAGGAGATACAAGTTTTAAATAGACATTTACACAATGCCATACTACACTATATCGCAGCTGGAATTTTATTGAGTAGCAGTAGTAGTCGTTGCGCCAGCTCCGTGGCTAAGGTGTTACAGGCGCGGTTCGTGATACTGCAAACCCGCGTTCGAAACACAACTGCTGGCGATTTAGCAGCAGGCTGCAATGATCTGATCATTATGAAATACTATGGGTGTCTGTCGTTCTGAAAGCAATGCCAAACTACTGAACGTAAACTTGCCAAGAGATCACAACAGCACAACATGCTGTTGTTGACTGCAACATCATTAAAGTTAAAGCTATTACCTTAAATAGTAGTAGTAGTAGCAGCAGCAGCAGCAGCAGCAGTAGTAGTAGTAGTAGTAGTAGTAATAGTAGTAGCAGTAGTGGTAGTAGTAGTAATAGTAGTGGTAGTAGTAGTAATAGGCGTAGTAGTAGTAGTAGTAGTAGTAGTAGTAGTAGTAGTAGTAGTAGTAGTAGTAGTAGTAGTAGTAGTAGTAGAAGCAGTAGTAGTAGTAGTAGTAGTATTAGTAGTAGTAGTAGTAGTAGTAGTAGTAGTAGTAGTAGTAGTAGTAGTAGTAGTAGTAGTAGTAATAGTAGTAGTTGTAGTAGTATTTGGTGTCAGGTCTTAATCAGATATCACTGAGCTGTCGTAAGAGTGTAGACTGTACTACCTGCTTTCTGTTAGCGCCGAATGTTAGGCGGCACTTACCAAATCCGACACCTGTCAGAGTATTGCTTTCTATTCACAGTGGCTCGTGTTCACTAACAGTGAGTGAAACAATCATACATAACAAATGACTGTTCTCAAACACGCGGCTATATAACTGAAACACTTTAATCATACTCTTAAGCGGCATTCACATAATGCTGCGCTCACAATTAGCGGCAATGCCAGTTATCAATACATACATGCAATTTATAAGTACATCAATGCATGGAAACAAACACTCACTCAGTCTCTACATAGTGTCTACAAAGCATACAAGCTCGCTCACATCAAGCATAGGAAAATTCATCAATACACTCAGCACTTTCTCCCATGTTCGTCCAGTCTCGCAGTCCTAGGCAGTCTCTTCTCAACTCGATGTCTCGAGTTAGTCCTTGGCTGTTGGTCCACGTGCGCGTCGTGCGTCACGCTAATCACTGGACCTCAACTGCGTCGTAGCTGTCAGTCGGGTTCACGTCGTGCTTGTCCGTCGCCTCCAGGCGGTGGCGAGGGAGAATCTGACAACACCCAACATTGTGGCAACGGCTTTGGGCGGAAGAGCGCAATTGGGCGGGTACAAGCCTTATGCTGTTGCGAGGAAATGCAACCTAAAGACAAAATGTCATAGCAAGGCAGACTAGGCCTTAAGAATTGGTTTGCAGCTGGTCTGGGATCGAAGCTCCGACAGGCGGATAGTTAGAGCATTGCTATGTTGATCCTGCAGCTTCTGCAGCCTGTTATGTTCCAGATGTAGGGGTGTTACATTTCCTCTGGAGTGAACTAGGCAGGCCGAGAGAGGGATCATGCTGCATGGGCAACACATGGTCTCTATATTTTAGCCCAGGCTTTGTGCTATGGAGAGACAATAACCCCATTTCTGGTCTTAACCGGTCTCGGTATCAAAGCGAGAGTTAACATTTACAGGTTATACGTCTTTGTCATTTGGCGTAGACATAGGGCGCCAAGGGTCACCTCTGACGGTAGGAGACACCTACCTGTGTCACTGATCAGCTGCCGTCAAGCTCGGCCGCCCTCGGCCAATTGGGTGCTGATCCGCCACAGCCTGCCTGCTTCAATAGGTGCTTGGGGCTAGGACAAAAGTCAATGCACCGGGCACTAATAAAAAAGAAAAATAGAAACCTCAAGCTACGGCTTACAACCTGGAACGTGACAACCATGTGTCCAGGATTTTCCACTGTCTTGACGAATATTGACGATTCTAGAAAGACGGCTGTGATTGATGCCGAACTCAGTCGTCTTAACATTGATATTGCTGGCCATGAGTGAGAGTTAATAATTTTATTGACAACCAATATTGATCACCATGGTCAGACTGCCAGAACAGCAAATTAAAAGAATTGTGGCCAAACAAGAACACTACGCAGGACGCCAAAGAAGATTGATAAACCAACACAGAACTGGTGTCGTTAACAGCTACACGCTGCGGGATTTGCTGAGGACGGGATCCGAGCACTTATGGACTGAATGGTTCGAAGTGCAGTGATGATTATCTGTCGATTAACTAACTAACTAACTAACTAAATAACTAATTGCTGGCCTGCAGGAGACTCACCTCGCTGAGGAAGGGTCACTCAGGGAAAACAATTACACCTTTTTTGGAAGGGTAGAGGGCAGTCAGAAGAAAGGCAACATGGTGTGGGCTTTGCAGTATAAACTTCGCTACTGGGAATGATTGAAATTCCAACTGGAGATAATGAAAGAATATTATTCCTGCGCTTGGCACCTCTTGTGGTTTTGCCACCATTATTAATGCATATGCACCGACACTCGGTTCCTCTAATGATGTGAAGGATTCGTTCTAAGAGGAGTTAGACTCTGTGATCAAGGCAGTTCCAAAATCCGACTATATTTATATGCTCAGTGATTTCAATGCTCGAGTGGGCAAGGACTCGAGTTTATGGCCAGTGTGACTTGGAAAATACAACATCGGTCGCATGAATGAAAATGGGAAAAGGGTGCTGGAGCATTGTACTAGAAATGACCTATGTATTACAAACTCCTTTTTTAAAACAAAACAGCTGCATAAGGTCACATGCAAACATCCAAGATCCGGCTATTGGCATCAGCTGGATTTCATCACCACACGGAAACAACATCTGAACCATACATCATTAACTCGAAGTTACCACAGTGCTGACTGTGATACGGATCATTCTTTGGTTTTTGCAAGAGTTAGACTGAGGCCAAAGAGAATCTATACAGCTAAACACAAATCTAGCCCCAGGATTAATGTTATTAACACTCACAATCCTGAAAAGTGCTTTGAGTTTCAACAGCAACGTGAAGACGCGTTCACTGATACTTGTTTTATAAAAATAAGATAGCTCTCTAAAGAAACAAGGAAAGAACAACGCGTAACACTCTCAGTGAGCTGAAGCAAGCTAGGAAGTATGTGCAGTGCGCAAATGGCTATTGGATCAAATTATGTGAGTCCATTCAAATCGCAAGTGATAAGGGAAACATCAGAAGCATGTGTGAAGGGATAAAGAAAGCCTGCGGTACAATGATCAAAAGAAGTGCACCACTGAAAACCTTAATCGGACAAAAAAATCACTGATAAGATGGATATATGGTTAGAGCACTATTTACCAAACTAGCGGATTATGCCCTCAACGCCATAGAGGTCCTGCCAACTCTTGGCCACCTGGACACAATTCCCACCATAACAGACTATAAATGAACTTGCATCTGGCAAGGCTGCAGATTCACCAGCTAATAGAGCTATGCTGGCGAGAAGAACAAGTCCCACGGGATTTCAAAGATTCGAGCATCATAACGCTATACTAAAACAAGGGCGATCGACGCGACTGTAACAACTATAGGGGTATTTCACTTCTGTGTACTTTTGGGAAAGTATTTGCCAGAATTGTTCTCCGCAGACTTCAAGTACTAGGAGATCAAGTCTACCCCGTTTCACAGTGCGGCTTCCGACAGAACCGGTCTACCATTGATATGATATTCTCATTGCGACGAATGCAAGAAAAATACCGGGAACAAAATCAAACACTGTTTATTGCTTTCATCGACCTCACAAAAGGTATTTGTTTTGGTCAGTCGTGAAGGTCTGTTCAAGACACTAAAGAAGATTGACTGCCCTCCAACTCTTGTGTCCATTGTGGAATCGTTCCACACAGGCATGAAGGGTATAATAAATTGTAATGGCGCAACTTCATAAGAAGTTGAAATCAAGAATGGAATTAAGCAAAGTTGTGTACTAACCCCACCCTCTTTGGAATATACTTTTCATTTCTACTGAAATATGCCTTTTATGATCAGGACGCCGGTATATACATTAACTCACGCTCAGATAACGGCCTCTATAATACTCAGAGATTGAAGGTCAAGACCAAAATTAGGAGGGTACTAATCACAGAGTTGCTTCTTGCGGTTGATGCTGCAATTATGACCCACTCTGAGGAAGAATTTCAATGTCTACTATCTGCACTCTCCAATGCTTATTCTGAATTTGGTTTAACAATTAACAGAAATAAGACACATATTATATCACTAAGATTGATGGCGTACCATCAATCTTTTTTGACGACACCGAACTGGAGATAGTAGACCATTTTGCATATCTAGGATCAGAGGTAAATAGCCAGTTATGCCTAGATCAGGAAATCAACATCCGGATTGGTAAGGCAGCAACAACAATGAACATGTTAGCAAAAAGGAAGCTTACTACCAAAATAAAAGTCCTCGTCTACCAAGCCTGTGTTCTTAATACTCTTTTTAATGGCAGTGGAACCTGGTCAACTTACTCACACCAAGAGAAACGTTTAAACAGCAATTATATCCGCAGACACCGCGTCTGCGAAGAATACTTGGTATTAAGTTGCAAGACAAAATCACAAATACTGAAGTATTGGAAAGATTAGGTTGTGTGACGGTTTATTTCAAGCTCAGTCTACGTAGACTTGGATGGATAGGATACGTTAGGAGGATGGATGATGGTAGAATACCAAAGTACATCTTATTTGGTGAATTACAGTTGGGTAGGAGATCTCAGGGTCGGCCTCTACGATGATACATAGATGTGTGTAAGCGGGACATGATTGATACAGGCATTGATAATGCACATTGGGAGCAAGCCGCCGCTGAACGTGTTGCATGGAGGGCAACTATCAGAAATGGAATAAAGACAAAGGAGCAAATGATAACATATAAACCACACATAGAGCGTGAAAGACCTAAGATGGTGTATGATGGTGGAAATGACCATGTTTTCACATGCATCCACTGTCATCGAACATTTACAGCACGAATTGGCCTTATCAGCCACACTCGCTACAGCCATGGGTTGCAGTTATTAAGTCTTTTTGAAGCACAATGTACCAAACTATCGTCTGCCAAAACGCAAAGGTGGCAATGTAAAAAAAGTAGTAGTAGTAGTAGTAGTAGTAGTAGTAGTAGTAGTAGTAGTAGTAGTAGTAGTAGCAGTAGTAGTAGTAGGGTTGGTGGTGGATGTGGTAGTAGTGGTGGTGGTGGTGGCGGTTGTGGTGGTGGTGGTGGCGGCGGCGGCGGTGGTGGTGGTGGTGGTGGTGGTGGTGGTGGTGGTGGTGGTGGTTACAGAATAATTTATTCGTTAATTCCCTTTCAACCTTCTGAGTTATTATTCGGATGTATAAAACATAGTGTTCATTCAAAAGAATGGTTTCTAACAAGATGTGCAACATTTGATTCCCGACAATTTGCAGCCAGGTGTTGTCATTTACACTGATGGCAAAAGAAATGCTGGACAGTTTATAGCAAATTTTAATGCACATGGTTTTAGTTCAGTATTGTGGTATATGATACTACGACATCTATCCTGAGAATGCAGGTGGAGGGAGACAGAGAGGCTTTCTGTTAGTAGTATGTCAGGAGGTTTTGCCATTCATTTCTGAGGATACTACCCTCCACTCTCCTCCTTCGTTGCGCTTATGCAACGTAGGTTCGTGCAGTCAAAGTGGGTATTCACAATTTTTCGAGTCGCAAAATCAGAATACTATCCTTCTTGCATCCTTAATATTGTGTTTCTCCTATATAACCCACGAGCGTTTTATCTTCTCCGAGGACACTGTTCTCCTTGGATCATCCTTGTAATTTCTTATATACCTATGTCTCGTCAACAACTCCTAATATCCTCCATGTGCCCTCATTGTCATTGTCCAATATAGTAAAAGTGCTGAATGTGGGGAGTCATCTGTGTCGCTTGTCCATAAATCACAATTTAATTGCGCGACTCACTACTATTTTATTCGCATATCCTTTACAGGACATCGCTGTCAACATCAGCATCTTTCAGCTGATTGTTGATTTATTGGCAAGATTACGCTCAGTAGTTTGCCATTGCTTTCTGAGCGGCCGGCTCAGATACCCCGTAAGTTACCGACGCCGAGAGAACCGCTACCAATTACATGCACGTCAATTACTTAAGAGAGTATACGAGATTACGGAGAAAGTCGTGTAAACTCTAGACCAGGGAGACCGGCTACTACTAATTAGCCATACTTATACCTAGTCTATGCTTACATATTAGAGGAGTCGATTAATAAAATTGTGATAGATTTTTTTTTTAAATGTTAATTCAAATTTAATCACACAGATTTGCGAATTCTAATCGATAACACTGACTGGTATCTATATAACTCTTAAGAAAATATTTGTTCTGTATAGAATGCTCTATTTTTATTAGTCTCTTTCAGGCGATCATAGTTAGTTAATCTGGTAGTTCAAGGAATTCAAAACATTCGTTTCAGGAACCACATCTCCATTGCTTTCAAGTTCTTTCTAGGGATGGTTGAATGTTTTGATGATGTGACATATGACAATTAAAAATTCTGAGCCATGTCGAAATATAATATTATGAACTCTCAAGAACGGTTGATGAAGCAAATCAAGTATCGTTACCAATTTTATCAATCATTCCTTTAGGATAGGTAGTCTGGTCACTGAACAAAGTATTTCCTAAACGAGTTACGATACCTCTACTCATAATTTAAAGAGACATATTGGAAAGTCAACAAGTCAAGGAACTGGTGTAAGTGTAACCCTAGCTAGAGGTAGCGAAATGTCCCTGGTAACCTATTATTGGAGATTTGACGTTATCGCGGTTGTGAAACGAAAATGTTACATAGAAGCGGACAATGTAAGAAAATGATATTTAAGGTAGACAGCGTTTGTATTGGGGGGAGATGCTACAACGGAAGTTAGTGTATTAGCCAATGTTGTATGGGAATGTGCATATATTAACCATGTGAAATAAATCTATGATGACGAACAAACCGATGATAGTGAAACTGTGACAGGTGGAGCCATCGACTGTATTGGTATACATGTTGTTAACCGGTATGAAATTTTGATTGGAGGTACAATGGAAGTTTGAATACAGTGTGATATGGAAACGTCGCGAAGCTACATATGAAGCACAGAGGCCCCTTTTGGTACTGTGAAACGGTAAAAGTGATGACGTTGTTAATTGTGTACTGTGAAATCTCCTTTTTGATAAAAGCCAAGACAGCTTTGGCGCAACTATAGAAGCGACATAATAGAACTTTAGTACTTTAGAACTTTAATCAAAGAAAGTATGGAAGGGCTGCTTGATTGTTTTGATGCTGTGAAATGCGATCTCTCCCCTCTACCGTGTGTCCACCTTGTCGAGGTAGAGGGTGTGTTCCAATGACCCCAAGAGCTATGCCGACGGTAGCACAGCTACTGGTAGGGTCACCCATGTCGGACAGGCCAAGGGAGAGGGACCAGACCAAGTGACACACAAACATGCTGCCTTGTAGGTAGACTGGGGACAGTCAAAGGCTAGGGAAAGCACCCCGAACAAATGCTTGTCGAAATCGAATGTACTGAGCCACAGGCTTGACAAAGCAGTGCAACGTAACTTAATTCATGATGTCACAAATTAAAATTAATCGTTATGGTGCTAATCCCGTGAAGTCCCATCAGGCGGTGATAGTGCCGGGCCCCCTGCCTCGAGGGGGTCCACCCATGACTACTGGTGGTCACCTTCCCCTGTGCTGTGGAGCAAAGGCACAGAGGAGTAGGTTAAGAGCTATTGACCAAACACCCCGGACACTCAACATACTACAGTGGAATGCCGAAGGAGTTTATAACAAGAAAGCCTCCCTAACACAGCGTCTTCATAAAGATAGAATAGATGTGGCATGCATTCAAGAGACACACCTCAACGCCAATCGCACATTTTCAGTCGAGGGATATCAGGCCACACGTTTCGACCGCGAAGGACACAAAGGAGGAGTTGTAATACTTACACGAAATACAATACCTTGCAGCGAAGTATCTGTGATCTCTGACAACCAAACGGAAATTATAGGTGTTGATATAATGATAAAGGACGTGAAAATAAGAATTTACAATCTGTATAGCCCGGCAGATAAGGATCTTACACTCTCAAACATGAAAATAACTGACACAAATTGCATTGTTGTCGGAGACTTTAATAGCCGTTCAGAAAGATGGGGATACCCAGATACTGACAAAAGAGGAGATGAAGTGGAGGACTGGGAAATAGACTCAAATCTCCATCTACTCAACAAAGTGGATGACACACCGAGCTTCTACTCCAGAAGATGGATTACCACTTCTACTCCAGACTTAGCTTTCTGCACAGGAGACATCCTCCACACAATCGATCGCCACGTGCTTGACCAATTAGCAGGTAGTGACCACAGACCAATCAAGCTTGTAATGAATATGGAGTATGTTCCACAGGAGCAAAAGCCTTTGCCACCGCTGGAATTACAAACGAGCAGATTGGGACAGATTTGCCATACTAACAGACAAATATTGTGAAAACATAAATACACGATATGGCAACATGAAGCAAATGGTGGAAAGTCTAAACAGAGCAATAATACAGGCGGCCACTGAGTCTATTCCAAGAGGAGCGAGGAAAAATTACAAACCATACTGGACTGAAGAACTACAAATTTTGGAGGACAAAGTTGAAGATGCTAGGAAGACCGCAGAGAGAGAACAAACAACTGAAGCGAACATCTCTCTCAAAGCCATCTCAGCAAAATATAAAAGAACTGTAAATCAAACAACAAGAGATTGTTGGAGGAAAAAAACAGAAAACCTGAATTTTGACAGGGATGGAAACAAACTATGGAAACTAGTGAAGCCATGAACAATGAAGGACCTAGAAACAAACAAATAACAATTAAACAAGGAAATGCCTTGCTTACAGGAAAAAAGGCTGCAAATGCACTAATGGAACACTATGCCAGTGCAAACCACATTGATATTACAACCGAACAGAAGAAAGCAATCAAAGATAAACAGATACATCATAGAAATACAGAGACAGCAGCAGAATATATGATGGCAAATCTAACAATGGAAGAAATGGAACAGGCAATGAATACCCTAAAAAAGAAGAAATCACCAGGAAAGGATGGAATCACAAATGAAATGCTAATAGGACTAGGCACCAAGGCAAAGAAGAAACTACTAGCAGTCCTAAATTACAGCTGGAAGAGGGGAATAGTCCCACAGGCATGGAAGGAAGCTATACTAATACCAGTCCCAAAGAAAGGAAAAGACCTGGAAGAACCAAATAGCTATCGACCTATCAGTCTACTTAGCTGTGTAGGAAAATTAATGGAACGCATTATCAATGGCAGGCTAACATGGCATCTGGAAGAAAACCAACTCTTAACACCACACCAAGCAGGATTCAGAAAGTACAGATCCACTGAAGATCAAATAACCTATATAGCTCAGGAAATAGAGGATGCCTTCCAAGAGAAAAAGCACACACTAGCGGTCTGGGTAGATTTAGAAAAAGCATTTGATAAAGTATGGAAGGAAGGACTGAAAGTAAAACTGCAAAAAATGCATGTTTGTGGGAAAATGTACAATTGGATCAGCCACTACCTTGAGAACAGAACTGCCAGGACAAAAGTACAAGGACAAACCAGCAAAATGATGCTGTTGGAGCAAGGTGTCCCCCAAGGAGGAGTTCTTTCACCAACATTATTCCTAGCATATATAAATGACATCACAGACAATTTTCCAGCCAGAGTACACACATCATCCTTTGCAGATGACCTAGCCATATGGACATCTGAAGAATATATTAGTACAGCTAACAGCAGAATACAGCAAGCCCTATTAGCGCTAGAGGACTGGTCAAAATCATGGCTAGTGAAGATAAGTGAGGAGAAAACAACATGCACAGTGTTCTCCCTCTCAACTAAAACTCAGCAACCTAAGCTGGTATTGAATGGAAAAATATTGCGCCATGAAGAAAATCCAAACTATCTAGGAGTCACATTTGATCGTCGCCTGACATGGAAAACACAGGTTGAGAAAAATCGAACAAGAGCAAGGCAAAGAATGGCAATCGTGAAAAAGCTTGCTGGTACAACGTGGGGAGCAGATGAGAAAGTTCTCAAGAAGTTATATACTGGATGGGTGAGGCCAGTACTGGAATATGGCATTGCAGCTTGGGCAACAGCATCTAAGTCAAACTTTAACAAAATAAGTAGATTCCAAAATCAAGGAATGCGAATCATAACTGGAAGCCTGAAGACATTGCCTATTAATGAATTAGAAAAGATCACTTGTTTACAACCAATGCAGGATAGAAGAGATAGCAGAGCCCAGCAACAAGCTGAAAAATTTAGAAGATTGACAGACCACCCTATATATAAAAGGTTTAGTGGTTTTGGAAAGGGAAGACTGAAGCGTAGCAACTTTGTAGAAACTGCAAAACGAAAGATTAGGGCAGATCCCATACTTAACATGTCAACAGTCAGACCCATTTACAGTGCAGACAAGTTCCCAGCTTGGAGACAGCAGCAACTGCCTGAGATGATAGAGAACATTCCTGGTATTGAGAAAAAGAACACTCAGCATGAAACCGAAAGAAGAGAAATAACCCTAAACTACATAAAAGAACATTACCCAAGCAGCAATTGGACCCATGCATATACAGATGGATCAGCCAAAAATTCAGTAGAGAATGGAGGAGGAGGAATTCTCCTAAATTTAAAAAATGGAGTGAAAAAAACAAATTCAGTGGCAACTGGAAAGTTTTCAAGTAACTTCAAAGCGGAGGTAGAGGCTCTGAAAACTGCAGCAGAAATGCTCTTGATGGAGGAAAATAAAGAGAAGCAAATAGCTATCTTCACAGATGCAAAGTCAGCTGTCTCAATACTGAAGAGCAATAACAGCACAGAAATAGCTGACCTAAGAGCAGCACTCCATGGGCTATGCCAGAAATCCAAAAAAGTTGTAATACAGTGGATCCCATCACATTGCAGTATACCTGGAAATGAAGAGGCTGACAGACTGGCAAAAGAGGGCGGACGACTACCACAGCCTGACATAGACATAACCTATAATGAGGCAAAGAGGTTGATAAAAAGCACTTATAGAACCAAATGGGAATCAGAGCATCCAGGCCACCAGAAGGATGATGCATATTACAAACTCGACCGAAGAGAACAAGTAACAATCTTCAGACTCCGCACAGGACATAACAGGCTGAAATACCACTTGTTCAACAAACTAAAGATAGGAGATACAGATTAATGTAATTGTGGACCTGGTAAAATGACAGCTAAACATTTGCTGCAAGAGTGACCAATATATGCAGAACAGAGAAAGATATTTTGGCCCACAACTGCTTCATTCGAAGACAAGCTCTATGGAGATATCAACAAGCTCAAGTCGACTGCAGCTTACTTTAACTGTATTCAGGTTGACATTTAAATGTACATGAAGAAGTATTTAGACTGCCACACTTCATATCACAGGCATGTCGGTTACACAACCCTCCCAGAGGCATGAAATGGAATATTGCTTGGATAGCAAATCCATTACGTGGAAAGTCCGAATCGAAAGCTCACTGTGTGGGCTTCATAAAAGGTGGAAAAAGTGTCCTTGTGGCACAAAATTGAATATTGCTCGGATAGCAAATTCATTACGTGGAAAGTCCGAATCGAAAGCTCACTGTGTGGGCTTCATAAAAGGTGGAAAAAGTGTCCTAGTGACACAAAATGGAATATTGCTCGGATAGCAAATCCATTACGTGGAAAGTCTGAATCGAAAGCTCACTGTGTGGATGTCATCTGCAAATTGCATTCTTCTGGCTTCTGGAAGAACAGCCTATGGTGAACGGAAGGCCCAATATATGGAAGTGAGGCTAAGCAGCCATGTGCAGGACGTGACGATTCCTTGGGTGAGCCCAGTACCAGAGCGCTGTGTGATGGCTCTGCAATTATGGAAGCCTCCTTGGATGGCGGGGAATGCCCATGGTCTGCCCCTGCCTTCCCTTGAGGGCTGACCTTTGGCTGTTCTATATGGGCCAAGATGGGATGGGAGATAACACCACAACAGTGAGTCTAACGTCCTAAGAAACCCCCGGGAAGGTTAACCCGGTCAACAAATGCCCGCAGAAGTCGGATGTGTCGGCCTAACGGCGCAAGAACGCAGCTCTGCTGTAAACAGGCACAACGCAATCACGTCCGGAAAAAACACTCCGGATGAACGAAGAAGAAGAAGAAATGCGATCTCTGACGTAATACTTTTTTTTTTTTCCTAGTGAAAGCTAAGAATGCGTCACAAGAGTACGTGGATGATCCCATACAAGAAAAATACAGACATAGGTGCTAGTACAGATAAACAAACTTAAGGTGTATCAATCATCTTTGGTGAGAGGTTTGTGGGGAAAATATCAGTTGATAATAGCTGCTTATGGAGCTAGACAATGAAGTTACGTCAAATTCACATTGGACATCAGTGATGAATTCTTATCACGTAGACGAGATACAAGTAGCACGATATCGCCTTGTAAAGAGAACGAGTGACACGAATGTAGATGCTACATGTACATGTGTAGCCAATAGTCCACAAGTTACTCAAATAGACCATGAAGGCCTTGGAAATTTTCAATTAAAATTTAGTTATGGGTAAGAAATACAACATCTGCCAAATGTAATTAAGGACAGTGATAATAATAATAAGGCATATTATTTTAATGACAACATCACTGAGATTATGAGATCGAAGACTGGTGATGTGAAATTGGAATATGATGATAATCGAGAAAAGTAAAATAAATTCTGTGGAAGGTATGGTCGAGTATGGTATTTATTGAAAATAAGCAGTTTATATTTGGATGTTTTCGTGTTCATTTGTTAGTGTCAGTATGTTTTCTCAATATTTTGTAATGGCTTTTGGTAATGCACGACGGAAAAAGTGATAACGTTGCTAATTATGAACTGCGAACTATCTTTTCCGAGAGAGAGAGAGAGAGAGAGAGAGAGAGAGAGAGAGAGAGAGAGAGAGAGAGAGAGAGAGAGAGAGAGAGAGAGACTGTTGGATGGGTCTGGTCTTGTTTAGTTTGTGTAGAGCTGACTGGTTCTGTGGGAGCCTTTATCTTACGCATTGATGCTGCTTGTAATGTCGTTATTGTAGACGGTGATGTTGTGTGTTTCTTTTTGAATTTGATGAAGTAGGATATCTTTCCTCGACCGATGACAGACCAGACATAACAAGAGTCACTTGTTCACTAACGATATTGTTAACGTGGTGGATGAATTACTCCAATTTGAAAAACAGAAATTGTTGGGGGAAGATGTAACGATCTTTCAAGTGCTCTTTCTAATAATAGACAGGCAGACAGACAGACAGACAGGCAGTAGATAGTCGGGAACGGGAACGGGAGCTTATATGACTACTTATATGAATTAAATGAAATGCTCCCCACCAGGAGCTGGGCGAAGCCGGGCCGGGTCAGACAGACAAACAGACAGACAGATAGACAGACAGACAGACAGACAGATAGTCGGGAATGGGAACTTATATGAATACTTATATGAATTAAATGAGATGCTCCCCATCAGGATCTGGGCGAAGCCTGACCGGGTCAGACAGACAGACAAACAGACAGACAGATATACAGACAGATAGACAGATAGATAGTCGGGAACGGGAACGGGAGCTTTATATGAATTAAATGAGCTGCTCCCCACCAGAGTCTGGGCGAAGCCGGGCCGGGTCAGCTAGTATATATATATATATATATATATATATATATATATATATATATATATATATATATATATATATATATATATATATATATATATATATATATATATATAATTGTCATGTTTCTTTTTTCAAATTGGAGCAATTCATCCGCCACGTTAACAATATCGTTAGTGAACAAGGCCGTCTCTCTGGTTGAGGGGTTACACCACTTTCTCCGTAATCGCGAAAACTGGAAGCGGTTCGACCCGCGCTAGTGACTTGCGGGATAATGAGCCGGCCGCTCAGAAAGCAATGGCAAACTACTGAGCGTAATCTTGCCAAGAAATCATCATACAGCTGACAGATGCTGGTGTTGACAGCGATGTCCTGTAAAGGATATGCAATATATATATATATATATATATATATATATATATATATATATATATATATATATATATATATATATATATATATATATATGCAATAAACCAACAAAGACAACAATATAATAAATAATTATTTATTCACAAATGATAGGCTATACATTTCTATGCAAACTGGAGGCAAGAAGAGCAGTATCTTACACTTAAACTTTTTATTAACCCATGATAGGTAAACTTTTCTGTGTTAAATGATGACAAGAAGAGCCGTGTTTCAATCTTTATAGACCCAAGCTAGGGTTCACAATGTTTAGAGGTGACAACAATAAGTACATTAGTAAAAAACAAAAAAGCATGTTTATAATTTCAAATATAATACATTCGAATTTGGAAATATTTAGTAGTCGCGCATGTTTTACCACGTTGAATGAATAGATTCAGACACAGTAACAAAGGCAGAATGTGTAACGCAAATGTTCGTGTACAATCCATGGGAGATTACATAAAAGAAAGTGAAGGGCTCCTTATTAATAAGAAGTATCCATCGTCGACTGTGGGATAATACTAGAGGTTAGAAAGACATTGAAATGAGTATTTTCATGAAACACGGCTAGTAAGAATTATACACACACACACACACACACACACACACACACACACACACACACACACACACACACACTCACACACACACACACACACACACACACACGCACACGCACACACATATTGTTGCAAGATTTGCTTCCGTTTTCTGATAGACAGATTCTTATGTGTGAACGCTCTCAGAATGTTGCTGTGCCACTAAAGACGCTTCTTCTGACCCGGTGTCAGGGGAATGTTAAGTTTTAACACGGTTTTTTCGCACACAACAATATCGGCACAACAAGTAAAATAGAGAACGTCCAATGATGTGGTGATGTAGGAGGTTCAAGTCATACGACAGTTTTATAACGCCACCAGGAGCTATTGCTAATAAAGAACCATGCTGCTACACGACGGCCATCATGGGTTATGTTCCGGACCAGGCAGCCATTGAGTGACGACTAGTATTGTCCCCTTAACAACGAAAAACTATCCCTGACAAGGCTTTGAACTTGTCATCTCCATAAAATGATGGCGCCTTGCTATAGGAACATGTGTATTTCGACACATGACACCGGGCACCCACCAACATAACCATGGCAATCCACCACAGTCTTAGCAACGAAAAACTGACGCACGCACGCACGCACACAGACCGCTGAATCTTCACTCAGAGATACAGGTCGCAAATTCATTGTCTACACGTATGTGCAATATGTATCAATGGTTATTAATTTTGTATTCCATGCAGACAGTAATTTATACGCCTGTAGTGGATCTCTATTGGTTATGTTATATTTAGTTTAGTACACGCCGGTAAGATGGAGACCGGTAAAATCAGGAATTCAATTCATACGACAACGTTGTAACACCATGCCTGTCAGTAGGGTCACTCGCGTTAAATCCCTACTCCTTTGTACGGACAAAGAAAAACGGCTTTTACTCCCCACCTCACACGCGAACTACCCACTCGTCCGCCCTTTACAACGATCGGAAGCACTTATCTAGTCTTTCCCCAACTCAACCACCCATTAACAATCGATGGAAACATTAATTTAGCCACTCCTCCACTCGAGCACCCCGTCCATTAACAAGGGAACGGGCGTATGCATCTAGTCACTCCTCCACTTGCCCACTCTTTATCATTGATCGGAAACATTTAAATAGCCTTTCATCGACTCAACCCTCCTATAAACAACGAATGACAGTAAGCCTTACCCACTATAACCAATAATAACTACTATCTTTACATTATATGGTTTTCATTTGACAATCTGTAACTCGTGACCCAAATCCGTACTCCTAACCATGTGTACGATGATTGTGCTTATGACACTAAGCCATACCCACTAGAGTCAACGGACTTGTGGTCGCTACTCGGCGACAGGGTCTTGTGGTCACTACTCGGCGGACTAACAAGCGACGCGGACGACCCCCACCACTGGCATATAGGCCATATAGGACAGCGAAAATGAGGGCACATGGAGGATACTAGGAGTTGCTGACGTCAAATAGGTTATATAGGAAATTACAAGTAGCATACAGGGAGGATAGTATCTTCGGGGGAAACAAACGCTGATGTCGTATGGGTTATATACGGAATACATTGAGGATATAAAGAGGATGGTATCCTCACTGTCTCATCCCATCTCATCTCATCATGTTCCTCTTGTACCTTGCGGTGTCGAGGTGAAGTATAAACAGCGGGAGAGTTCCCACTTATTGACTTCATATATCGATATTCCCATGGACTCTGTTATTCCCTTTTTCCGTCGTTTACGTTGTTGGCCTCTTCCTATCCTTCCTTCTGGTCTGTACACCATCATTGCTTGTTGTGGTATATTGTTAGTTGGTAACCTACTTGCATAGCCAAACCATTTGACTTGCTGCCTTCTAATAAAATCTAGTGCAGCTATAACCCCCACTTTAGTCCTGATTTCTTCATTTCTGATCTTATCTCTTCTTGATACATTGATACATTGATACATTGATATAAATTCTGAGCCACGTCGAAATATAAGATTATGAACTCTCAAGAACTGTTGTTGATGATATGAAGCAAATCTTCTCAGGAATTTCATTCACGTGTTGTGATTTTACTTTACTCTTTTTCTGTCATTGTCCAGGTTTGGCATTTGTAACATAGAGTTGGTAGGAATATGTAAAGTGCTTTCTTAGTAGTAATTGATACATGTTTAGTCTTTAGTATTGGTGCCTTTTGTCCAATGGGTTGGGTTGCCTTATTGCATCTATTTTCCATCTCGTCTTCTGATTTGAAACTCTTTACATGTTTCAAGGGATGTTCGTTTAGGTGAATCGTTGTTGATTTTTCTTCTTTAGTTATAGTCATTACCTCTGTTTTAATTGTGCTAATTTTCATGTTATGTTCCCTACACATCTCATTTAGACTATACATGTGGTCTTATAATTCTGCTTCTGATTTTGCCATTAGTACTTGGTCGTCCGCAAACAGGAGTCTCTAATGGTTAGATTTGCAGATGGTTCTTCATCTGTGTTCTCGTCATGCGGTGTTCTTGCGACCTCTGTTTGGCTGGTTTCTTTACATATGTTGCCTATATATGTTATAAGCAAGAGAGGGGACAGGACACAATCTTGTCGTACTCCGGATCTTATGGTGAAAGATTCTGAGTGTCCTCCAGTTGCTCTCACTATGCATTCACTGTTGTTGTATAAGCTTCTTCTTAGGTCCTCATTGTGCGACTCGAAATGTTCAGGATACTGATTTTGACTTCACGAGCCCACATAACATAAGCGCAAAAAGAGGATCGTGGAGGTGTTTATCCTCCAAAATAAGACGGCAAGACCTCCTGGCATCCTACTACAGTGCAGAGTGGCATTCTTATATTCTAAAATCAAAAAGGGAGTCTCCGTTGGATTTCTTCCCAAAGGACCTACTGGTGTGTTAGGAAACGAGCAGGTAGACATAATGGCTAAGTCTACATCAATCGGAGGGGTACTTCTGTATGATTTGGCAGTTGTATCCATGACCATTGTAGCCATGTCTATAGTATGGAATAACAGGTACATAATCATGGCTTGTAGAAATTCTTGAGGCGGGAATGACGAGAACATCTGGCCGACATTCAGTAATCTGAGGAAAGGCCAGAAGATATAGTAGGACTGTAACTAGCACCAATATTTTTAGGACTTTTTGCTGACTATTAAAGATGAGCATGGAGCGCTTGTGGGGATGTCCGGAGTGCTGTAATGTCGGTCCTTGACTCAACTTAACTCAGCTCAACTCATTTAAATAATGAATCTCAGTGTATAGTTTCATAGTTTATCACGGAAGGCATTTGAAATAGTGTTGTTCATATTATTGTGAATGATCCGCGATAACGTAGAGTCTTAACGCTCGCCTACCAGGTACATGACTCAACTTAACTCAGTTCAACTCATTTCAATAATAAATCTCAGTGTATAGTTTCATATTTTATCATGGAAGGCATTTGAAATAGTGTTGTTCATATTATTGTGAATGATACGCGATAACGTAGAGTCTTAACGCTCGCCTACCAGACCGGATGTCACGAGTATGATCCGCATTGGGGCGGAAAGGGATGTTAATTTAACAACTGGTTTGGATTCCCAGGTCGACTCCTTATAAAATAGATGCTGGAAATTAGTTGACGAAGTAAAGACTGTTTGCGTAACACTGATCGCTTCATCCATCGAGTGCCGATTGGTCTAAAAAAAAGTTTAGGTCTAACACCTTATGTCCAAAGTATCTTAAAACGTGTATAAGGGATCTTTACTTACTATATAATTGTGAAACGCATTGTGCTATCCATCTTCATTCCCTAACTAATGGTCTGTAAACAGTATTTTACTTTTTACAGCGACCTTTTATATGGGCATTGTTTATTGTGTGATAGATTGCTCAATGTTTCCCTGCATCTTTGTAGAGCTAACTATCTTCAATATATTTTAAATTGACTGTCAAAGGTATGTTGCGATGTGTCACATATAGAATTAATGGTATTCTCTGCAGTTCATAATTCTTGCTTTTTAATAATTGTTATCTCTTATAGTATAAAATGTATAAGCAAAATATTATTTGGTTTCTATATTAAAGTAATCCCATCCAGACTGTAGCCCCAACAACTTCTTATTACACGGAGTTGTAAGTTCTTTTGTAATTTGAAAATTACTTGATGGTGTATTTAATGATTTGTATATCTTCCCTTCCAACTCTAATTCTACATTGTTGTGTGTCCCTATATTATTTCATGTATGATTGCTGATTATATTTCACCTTTACTCAGAGCCACATGCATTTTTTTACTATTGATTCTTTCTATCTTTGCTACCTTGTTCACAATAGCACTGCTGTAAATGCCCACACATGCAAATGTCTATATAATCAGTATTGCGCATCCCTAGTGCTTACATACAATTTGTACGTAGTAATTTCTCTGCTATACTGGAACAGATTCTTGATTTTTTTTTTTTAAACTGTACTCATTCATAATTAAGTAGTAATATTTGTCAGCTTCGGGGAATGATTTTCGTTTACCATTTCAAGCGATTTTAATGCAGCAATCATTTCTGCAAAGAAATGTAATTCTATTTTCCAAAAGAACTTAATTTTGTGGTTTTAACTCGCTTATTAATTTTTTTAATACTTATTTTGTAAGTTATTACAAGCTAAATTTGTTAGTGTGTTGTTTAGGAATAAAGAGATTTACTGTTGATCTGCTGCGGGAACTAATCTGATCCTACTATAACAAGATGTAAGTACACTAGATGTCAGTGGTGCTCTGTTACTGTAAACATTTATATGTATATATTCTAAACCGCAATATTAATCAGATACTCATCTTAGAATGTTTTAAATGTCAATACTGTAATGATTAAATGACAATAATAATCCCATACTATTATTTTAAATTTTGGTACCAATATTAATTTACTATATATTACTCTTTGTTCTTAATTAATATTCCTGAGAGTGTTCTGAATAGATACTGTGTTTTTTCCTTTAAAATAAAATAAAAATTCAAATGATTAATTCCAGGTCATGTTACTATACACAAACTACTTTTATGCCACAATATTCGTTACATCATCATCAAGTGCCATGCCAGCTGGCATAGGTGTTTATGACTATCCACGGACCTCGTACTTTGGTTGTCTGGATGAACTCTGCTGATGGTATTCATCCATGCCACAGTCTCAATCCATGCATCATCATTTCTCTTGGTCTTCCTCTGCCTCTCATCCATTCAAACTTTCCAGTTGTCACGATAGTCTCCAATGCCTCTCTTCTCATCACATAACCAAAGAAAGCTTTTTTTCTCTTTCCTATTGTTGAATTTAATGTTCTAGTTTCATTAGCTACTTTCAGGAATCGTTGTTAGTTACTTTGGCAGTCCAAGGAATTTGCAATATTTGTCTCAGGAACCACATCTCTGTTGATACACTGCCATACAGCAAAAAAGGATATACTGTATTTCAGGACTCTACTTACATTCAATGATAATGCCTTATTGCATAAGATACTCTTCATTTTTTCGAAATGCAGCTTTTGTTTGCCCTGTTCTGCTCTTAATCTTCCATCTGATTTAAACTTGTAAAATAACATGTAAACTCTATAAATTATACACCAACTCTGCAATAAAAATTATTATGAACACGCCACCGCTGAAAGCCTTCATGGACGATACGACAATCCTGACACCTAAGGAGAGTGATGCTCCCAGCGTTCTGCTCAGACTAGACAATCTGATTCGCTGGTGCAGGATGAGCTTCAAGCCAAAGAAATCGAGAAGCCTGTCGATCATGATGGGTAAGGCGATACAAAGGAGGTTCACGGTGTCCGGACAAGCGATTCCCATGGAAATGGAGGAATCTGTGAAGAGTCTCGGTCGTGTGTACGACTCAACCCTGACGGATAGGAACGCGGTGGTGGAGATACAAGCAACGCTGACGAACGGCCTTACTACCATCGACAAAACCAGCTGACAGGCAAGTTCAAAATCTGGGTCCTCCAATTTATGCTTATTCCAAAACGCCTGTGGTCGCTGCTGATATATGATACTGGCATTACTACAGTGAGCACCATGGAAGGCACGACAAGCAGGTACATACGAAAGTGGCTTGGAGTATCCACATACCTCACGACTGTCGCACTGTATTGTAAGCAGAGTAAGCTCGTCCTCTCGTTCCTGTCCCACGTGGAGGAGCTCAAAACCTAAATAACCAGACACGCGATGATACTGCGAGAGTCTCAAGAAATAACGGTCAATGCTTCAGTTCCCGCCTTGAAAACGGGAAGGAAATGGACAGTTGTCAGTGCAGACGAAGAACAGCTGAAGGGGGTAATGGGCTACACCCAGCTTGGCAAGCAAGGGTTCGGATTCCAAGTGAATGATCTGATATGGTCGAAGGCAACGGCAACGACGCAGGGACCTGGTGGTTAACGAGATCCGCAAGGGGGAAGATGATGGAAGTGTCCGAAAGGCTGCCCAACAGGCGCAGCAAGTGAAGTGGATGTCATAGGAAGCGGTAGTGCATAGATTCATTACGTGGAATGAAATCTGGCACATGGCACCACTGCGTTCAAGCTTCCTCGTCCGATCCCTCTACGATGTCTTGCCATCAGGTGCCAACTTGGCAAAGTGGGGTAAAACCACCACCGACCCGTTCTGTCCCCTCTGTACGAAAGCCCAAATAGTCCAGACAGCGGAGCACGTGCTGTCTGGTTGTAAGGTCGCCATGACCCAGGGGCGTTTTACATGGTGGCATAAAAATGCCCTGACCGAGTTGGCCGCCACAGTGGACGTGGCAAGGATGCTAACAGAGAGGGCAACGGACCGAGGCCGGTGGAGATTTCCTTCGTCCGAGAAGGGTGCAAAAATGGTAAAGCTGACGACTTGCCGCTTGCTACCGTCTTCGATTGTGCGAGGGACTGGGAATTGACCGTGGACCTAAAAGACCGTGGCAAATACCCTGAGATGATCTGAAAGTGTTGCTTCCGACCTTACATTGTACTTAGCTCCTCGTCAGCCAAACAGCTAACGTTGATTGAGCTGACCGTCCCTTACGAGTCGAATATTGAGGAGCAGCACGCGTACAAGATAGAGAAGTACAATGGCATGGTCGCAAGTCTTAGGCGGGAGGAGTACACCGTCAAGCTGTTCGCCGTCGAGGTAGGCGCGAGAGGTCTTGTCTCCCACTCCGTGTTTGATGTGCTGAAGCGAATGGGCATGAAAGGACTATCAAGAGCCCAGGCCCAGAAACAACTGTCTGAGGCTATCGAAAAGGCCTCGTGCTGGCTGTGGAATTGTCGCAACCTAAATTGGAATGAGTCTCGAAGCTAGCATGGTTAGAAGCGGTAACTGTAGTACCAACAATTTCTCAATCAAAACCACGAACATTACAACGTCTCGTGTCAGATCTGTAGCCCTTCCTCCAAGCGTGAACGGTGAGCGTGAGTGCAGTCAGTCAGACAAATGTTGGCCGACGTCCAACCTCCATAATAATAATATAGCCAAAATCGACCGTAAGGCGCACCCAGGCAGTTGCAGAGTGACCAAGAGGTGGGTCCCGAAAGAAAGAAAGGTCCGGATTCCTAATAGGGTGCGGCGCAGTGAACGTGGCACGGGGACATATGGAGGCGACAGAGGCCGTGGCAGGGGATGAGGCTGGCATCCCACGACCACATGTGCCAAGGGGCAGGCACTGGCTGCACGGGTTCTCCCCACCGAGGGAGGGAGGGCTTGAGAGTGGACAAGGTAACAGCGAAGGAACAAGCTTAACATCAGGGATAACAAATATGACAGAACGAACGTCTCTACAGCAGGGGTAAGACGCCCGGAGTCATGACCCGGGCGGGACCGCCCCCAGAGAGTATTAAGAAATTAAAGGTCTGCTTCGGGAAGGGGGTTTACTTGTGGTGATAGGAAGCACACTGCAGTGTTTGCTAAGCGTCGGAGTTCTTACGACTGTGACATAATACTCCGACGAGAACCCCCATGATACGATTACGACAAACATACTTGGAGGCAGTAAACAGTGCTAAACAGTTGCTGGTCTTGATAAGACGGTGGTCAAGACAAGACGGTGTGGCAGAAAAGGCGTCAAATCATCTTCACCAGACTGAATGGTAGACGAAGTGGCAACCGCTTATCAGTTTCGCAAATATTGTCGGACCTGTGTTTACTAATTAGGGTGTCATGTGTAAGTGAAGTGTCGGTTTGGCTAACCGGGTTACATCAATGTCCATATATAAGGATAGACTGAAAATCACCCATTAGATTGTCACCTGTAATCAGGTACAGAAATTGCATTTGCTTACATCGTTAAGTCTTCGTTCTTAATCTGTCTATGATTTATGGATTTTATTTCCTCTCGAATACTCAGCCAAGTAACGACAGTCTCTGTATCTGTGGACTTTCATTTCACCTGTCCGATGTCTGTCACTTCGTGGAGAACTATATTTCTCATTTTGTAATATGCAGGTGTGCTAAAATGTTTTTGAATAATCTTACCACACATTTGGGAATATCAGGTTATGCTATATTTAGTTTATATCATATTTTTATTATCACATTGATATACCTAACATACGTATTCTTTATACAATGTTAAATATGGTTATAACACATTAGGGCGAATATTTTGTTTTCTTGTAGCGTTCCGTATGCATATTTCCTACTGTTGCGGTATGCTTCAGCGGACTTTGGGCACTCTATTCATAGTCATAAGACCGATAAGGTGAAAGCAGCAACTGTAATGGCGGGACCTGTTCGACAAAGGAAAAGTCCTCCCAACCCGAAAAGTGAGAGAGAGAGAGAGAGAGAGAGAGAGAGAGAGAGAGAGAGAGAGAGAGAGAGAGAGAGAGAGAGAGAGAGAGAGAGAGAGAGAGAGAGAGAGAGAGAGAGATGAGAGTAAAAACTGTGAACTGGATGAGAGACATTGTCATACATTATCACTATTCTATATGTGAGTAGTGAATATTCTGTGCTGGCCCAGTTTGCACCTTGTCGTTATAGCAATATGTGACCACACGAAGCCAAGAATAGTTGCAGAAATAATGAACTGAAGATGTTAACTCTTTAACAACCAGTGGCTGGTGCAGTCACTTGCATAATCATCTGCACCTCAACTCCCCAGTACTGCCTGATTTAGGCTTTTTTTTTTTCTTCAAATATCGTGGTTTACCAGTCTTTTACAACGGGTACTAGATAATTTTTGAGGAAAGAAAGGCAGTGAAGATGAGGGCTGGTTACTCCTCATTGAAATACAATGATCTTGTTAGCCTTGTCTATATGAAATCTAAAAATGTAAATTTTGAAATCAGCATCTGCATTGATACAACCTTTTATTTACGTTATCATGTTTATATTGATCATGTTTTCGTCTGTTTCTGCAGCAAGTCTTCATTGTCAAGTGCACACATGCGTTGGCATTCCTGTCACAATTTGTTTATCTGATTAAAATTATCAGATCTACTCCTGCCAGAGACAAGCATAACAGATGGCCACTTTTCTTCGACCATTGGGCATTGTATTGAGAAACCATTTGTCCGCCTATAAAATCAAATCAAAGAGTTGTACAGACAAATTAATACGTACTCAGCAGTTCCTATGTCCAGATCATCTAAAGAAAGGGATTCATAGTTTGTGCATTGAGAATTGTAAAGATGTCAAAGTTAATGACCTGGCCAGACCTGCTTGCGGGCGTATACATTTTTCTCGCAGGTACTAAAGACATTTACATAAACTCGACATGGCATCATTGTTTTTAGATTCAAATCATGATTTGCGTAATATAGATGAAACTCAAGAGGTACATACAATCTTATAACAATGAAAATCAATACAGTGTTGAATATCTTAGAAATCAAAGTAACTAGCGAATGCTTTGTGGCCATCATATCTACGAGGGGCGTTCTGAAAGTAATACACTACATCATTTTGCTCAGGAGCTGTTTATTCAAATAGCATGCAATTTATACAAAATGCACATGGATATGTTATGTACACATTCGTATTATTCAACATAATCTCCATCAATTTGTACGGCTTTATGCCAGCGGGAAACAAGTGCATGTACTCCAATCCTGTACCATGTTTTGTCTTTATCATGTAACCATTTCTTCGGTGCATGAATCACGCATTCATCATCTTCAAACCTTGTCCTTCGGAGTGCATCCTTAAGTTGACAAAATAGATAAAAATCAGAGTGTATTAAATCGGGACTATAGGGTAGATGGGGTAGTAGAGTCCAATCCAATTTGGCGATTGCTTCTCAAATTGGCAAAACGCCAGACTTGTTTGATGGCACGCATTGTCGTACTGGACTCTTGTGCATGCGAAATTTTCGAAAACGTTGACTAAATTGTTTTCAATATCTTAATGTAACTGATTCTCTGCCGTGAACCGATAGGTCGGTTCAATGGAACGGTTTTGGCACCCATGAACCGATAGGACGGTTGGGTATAGATAGTGCGTTATTTGTTTTTTGTTCCAGTTCTCTTATTTTCCGCAATTTTTATTGTCCGGTAAATTAAAATTAAGACAGAAAGAGTTAGCAGTGTGCAACAAGGCGCTAGCATCTATTTTTCCTCCTTAAGAAAACAAGTTTGTTGTGATTCGAAATGCGATTAGCGTGGTAGGGGAATCCCATATGAAAGGGGATGTAAGACGCCTCATTTCCTCCGTTAGTTTACGGGACACCCTTCGGCAAAGTGGAGTACCCATTTAGCAACCACCCCCCCCCCCTCCCCCCAGTCAGGGTTACGTGAAGCCATGGAAGCAGGTGGTGGATGGAGTGTGAGAGCAGCCGACAGATTGTTGTTGGTTATGTTCTGCACTCTGCGGCGATAGGCAGATGATCTCATCAGTAGAGACAATGGCTATGGCCACCGACTAGTACAGTCACTACCCAGGAGGAAAGCAATGGCAAACTACCTTCTGCAAACCTTTCCAAGAAGCCATAACAACCATGAAAGAAAATATAATAAGAAAGAGATCTAGTGGCGAGATCCCCAGGCCAGGCAGATCAGATAACACTGGGGAAGACGTGACACGGGGACCAGCGCTAGTAATCGTGATGACAGAGTTAATCACTCTAAGAAGCAGAGTGAGAATAAGAACATGGAATGTGAGAAGTCTGTATAAGGGAAAGCTTAAAGTAGTATGTGATGAGATTGAGAGGTTAAATATTCAAATTTTAGGGATTAGTGAACATTGCTAGAAAGGCAGGGGACATTTTACAACTGAAAATGGAAGTCTTTTCATTTATTCTGGTAGAGACGTCGGAGGCCAGAGTGGAGTGGCATTTTGTTTAGATAAAACAAATGCAAAAGCTTTAATGGGATGTAACCCAGTTAATGATAGAATCCTCACTATTAGACTTAAAAGCTGCCCCCCCCCCCCCAAAAAAAAAAAAAAAAAAAACCAACTCTCATACAGATATACTTCAACAGCAGAGGAGGGCGAAATTTAAGATTTTATACAACACACTGCAAGACACATTACATAAGTTTGGTCATAATGATATATCAATAATAATGGGAGAGTTTAATGCAAAAGTAGATACATGAAGATCTGAAAATGAGAGATACGTTTTAGGAAAGTTTGGATTGGGAAATAGAAAAGATGCGGGTGACAAATTAATTGAATTTTGCACAGAAAGTGAATTAACAATAGCCAACACACTTTTTAAACAACACCCAAGAAGACTCTTCACATGGAAGTCCCTGAACGGTATTACAAAAAGTCAGATATATTATATTTTAATACAAAGAAGATGGAGATCAAGCATAACATCTGCAAAAACCCCACGAAGTGCAGACTGTGATACAGATCATCAGTTATTAGAAGCAGATCTGAAATTAAAACTCAAAAAGCTTTCCCGAGGACCACGGCCACTTCGTTTTGATCTCACAAAAATACCAGATGCATACAACGTAGAAGTTAGGAATTGTTTTGGGGGCTTGGTGTCTGTTGAAGAGTAAATGACACCCGATGAACTGGCAGTACAAGCTAGGGATATCTTGTTAATGCAGCCAAAGATTTAAATACGACCAAAAAAAAGCAACTTAAGCCATGGATTACATCAGATACGATAAAATTAATAAAACAATGAATGGAACTGAAACATAAGGGAGGTGAATCCGATAACAATAGGATGAAGTTTAAATCTTTAATGAGAGAAATAAAACAGAACACAAAGGGCAAGAACCAATATATACAAGATTGTTGTATTAAAATAGAGCAATATCATAAGGCTGGAAGAGATTACGAAATGTTCAAAGAAATGAAGTTATTGACAAGAAATGTTCAACTTCAAGTGAATGTTATCTGCGACAAGATGGAAAATACCTTAACAGAATCTAGACCAATTCTAGAAAGATGGCAGGAGTACTGCAGTGGAATGTATGATATGAGTGTCAGTGAGGATATGAATGACATAGATGAGCCAATGACAGCAGAGACAGAACCTGAGCCCTCATTAGATAAAATTGCATGGGCAATAAAGAACTTGAAGAATGGTACATACATGGATGTGATAAGATACCAGCTGAACTAATTAATGCGGGAGGAGAAGAAAGCATACACATATATCACGCATTATGTAAAATGATATGGAAATATGGTATATGGCCAAAGGATTGTAAGAGAACTATCTTCATTCCAACACCAAATAAGGGCAACCTGAAATTCTACTAAAAATCATAATGGGAAGACTTCGTAAGAAAATGGGATAAGAAATTAATGTGGTTCAAGCTGGATTTAGACAAGGAGGCGAAACAAGAGATCACATTCTCAACATGCGTTTAATAATAGAGACGTTCTGAGAATGTAATGCAAACATATTCTTGTGTGTGTGTGTGTGTGTGTTTTTTTTTTTTAAATTGTATTATTCAAAGGTGATTATTCACTGTGTACAACATCAGAAAATTTGGGAAATCATGAGGAATAATTGCTTTCCAGCACATGAAATGACTTAGAGAACTTGGTGACAACTGGCAAGATCGAAGGGAAGAGACCAAGGGGAAGACCGAGTAGTAAATACCTGGATGGCTTGGCCGCATGGTATGGTCGAGACAGGAACACGGAGCTGATCCACGACTCTGGTGATCGAGTAAGATGGCAAAACATGACCGCCTACGCTTACCGACATGGCACATGATGGATGGATGGATCACGTGAAATACAACTCATAAGAATGCTCAATTTAGACCACCAAGCAGCTGTTAGAATAGATGGCGAGACATCAGATTGGTGTGACATCAAGCAAGGAGTCCGTCAGCGATGTGTGCTCTCCCCCTATTTGTTTAACCTCTACGCCGAAAATAAACATAATGATAAATGTAAGAGATAATATAAACAGAGAGCTATATGATGCCCTAAATATCGGTAGAAAAAACAAAGATAATACATACGGATACAACTACTACGGAGAAAGAAATATATGTTAATGAGGAAAATTTGAGGTGATGGAAAATTTTGAATGTCTTGGGTTATTGATTATCAACAACGGTGACACAATGAAAGAAAGTAAACGACGACTATCAATCGCTCTTCAAAAACTAAAACAACTGAATAAATTATGGAGTGGGACAGACAGAACTACAAAAATTAGATTTTTAAGAGCATGCATCTTTCCCATTGCAACATACAGCATGTGAGACCTTGACACTTACTAAACAAGCTGAACAGCGCATACATGCCTTTGAATATAAATGTTATAGACGAGTTCTAAGAATATCTTGGCTAAAGAAAAGAACAAATGTATTCATGCTTCAAGAACTGAATATTGAAGAAGGTTGGCTATTAAAGACGATAAAACAAAGAAAATTGAAATATTTTGGTCACTTCAAACGTCACGAATGTTTGGAGAGAACAATAATGGAGGGGTATATGCCTGGGAAGAGAGGAAGAGGAAGGCCAAAGAAAAGATGGGCGCAGGAAGTGGCGGATGATCTCCATATGTGTGTATCGGACGCGGGACATTTTGCTTATGATCGATAGGTCTTCCGGAAATTTGTTAAGTGAGCGAGGTTCTGACAAGGACGTGCTACTGAATAAATGAATGTGATTCGAAGTGATTGTTGTGATTCGAATTTCTGGTTCTGGACCTCATATATTTTAATAATATTACCGTTTTAAAGAATTTTATGTTATAGTTATTGGTACTTCAATTTTAATTCACCGCAAACACCGCAAACAAAGAAAAATCCCTTCAAGCCTCATTTGCATCGGTCGACAGTGAGGGCCCTAAGGGCCCAAAATTAAAAAAAAACATCCATTGATCGGTCCAGCAGTCCACCAAACAGTTAACCGGAAAATGATTGCCCGACCGATGCAAATGAGGCTCGAAGGGATTCTTCTTTGTTGCGGTGAATTAAAATTGAAGTACCTAGTTATTTTGATTTAAAGGACTTTTTGAAAGATTCTAAAACGTTTTTCACGTGCAGTATTCGGTTAATTATTTGGAAGATGGTCATAATTTAAAAGAAAACTGACAGTGAAAGTTCTTCATAATATGAGGGCACATGCAGACTTATGCTTGAGCCAATAGGCCACACTTGTGCCACTAAATTTGCTTTGCCTGTGACAAAGTATTCAAGGAGTATTTAAATAATTAAATTTAAAAGAATAATAATTATAACTAAATAGAAAATAGTGTTTATATTGTTTCTCAGTACAATCTCTGTACAATCTGCCTAGTGTGTCCCGAACATTTCCCATTTTGTGTGAAAATTATGTGCTTCATAAAAGTATTTTTTAATTGTGTTTTATGGGCGTTGTGGAGCAGTTCTTGTGATGTTATTGAAGACAAGTGGTATATTTAACATAATTCAGTAAAAGTAACTGGATTATCTGCTGCTGATACAAAATAACGCCTTGGTAAATGGAAATTTGTCTAAACTGTCACCCCATTAATTTAAATTGTTATTATTAAACCTCTCATTATTGTCATAATAATTCTAACCTATAAATTAATTAACACTATCGCGTTCCCTGTGCAATCTCCTTTGTTTTGGTATATCACGCAGTACATCTGCTAAATTTTTAAACATTTTCACAACATTATTGTCACACACCCCTACTTCCCATTTTCTGCCATGAATTTCTGTTTGGTAGGGACCATTTTTATGTTTGACAGACAATCAGGTAAGCTTGGGAATTGATTGTCTCTCCTCTTTACATAACATCCACAAACATCACGCCTTCAATGTCCCAGTATAAAGTCATCATGACCTATCCAGCTGAAGGAGTTTGTCTTGAATTACTTCCTTCTTGGCCATTGTGGATGATACCACGCCCTTGACTGTTTTTTTGTCTCATGTTCAAAATGTTGTGCCCAGGTTTCGTCATCTGTGACGACCTTAGCCAAAATGTTATCACCATCAGAATTGAAACGGAAAGACACAGTTACTGAGGAATAATCAATCAAATGATATTCCTATATCTCTTAGTTAGCCTCACTTTAAGTTGTGGAATCCTACACCTATTTAAGTAATAAAGACTAAAACAATTACTAATAAATTACAAACAGCCATCATCGGTTGCCTGCACATAACACGACTAAAATAGCATGATAAAATCATTACTCCGGACGTATGGAGAGAACTAGACGCATTCCAGCGAATTAAAAATTAAGGAACAGACACTGATGGTGGATTGGACATAATTTGAGGAACCCGGATATTAGAATAACTAGAAAGTTCTTTCTCTGGAATTCACAGAGCAAACAAACAGGAGACCAAAATCATATGTAGGATCGATTCAGAGCTGAATATTATGGGGAAGACATGGGGGGGGGGCTGGAGAAATTAATATAATAGACAACATAGGACTATCTGATTTGAGACTGTTTAGAGCAGTGTTTCCCAACGTGGGCCCACGCCCCATAGGGGGGCAATTCGATTGTTAAGGGGGGAAATTCGAAAATGGACTCGTCCAGAGTTTAAGTTAACCGTATGACGACTCTCAGTCGCTACTCGAGCTGGGTAAACGTCCAGTATAAGTAACTTCTGTCCGCCATGTTAGTAGCCGTGATTTCATTGTTAGACGTTAAGAGTTGAACTACTGGTTATACTGGGCAGGCACTAAGCATTTCGCGCTATTTGTTCTGAATGGCGTTAAATGCTTAGTGCCGGGATCTGGTTCTGCAGTGTTTAGCAGTAACGCTCAGCATTCACCTTTGGTGTTAATTTGAAATAAGCGTCCGTTAAATTGTTGTAAAAGTCTCGTGCTTCTTCTTCCTCAGCTTTCCGAGCCATTGAGGTTCTTTGCTGCAAATACAATCCGTCTCCATTCGTCTCTCTGGTGGACCTTCTCTTGCCAGTCGTTGATTCCAAGTGCTTGTAGGTCTGTACATGTATTATCTCTCCACCGTCTTCTTGGTCTACCTCGGGGTCTACGGTCTTTATTTCCTGAGTGTAAGCAAGTTTTGTTTCCCTATTATCTTCCATTCTTCTTTATATATGCCCCAGCCATTGTAGTCCATTAGCCTTCATGATACCAGTGATTAGCGGGGACTTAAACAGATCATAAATGTCTTTGTTACTTCTTCTTTTCCACTCTCCACTTTGTGTATCCCTAATGGGTCCAAAGATGCGTCTTAAAATTTTGTTCTCAAAGGTTTGTAACAAGGCTTCGTCTCCTTTCCTTGTACTCCAGGTTTCAGAGCCATACAGCACAACTGGTCTGATCAGTGTTTTGTATATTGTGATTTTGGTGTTACGAGATAGCGCCTTTGATTTTAGTAGATGTTGTAGTGCATAGTATATCTTAATTCCAGAGTTGATTCTAGTTATGTTTTTAGCTATTCTGTCTCTTGAAATTACCATATATTCTGTCTTATCTTGGTTGATAACCAGCCCCATCTGTTGGGCTTTTTCCTTTAAGTGAGTCAATATTTCCAATGTCTTTTGTTCACTTTGCCCTATAATATCTATATCATCTGCATAACCAAGCAGCGGCTTGGATGTTCCTCCAATATCACATTCCTCCTTTATCTTCCTTTGTTTAAAAAAAATATATACTTTGTGTAAATATAAGTGATATATAAATGGTATGTAAATTCACTTGGTAATTTTTATTAATTTCCGATTTAGAAGCAGCATTTTCCAGAAAAAATTTTTTCAATTGAAAAAGTTAACATTTTTATTTATTTATTTTTTTTTTTACGGTTGTGTAAATGTACCATACATATTTAAATATGCATTTTCAGTCTACGTTTACTCCAGTTCATATTATTTTGTTTTTTAGTTTTTAACTGTTCTTATATTTATTTATTTCAGCCCATAGTGAAAATAGTGGTGCGAGCAAGAAAAACATTCGTCAGTATTCGGAGGAATATTTAAAATTTGGTTTCATACCCGTTGTCCACGGTGTACAGTCACCTTTTTTTCTTTTATGTCAACAATGCTTTACCAACGAATCAGTGAAATGCGGTCGTCTTGGGGCACATTTGAAGGCGAAACATAATGCTCATATTAATTCAGATTTGAATTACTTTCAAACTTTAAAGAAACATTTTGAAAAAAGAGTAACATTAAAGTCTCTATTTATTGCTTATAATGCAACTATCAATCGTACTCTTGAGGCTAGTTATCAGATTTCATTACTCATCACTAAATTTGCGAAAAGTCATACTATAGGGGAAAATTTAATCAAACCATAAATATCAGCATTTCTTAAAACGGTTCTGGAAAAAAAGATGACAAAGACGTTAAAGCTATGCCACTAAGTAACAATACTGTTAGCAGAAGAATAGACGAAATAAGTGAGAATATTGAAATACAACTTGTTGAAAAGCTGAATACAAGAAAATTCTCGGTGCAAATGGATGAATCAACTTTGAGAGACAGTGAGGCCATACTTATAACTTACGTTAGACATATTGATAAAGGTGATTTTGCTGAAGAAATGTTGTTCTGTAAATCATTAGAAAGCACCAATACCTCTAAAGATATATATAGTAAGCTATAAAAATTACTTAGATGTCAATAATATACCAATGAAAAATATAGCATCTTGTGCTGCAGATGATGGGGAAGAAAAATGGTTGCTTAAAATTAATGAAAGATGAGAATCCAGAAATGCTTCTTGTGAATTGTGTTATTCACAGGGAAAACCTGGTAGCTAAAAACATTTCGCCTGTTCTAAATGAAGTTCTAAATTTAGTTATAGTGTATCAATGCTATTAAAGCTAGTGCCAAATGTGAACACCTCTCCAAGTTATTTTGTGAAGAACAAAATGAAGACCATGTGAGATTTATACTTCATACTGAAGTAAGACGGCTCTCGAAAGGGAACTGCTTGAAAAAATTTATGGAACTATTTGATACTCTTAGTGATTTTTTAAGCGACAAATCTGAAATGAAAAATCTGTTAACGATCTATGGTAAGGCATTTGTGAGTTATTTAGCAGATATCTTTGAAAAGCTTAATATATTAAATAAACAACTTCAAGGAACAAATAAAACTCTTTTCGATGAAAAAGCAAAAATATTTGGTTCCATTACCTTTATTGAATTATGTCAGGCACATATTTACAACAAAAATTTTGAAAAGATTCATTGGCTCCAAAAATTCGAAGTGACTGATACCGCTATATATGTTATTGTAGATCATCTGAAAATTTTATCGGCTGATTTAAAAGAAAGATTTTCTAATTTGAAACAAATTGATTTCCCAACTTGGATGATGCAACCAATGTTAGTGGATTTGTCTGATATTTCTCTCAAATATGCAGTATCAAGAAGAACTCACAGAAATGCAAAATGATGAGTCAATTAAAACTTTATTTAATATAAAAGGAGCGGTGGCATGGCTTTGTGAGTAAACCGAAATCAAATATCCAAATGCAACCAAATGTGCAAGAGAACTACTGTTACAGTTTCCATCTTCATATTTAGCTGAATGTGGATTTAGTGCCATGAATGATTTGCTGCTTTGAAAAAGAAAAAAAAAGAAATCGGCTAGATATAACAAAACGGGAAGACTTGAGACTGAAGTTAACTAAATTGGAACCTGACATAAAATCTCTTTGCAGCAAGCATAAAGCGCAAGGATCTCACTAAATTTAAATAATAAATAATTACTAAAAATTAAAATAACATAAAATCTTTAATTAAAATTATTTTGTACTTGAATTTCAGTTCTCCATTATATGTTTTGAAAATATACTTACTGTGTTTGCTCAATAATTTCCTAGTGATTTCTTCCTAAAATCCATCATTCAAGTTTCTGTAGTGAACATTTCAATTTTTGAATTTAAAAAAATTATGTGTATGTTAAAGGGGGGGGGGGGGGGGGCATAAGAATTTTAGAAAGGCTTAGGTGGGGCATAGCACAAAAAAGGTTGGGAAACACTGGTTTAGAGCCTATACTTTGGTTGGTGAAGTATAGGACACAAGAAGAAGTTACAGGATAACAATGACTATTAACGATTTGTTGGTCAGCTGTCTCCATCAGTTTCATGACAGTAAAGGCAGTGATATGTCTTGTATAATTTTAGCAGCAGTTTATTGTATAGTTTTAGCAGCATAACTTTATAAGCTGTGTATTTGACTGATTTATTTTACAATCAAGAGCGGTTTTCACAAATGGTGTTTATTACAACACTGTCTTGAAATTTTCTAAAATTTAGTGAAGTAGGTGTTCGTATTTGCATTGTCTCTGGTGCGCAAACTCTCAACGTTGATTATATAAGCTAAAAATTATCCATTGTCAGGATAAGTTGAACATAAACATGAAATTAGAACAAAGGAACTGGGAAACTCCCATAGTTTACAACGTTTTCATCGGATAAGTCTGTGGTCAACATGTTAATTTGGGTTTGTTATCTATAGAGATTTGCATGCTTGCTTATTGATATTGTTAATTGTTTATTGAAAACGCAACATGGCTAGCATAGTTGTTCAAATTGCTTGTTTACCATGGAAAAACAAACTCGTAGATTCCATGGTGTCCAACGTATGAAATATATCTGACTTCACAAAGGCAGATGATTTAAGTTTCACATATAATAATAAATAGTATGTTCTGGGTATGTTGGGAATTATAATCTTAATAAGGCAGTGGCTTATAAACCACTTTGCAATTTCACTTTGCATGTACTGGTATCATGAAGGCTAATAGACTACAATGGCTGGGGCATATAGAAAGAATGGCAGATAATAGGGAAACAAAACTCGCCTACGCTCAGGAAATAAATGACCTTAGACCCCGAGGTAGACCAAGAAGACGGTGGAGAGATAATATATATACAGACCTACAAGCACTTGGAATCAATGACTGGCAAGAGAAGGTCAACCAGAGAGACGAATGAAGACGGATTGTATCTGCAGCAAAGAACCTCAATGGCTCGGAACGCTGAAGAAGAAGAAGAAGATGTAGGCCTGTAAAGGTTGATACTTCCAAGTGACAGGAGTCGTATAATACCTGCATGTTCGTGTCCGTGAGAAATAACATTATAATAATTCAAAAAGCGTAAGCTAAAAAAAAAAAAATATACTTCAAGGATTCCCAAACTGTCACAGGTCATGGCTCTTACACACATTGGCATTGATTCAAACAAAACAGAGACTTTGACATCGCAGGCATTTTAACATGCTCAGCATACAAATAATATCTTCTATTTTCTACTCTTGTCCATGAAGCCTAGGCACTGCACAGAGATAATTGGATTAGTATGATATCAACGGTCATATCAGAGAGACATTTTCGTAATTTTTGTCTTTAATACTATTCAAAAGCCGAGTCCGTGGTGATGTGGTTACGGATGCATTTCGTGATCCCGCATACTCACGTTCGAAACACACTTGCGCGCGATGTTGCAGCAGACCGCATTGCGTTGGGTGTTTACGAAATGGTATAGGTGTGCCGGTCGTTCAGAAAGCAATTGCCAACTACTGAACGTAAACGTGCCAAGAGAACCCAACATAAAAAGAAAAATGATGGTGTTGACTGTAATGTCATGTAAAGGATACGCAGCGAACTATTCAAAAATAGCACTTTATTTAACTAAAGGACAGAAGCCACTTGCATGTCACACGGCTGATGTAACAGGTGTGAAACCAGATTTAGGTAATGCTAGGTACAATGGATATTTAACTGTGCTCCGTGGGAAGTAAAATTACTGTAATTTCACTTCTTAAACCTGGCCTAGTACATGTAAGGGTAGCAAGCATCACCTGGATCTTTTCTCCTCGGCATGCCGGTGTGCTGGGGAATGAACAGGCGGACAGATTGGCTTGCTCGGCAAAACTTGGTGGAGTATTGATGCATGACAAGGCAGACGTGGTTGCGGCCTTGTGGGAGCACGTGTATACCTCGGAGGAGCAAATGGATCACCATAGTCTGGTAAGAATGAGACAGCGAGGAGTGACGAGGGGATGTGGCCGACGCTCGATGCTCAGAGGAAAGGCGAGACGGACATATAATCAGATTGCTACTGGAACTATTAGTGTTGGAACTCTTCGCTGGCTGCTGAGGATGGGGACCGTGCGCTTATGGGAATGTCCCGAATGCTGTGATGTCGGTTCCTAAATCAATCAATCAATCAATCAATCAATCTAAGGCAGTATTGACAATTTTTCCACATCTCGTGGGGTAATTATCCACGCCACATTAACATTATATATCAAATATTGTATTATAGGGGGGATGAGTGATCTCGAGGTATGGTGTCCGCCTAGAGTGCTGGAGGTCCCGGGTTCAGGCCCCGGTGAGGGCCGGAATTTAATAAAATAATCCACCTGGACTTCCAGTAATAAAATTTCCCCTGGTCTCTGGGTAGTGAGATCGGACGCCCGTGTGTATTGTTGCGCACGTAAAAAATCCTTTGGCAGTTGGAAATCGAAAAAGAGTAGTCTAACGGCGCTGCCAGGGCATAATTTGGAGTTTAAAATCTAACCATGTATTTCAGGATCCTCGCCGATGCAACGGAGTTCGTGCATTGAGCTGAGTTTCTCCAGACTCAGGTTTGAGTTAGGAGGAAAACGGAGCACTTATGGGTTAAACCGTTTGCTGTGATGTTGATCCAACGACTAAACTAAACTAAACTAAATATTGTATTATGGTGAATGCTGCAATCTGCTGTTGAAATACTAGAGTGTTGCACATTTTTCTTATTTATCATCATCAAGTGCCCAGCCTGTGTGGGCGATTATTCTTCTCCACATCATGCGATCTCCTACGCATTTTTCAGTACTGATTTTTAATTTTCCTTATTGTTTTTCAAGCATGGCACAAAATGGAGATGATGCAAAGAGGCTGAAAGCATCAACAGAAAGGGCTGAATTTGATACCTTGTTTCCAGAACTTGTTGACGATTTAACAAAGAACGAGATAAAGAACCCTGAAATAGCAGATGGTTTCGTACGGTTCAAAGAGGTGATCATATATGTTGGTTGACAATTCTCTTGAAGACTTGAAGAATGCTGTGATGTCGGTTCCTAAATCAATCAATTAATCAATCAATCTCTTGAAGACTGTGATTTTGTGCTTGTTACTTCCAAACATTATAGATTACGTTGTCTGAGCCCTTAAATGAGTTGCATCTCATCAAACGGATATATATTTACCAAATAACCATCTGAAAAGGCATTGTGTTGTAAAGTGCTCATTTCCGTGAAACCAACTGGGGAGCACGACCAGTTCTGCAACTATATATCTGGACTGAAGCATGTTGGGATGTAACATGTCATTGTTTAGCACAGAACATGTGGACTAGTCAGGGCGTGGCCTGGGTTGGGAATGTTCCATCCACAGGGTTTAGAACAACCGAAAAGAAGCAGCCGCTGCAGCAGGATACAGTAATATGAAATGCAAACAATTTTATATATATATATATAATATATATATATATATATATATATATATATATATATATATATATATATATATATATATAGCTAGTGCGAAAAGAAGATATACTACACACCGACACAATGCACTTACCTTACAAAGGACTCCATACGCAGGTGAAAACATCCGAAATCAGAAACCAAACTATAAATATATAATAATGGAGCAATAGAATGAAAATTAGTGATATAAAACACAAAAGACTACTGACGTTTTGGTTCTAAGAACCTTTGTCAAGAACAGGACAGCACAAACAGATAAAAAACGAAATAAAATACACAAAATAAAATTAACACATCTCCTATCACGAGGGAAACGGAAATGGTCGTTCAAACCGACTTAGAAAGGCGTTCTTAGGCTACAAAAGTTTAAGTATAGTTCGGCTGCCAGAGTGCCAAATAGGATCTGTTTGGGTGAATGCATTCACCTAGCAGGAATAAATACTGTTGTTGATGCCACGGTATAACGATGCTATCGTTCCTGTTTTTTATTCATATCGGACTGTTTACACACCATTTGGCAATTTTCCCAACGGTCCGAAAAAGAACCTATACATCATGAGGCGATAAGTACGTGCTCTTTTATTCATTGGTCAGTACTTATCACATGACTATGACATGACATGTTCAACGTACGCAATTACGAGCGGTGCGGCACGAATGGATTTCAAATGATATATATATCATCATCATCTCATCTCATCATGTTCCTCTTGTAGCTTGCGGTGTCGAGGTGAAGTACAAAAAGCGGGAGAGTGCCCGCTTATGGGCTTCATGTATCGAAATTCTCATGGACTCTGTTATTCACTGCGTCCATTGTCTACGTGGTCGGCCTCTTGCTCTGCTTCCCTCTGGTCTGTATATCATTGCTTGTTGTGGTATAATGTTAGTTGGTAACCTACTTGCATCGCCAAACCATTTGACTTGCTGCCTTCTGATAAAATCTAGTGCAGCTATATCCCCCACTTTAGTCCTGGTTTCTTCGTTTATGAACTTATATCTTCTTGTTACATTGAGTATTCTTCTCAGGAATCTCATTTCTGTTGTTGTGATTTTTCTTTTCTGTTTTTCTGTCATTGTCCAGGTTTGGCATTGGTAACATAGAATTGATAGGAAGATAGTGTTGTAAAGTGCTTTCTTAGTAGTTATCGATACATGTTTGTGCTCTAGTATTGGTGCCATTTGTCCAATGAGTTGGTTTGCCTTATTCCATCTATTTTCGATCTCGTCTCCTGATTTGCCATTTGATGATATTATATTTCCTAGTACATGAAACTCTTTACTTGTTTCACGGGACTTTCGTTTAGGTGAATCGTTGTTGCTTTTTCTTCTTTAGTTATAGTCAATTCCTCTGTTTTACATGTGCTAATTTTCATGGTTTGTTCCCTGCACATTTCTTTTAGACTATTCATGTAGTCTTGTCATTCACCTTCTGATTTTGCTATTAGTGCTTGGTGGTCCGCAAACAGGAGTTCTCTAATGGTTAGATTTGCAGATGGTTCTTCTTCCGTGTTCTCGTCATGCGGTGTTCTTGCGGTCTCTTTTTGGCTGGTTTCTTTACATATGTTGTCTATATATGTAATAAACAAGAGAGGGGACAGGACACAATCTTGTCGTACTCCGGATCATATGGTGAAGGGTTCTGAGTGTCCTCCAGTTGCTCTCACTATGCATTCAATGTTGTTGTATAGCTTCTATAAAGGTTTGTTAGATGCGTACTCACTCCATATTGTTTAAGGATGTTCCACAGCTTGTTTCAATCTACTCTATCAAATGCCTATTCTTGGTCAACAAAGGCTAAGTAGAGTGTTTCATTGAATTCGATTGATTTTTCTATAAGTTGTCTACCAGCAAAAATGGCATCTGTGCATCCTTTGATTTTCCTAATTCAAAGTTGTGTTTCGCTTAGCTGGGGTTCTATAATAGTTCGTAATATTTTCTCAGGACTTTTGAAAAATATTTTCCCAGCATGACTCAAAAGTGAAATGCCTCTGTATTTTGTGCAGCATCTTTTGCTGCCTTTGTTTTTACAAATTTGGATAATTATGGCACTTCCCCAATCTCGTGGTGTCTGTTGTTCTACCCAAACGTGGTTGAATAGTCTATGCTGTTCCCACTTCTCTTGCTGCTATAATTAATTCATTTGTTATTTCATCTTATCCTGGTGATTCGTTCAATGGGTCTAATTTTGTGGCTTCTATAATTTCTTCTTTCAATATGTCTGATTCTATTTCTTCTGTGGCATCTGTGTCGATTTCTTGAATTCCTGTGATATCTGATGGGATGTTGAGAAGTTGTTCGAAGTACTAATTCCATCTTATTAGGACTTGTTTTTGTTCACTTATTGTTTCTCCATTTTTGTTGTTAATTATTTCAGTTGGGTCAAATGTTCTCCTCTGGTTCTAATTTCACTTATCTTTTTATAGAAGTTTCTAGTTGCCTCCTTGTAGTTTTATTTAGAGTTTCTCCATACTCCTCCCAGTCGTTTTTGTTTTTCTTGTCTGTTTACTATTCTATTTACATGTCTTCTCGCTATTCTATATTCTGTGTAATTGCAATCCTGTTTGCTCTTCGACCACTTTTGATATTTTTTTCTTTTTTTGTCTTTTACAGCTTTCTTTACTTCTGCGTTCCACCAACTTGTTATTTTCTGAATCCGTGGTTTGCGTTTTTTCGCGGATCCACTGTTATCTCTGCTTGATTTGAACATCTCCTATTTTTTTTTCCACTGTCTTTCTTTCTATAGGTAATTTAACAAAGATTTCAGTTAGCTCTTTTTCATAATTTTCCCTCATTGCCTCGTCTTTGAGGTTTTTAAGCTTACTGATTCGCATGACATGTATTTTCCTGGTCTTTGCTTCCTTCTACTGATGATTCTTATTGAGGCAACGACTGCTTTGTGGTCTGTGTTTATACCTAAGTTGGGTACTGCCCTTGCATCTAATATATTTCTCTTTCTGTGTAATATAAAATCAATTTGGCTTTTAGTATCTAGATCGTTCCATTTATACCAGGTGTATATGTGTGAGTCTTTTTGTTTATAGAATGTAATTGTTACATAGAGGTCTTGTAGGCTGCATAGCTCTCTCAGTCTACTTCCGTTATAATTTCTTTCATTATATTGGTCTCCAAATGCTCCAAGATGTTTTCTATGCCCGCTCTGTTGTGTAATAGTCGTGCATTGAAGTCTCCCATAACTGTGTGGTTGTCCTGCTTATCTATTTTATTTAGCACGTCATGAATGTCTTCTTTGAAGTCCTCGCATTCTTGCTCATTATTGTTTGTATTACATGGTGCGTATATTTGTACATATGCTGTAATTGTTTGTTCTTTTATTCTCACTGTTATGATTCTTTCTGATATATATATATTTCTAGTATTCCTCTTGCTAGCCGTGGTTCAATGACTATTCCCACACAGTGTCTTGCCCTTTCTTGCTGTTCCACTCCAGAGTAGACAAACTGGTTAGTTTGTCGACAAATCATCCTCACTGCACATCGAAACATTCAGTCCGTAAGTGCTCGGATCCCCTCCTCAGCAAATCCCACAGCGTGTAGAGGCTAACGACACCAGTTCTGTTTTGGTTTATCAGTCTTCTTTGGCTTCCTTGGTTGATCACACATCTTTTAATTCGCTGTTCTCGCAGTCTGACCATAGTTGTAGATTCACCATCACCACTTGGTTCTCTCAAAAGTCTTACTTCTCGTAGAGCATTCAAAATATCAGCCTGGTCCATGACGTGTCCTCCCTCCACAGTAGCCTTATCTGCAAGCTTGTCAGCCTGCTCATTTCCTTGTACTCCTTCATATCTTGTTACGAAGTTTAAGCTAATCTTTGTCAGCCGAGACCACTCCAGAGATAGCAAAAACTCTTTTCGGATCCACCCTATCACACACACTCACGCCCACACACACACACGCCCACACACACATAGTCCTGCACGCATACACACACATACATGCGCGCACACACACATACACACATGCACCCACATACACACATACATGTACACATATATTCACTATATATATTTCTAACGCGACTGTATGTATATTTAAAGCCTCTACATTACAAATCTCACTACCCGGCATTATTATACTTTCTATTCGGTAGAATGCGGCTAGCGTGTGAGGCGTAATTAAAGTCACATTTATCAGCACGTTTATCAGCGGTGACCGCTGGCCAGGGACTATTATATTTCTCGGGGGCGCGAGATGGGCGAAGCGATTACTGCTTGCCTGCGCGCAGGTAAAAGCTACCGTTCAGGGGAGATTATTAAGGAAAGAAGAAAAGGAGAGACTATTCTTTATTAAGGGGAGATAATTTGAGTTATTATAATAGATTTTAATTTTCAAAGATATTTTAATACGATGTTGATTATATAATACCAGAGTAATAGTTTTATATTCACGTTAATAATCTCCGTTATACTTACTATAAATATACCCATTTATTATTTTATTACGCTTAAACTTTTAATAATAATGTTTGTGTCGCTAGTATTTTTTAAATCAGATTTTCACCACTCGCTTAGAGTTGATACATGGGTACTCACTATGGACATCTGCCTTACTATCATGCTGAGCCGTTGAAATTTTATTCATGCACCCAACCCTGGATACTCGAGGTAACTCGAGTGATGGAATAAATCAATTTTCCGATCTGTCATACTGACTTCGGTCTCCTCAGCGAAGGGTTCCATATCTACATGTATAGGGCTCGATCACACCACGTCCCCGGTCCGGTTCGCGCCACCGTGGTGCCCGGTTCGCGCCTGTTCGATTCGAGCTGGATCGCGACGGTCCGCCCCCGAGAAACACCGGAAGTACCGGAAGTGACAACGGACATAGCACAGGAAGTAGTCACCCAGATTTAACCCAAGTAAATACCCACCAGTTTTTTTAACATGAGGTCCGAAATGGATCCGGTTTGTGATGTCATCAATCTGGATCCATACCCTTCATATAGTTAAAAAAAAATGACGTCATAAGACTGATCTGGATCCATATTTCCTCATTCATTCCCTTACTACTCCTCTTGATCATGCTCATTGAGTCGCTAAGGAAATATGGCCCATTGAAAGTCTGTGTCTCGAGCCATGCTATTGCTTTACTTACTGCCATGACTTCCATAGTCAGGCTGATTGTGGTCCGAACAAAAGCACCAGAGTCCTTCTTTACAATTCTCCCTCCGGCCTGAGCCGTAAAGGCCCATGAGCTTCTCACGAGTCGGACGACCGTCCCATCTGTGTAAATGACAGCATAACCGTCTACCGACTTCCCGAAAATCAACGCTTGTACTTTCGCCTCCACAACAGCCGGATTTTCTTGTCTGCATTTTAGAGTAGAGTGTAACTGTGGTAGATCTCCTTGCATCCTTCCCCCATTATTCTGGTGTCCGCTATTCCCATCAGTCCAATATTTCTCTCTTTCATTGTTTCTATAAATTATTCTTCTTTACTATTAAACACGCAGACGTTTATTGTGCAAATTTTTTGAATCGCTGATCTATCTCGTAAGACGTTGATTGTGCAATTTTTTTGAATCGCTGATCTATGTCGTAGGCCATTAACATTGCCAGATCTATATCTATTAGGGTCAATCCGTTTATACTTCTTAGTTTTTTCTACGCCGGTCTCTCTGGCCGAGGTGTTACACGACTTTCTCCGTATTCCCTTTTATCCATGCAGGGTCTCGCAGCGCGCGAGAATTTGAAGCGGTTCTACCCGCTCTGGTGACTTGCGGGATAACTGAGACGGTCGCTCAGAAAACAATGGCAAACTACTGAGCGTAATCTTGCCAAGAAATCAGCAATTAGCTGAAAGATGCTGATGTTGACAGCGATGTCCTGTAAAGGATATGCAAACAAATTTTTTTTTAGTTTTTCTACGAGCAGTATGAAGATCCCCTGCCGGCTTACTATGCCAGTCGCAGGTTTAGGACAAAAATCTGGCCATGGAGGTGGAGTTGACTTTTGCAGTCTGTGGGTCATCGGAAGGCTAATAATTTTCACTTTCCACCCCTCCAAGAACTTGGCTGATATATATATATATATATATATATATATATATATATATATATATATATATATATATATATATATATATATATATATATATATATATATATATATATATATATATATATATATATATATATACGTAGGTAAGTTAATAAGTAAGTCACAAATGGCTGTAGAAAAAATAACTAAAGATGTAAACAACTTGACACCAGTTTATTTTTATAGATACACTGTCCCTTTATTTCTCAACATAATTTCCACCAACGTTGATGCACTGATCCCATCGTTTTATCAGTCCTCGAAAACCGTCTGTATAGAATTGCGTGTTCTGTTTTCTAAACCACGTATCCACTTCACATTCAACTTCTGCGTCATTCGCAAAGTGTCTCCCGCCAGGCGGGTTTCCTGTTTATGCTGACAAATGTTTGTCCCGTAAAGCGGTGCATAGTTGGGTAGTAAACGTTACTAGGGTGAGCTATTAAGTAAGTCACACAGTTCTGTGGGATGGTAGGTCAATGAAAACAAAGCATACAGTTCTATGCAGCTGGTATGGGAGGACTGATAAAACGATGGTATAAGGGCATCAGTTTGGTGGAAATTACGTTGAGAAATAAAGGGACAATGTATGTGCAACAATAAACTGCTTTTAAGTTGTTATCGTCTTTAGTTATTTTTCTCCAGCCATTTGTGAGTTATTTATTAAATTCCCCTCGTATATTCAATAGCTCCGTTTTATTTGTTTTATCGTCTTCAGGAGCCAACCTTCTTCAATATTCAGATCTTACCGAATGGATTCATTTGTTCTTTTCTGTATCCAAGATATTCTTAGAACCCGTCTATAACATTTATATTCAACGGCATTTATGCGCTTTTCAGCTTGTTAAGTAAGTTCAGGTCTCACACTCTTTCTTACATTCAATAATAGTGACTTCTTCCATAAGATAGTTATAATTCTCTGGAATTTAGCTTGTGCTTAGCATATTCTACTTTTAATCTTTGTCATGCGTCATCCTTCTGATGTTATATTTGATCCTATATATTTAAATTTACTAAGGTGTGTAATGGTATTCCTTGGGGTGAGGGGAGGATACTATCATACCCTAATAACGGGATAGAGACCCCACCAGCCGTCTCTCTCACTATCAACCGCGGGACTATACCTCTTTCACCTCGCGCCCAGAACATATGACACAACTCTGGTATCAACACATAATGACTAGATGGTATAATGTACAAGATGAATGTCAACAATGAAAATGTCCATGAGAGAATCCTGGCACCCGCCAGGCGATAGAAGATATGGCTATCTGGATTAACCTCAGGCCGTCTTACTCATCACGGTACACAGAGAACGATACCACATGGCTAAAGAGGTCACTCATCTTCTCACTCAGCGTCGAGCGTCTCTGGCTAGGTGCAGACTCAGCTGGACTGACTATCGGGTAGAGGAGGTGGCTCCGAGTTGCTTGGGTACGTGATGACATCTGAATAACATTTCTGTAAAAGTACCTGAGGCCAATCAACTAAAAGTTCACTGGTAAGGCTGGTGAGATATAACTGTCCGTAGAAGCCACCGTATAACACAGCTCAAGTTCACAGAAATAGCTGGTGACCCCCAGTAGTTATCAAGATTCAGATCACCAGTCCTATAAGCACTTGGAGTTGGCAAAAGTCAAGGGCTATGCTCCCGTAGCCCCTTTCACTCACAATAAATATCGGTAGCCGGTGACCCTGTAGCTACTGTCACCGAACTTCATATCATGAAGTGTCAGATCGTTCCAAAAAACACCAGGCCATCCTGAAGTAAAGGATGATGTAGTTCTTCCCTAATAATTGGGCTACTGGGTCACAATGTCAAAAGGGTCACATACACGAGGACAATATACTCACCCGTGCGTAGCCATCATAATACCCGGTGGACTGACTGAAGATCAACGTAGAACGATGACTGGGACTGGACTGTGGCGTAGTTGAGACTTCGCTGTGGCGTGGTGCTGTGTAGAAGCATCACCTCACGTCACGCATGTAAGCTAGCCATGCTACCACCGTCACCCTGACATCTCTCTCTGGTCCCGTCAGTTAGGTCTCTCACAAGGTAGAACCTGCCAAAGACAACACCATGCGTGAATAGCGTGACTCAGACTTACCACCAGTGGGTACACTTTACCCATGTGTACTCAGCATAGGCCGGTGTCGCCATGACATGGCAGGCACCCTCAAAGGTCAGGATCCACTGCAGAAGAATATCTAGATCTGGGTCCTAACAAGCGCTGGCTGAATCGTCCACCGTACTGGATTGGCGTAGAGTAGGGCTAGGTATATGCGAACTGGTTCCGCCCTGCAAAGACCTCTAAATGCCAACACACCAGGTTAGTGGGTTAATGGTACCGAGAGACACAATGGCCCTGAAGGAGGGCCGATGACGATACACTTCCACTCCCTCTGAAGTAGTCCCCTTCTCCCTGGTTCTTTTTGTGATTAACCACTATACAATCGGGATCCCGGAACTCGAACTTCGATCCAGGAGACTAATTAATTATACAGGGAAATCCCCCTGTAGCGGAAGTCCACATCCCGTTCCCCACTCCCCCAGTTAGGGTCAGAGCATTTGGAACGGTGTTCAGTTTGCTGTGAACTGCTCTGTCGCATCCCTCCCGTTTCCCCAGTGTCAACCTCTCGGGAACTCACTATATATTAAGATGATGTTCCGTTAATGCGACTAATAACATAAAGAGTATGAGGAAAGCCAAGAAAAGCCAGTGGTCGCCACACCAAAGGATCCGAACTTCGACACACGCGATGTCCATCGAATGACTTTCGACACGTCCGGCGACCGTGGCATGAGTTTCGTCTTGTTCGGCCGAGTTTCCTGATACCCCACTCGACATATGTCCGGAAACGCCTTCGCCGACCTCCGGCTGCGTCGACTACGGTGGAGTTCTAAGGCCGCCCAGGAGTGAACTCGGATTACTTGCACTATTGGGCCTGTCCTAATTTCCCCCAACCACTTGTGGTGGCAATGACACGCGTTCAACAACCTGTACAATTTTAACCCTACAAAACAGGTCTGCAACCCATCGAGTTCAACTGGCCTGCAATGTTGAGTGAAAACACAAGCCCGCACGTTCACCCCTGACTGGCATTTGTGCGCCTAGCGGTACATGCGTTCAAACAACTTCGGGTCAACACGGTATCGACACACAGTATTTCTCTACATATGTTCAACGTACCTTAAGACGATCAGTGCATTCAGAATTGAGGTGCTCCGTCCCCACAATGGACGTTATGTCAGTTTTCTTTGAAAAAACAGTATGACAACGGCATCCTCTTTCTATTTACCGAATTAAAACAGTCGTCCAAACCACGACTTCTCGCCAGCACGACCAGTCCTCAACTGAGCTTGTCTTGGTTCCTAGACGGCTACCGCGCATAAGTGGCCGTAAGGGTGTTTCCTGAGTGAGACTCAGCCGAAGGTACTAGAACACAAGGGCACACATTGGCTCTCTGACTGGGGTAGAGTATTTCCCGGATCCTCTCCCCTAGACCAGAAGAGTCACAGTAGCCGATATTTTGGTGCCGCTGGCAAATTCAGCGTCACATTTTGGTACCTCTGGCAAATTCAGCATCACCTGTCGAAATCCTCAAGGAGTTATGTGACAAGGTGTCAGGTAATCATTTTAAACAAAAAATATTATTATTGCTTAATAGAATTCGCAAATCTTTGGGGAAGGAGCTTGAGTGAGATAGAAATAAAAATATATAATTTCCCACAACAGGTAAACAAAAATTATTTTAACATATAAAAGTAAACGTTAAAAAAACAAACCAGTAATTAATGTATATAATATACAAACATAAACATAGCTGGTTGGTTAATGGTGAATTCTCTTGATGATGACCTATTGTCATTCGGCTGGTTTGAACTATGAAGCGGACTTGCATATTTCATAACCAGGCTGGTGTAGAGAGTTGTCTCCTTATGCAGTACTAAATTACCATCTCCATGGGGACTGTGTTGTGGGGTTTTCTTTCCCCATTCCATTGTTAGAAATCAGCGGTATGTGCAAGACCGGTGCTGAAACTTTACATCAGCAGCGTGACGTATTAGAATGCAAGTGAGTCATCTTTCAGCATTGCTAATATGGACTGGCTGAGATTAGACCTGGATTGCTAATGTTTCCTCTACGGAATTTATACATTTCATTGTTATCAGACTCCAACATCAAGCTCTGAGAAGTATACAAATGATTACAGTTATTGATACAAGTTTGGGCTTAATTTGTAATTGATTTAGTTACTTCATTTTAAAATAAAAATAGTTTCACGTGCTACGTCAATTGTACACAAATATAGCATGAAATAACATAAGACATAAAAAGAAGGAACGATTATTCCATTTCGAAGTGCATAATTACATTACGGTGACGTAATTTTTGTCAACAGGTTTTACTTTATAATGTGACCTACGGGAGGAAAATTAGAGGACTGTCAGTTGTGACAACGTACAAGTATTTAGTTCCTGGGGCATCTGGTGCAGATTTGAAAATTGCCCGTGTTCTGGGCTGGTGTATAGAATTGGTAAAAGATATTTGTTTTATTTGTCATGAATTGTGTATCCTAATTTACAAAACTATTGGTTATTTTGTTGTGTATCTTTACATACGTTTTTCTTTCTTTCTATTAATGCATTTGTTTTCTACCAGACATTGAATAGACTTCCCCTTTTATTTTGAATTTCCTGTTAGCCCGATTTATCATATGTCTTCATAATGAAAATATATTTTAAATCCATCTGTCCTTTTCAACTGTCAGCTTTCTTCATCTCTGTCCTCACACACATGCACTCATTCATTTTCTCCTCAATTAGTGTTTTTCCATCCAGAATGATGATGAGAATTCATTTCATCCAGTGGGGTTGAAAATTTGGAGCCCAGAGTTCTAAGATGGCTGGTAAGGCCTATTTTGGCTTGAAATGATCTTTTTACAATGTGGGCAAAGAATGCTTGTCATTCCAGGAGGAGGATCTCCTGTGGTGGTTTTTCTGTCCAGCCTTTTTTCACAGCTCTTGCAGTCCTGTTTGTTTCACAAGTGACTACATCCTTGCGTAATGATTCAACCTCGATTTGCTTTCTTTGGCAGCAGTCTCCCACGTTTCATGATGAATTCCAGAAGTGTTTAGTGAGATCTTTAGAGTGTCTTTAAAGCGTTTCCTCTAGCTGCCTTGGGAGCTTTTACTCAGCGCAGCTCGCTGTGAAAAATTCGTTTAGGGAGCCTGTGACCTGGTATGCGAGTCAAGTGACCAGCTCAACAAATCTGATTGCTCATTAGTAAAGAGTGGATACTGGGCATGAAAGCTCTTTTTAGGACTTCGGTGTCTGGTATTTTGATTTGCCATTTAATCTGCAATAGCTTCCTAAGGCAGACTGTGGTGTGGAAGTGGTTTAATTTCCTCGCGCGTCGCTGGTAAACAGTCCATTTTGCACAAGCATATAGTAGTGTGGATAATACGGCTGCTTTTGTTGACGTTCAGATTTATTTGCAGGCGTATTCCATTTCTGTCCCACACATATTTTTTTTTACAGTCTGCCACGGGCCTTGGAAATTCTTGCATTCACTTCGTCATCAGTTGTGGCAGCTTGTGACACAGTGCTGGAAAGATAGTTGAATCTGTTCACAACACTTAGTTTATGACCATTCACTTTGATATTTGACACGGTGTGATTTATCCTGGAGATGGCTTGTACATAATTAGTCTTCTCCAAATTGGTATTGAGTCCAAAGTTGGCACAGGCATATGAGAGAGCCGAAATATTTAGTTGCATGTCTACCTCTGAGTTGGTATATAGAGTGCAAGAGTCAGCAAAAATGAGCTATCTGACGGTGTCGCTGTTAGTTTTGGTTTTAAGCTTTCAGCCTTCTGAGATAGAACCACTTTCCATCCATGCGGTAGTTGATGTCGATCCCGATGTCGTTCTTCTCGAAGGCATTCGTCAGCATGGCTGAAAACATAAGGCTGAACAGTGTTGGTGCCTTGCTTCACTCCATTGGTGACAGGATAGGGCTCAGACAAGTCGCCATTTTCCTGTACTTTTACATGCATATCATCATGAAATAGCTGCATTATTTGGACACACTTTCGCAGACAGCCTTATTTCGCCATAATCGTCCATTGTCTTTCTCTGCTGACTGTACCCAGAAGCCCAGGTAAGATCAATGAAAATGGAAAACATTTCGAAGTTCTGTTCCTGAAATTTCTCTTGCAACTGCATTGCAGTGAAAATCATATCACCAGTTCCTCGTTTTTTTTCTGAAGCGACATTGACTCCCAGGAAGAAGATCTTGCTCAAAATGGACTGTGAGGCGATTCAGAAGAATTCTGGCGAGTACCTGCCCACGGAAATGCCTCGGTGGTTGTCACAGATTGATGGTTTATTAACATTTGTACAGGCGACAATTGACGCCTCCTTTAAGTTTTGTGGCATAATATCGTTAACCCATATGTTTGTAAAGACTTGGTGCAGTTTCTCTATTAGAGCCGGCAAATCTGCTTTGTAGATCTCAGTCGGGATGGACTCAGCATCATGCGCCTTACCGCTGAAAAGATGCTGGATAGCTTTGTTTATTTCCACTGTGGTTGTTAAGTCAGAAAGAGTATCGTTAGTGGGAATTTGAGGAAGGCAGTTGATATTTTCGTCATCGATGGAAGAGGTTGCATTTAAGGTGTTGCTAAAATGCTCGACCAAGCTTTGGAGGTTTTCTTTCTTATCGGTGGCCAATGTTCTCCCATCTGCCCTATGGAGGGACACTATGCCTGATGATGCAGGTTCATAGACCGCTTTTAATGAGGCATAGACGTGTTTCATACTATGTCTGTCAGCTAAGCCTTGAATCTCATTAGCTTATTTGCTCGACCATGAGTTCCGCATGTACCGAAGTTTCTGTTACATGACTCTCTGGATGCTATTGAAGGCATCTTGTTATGTTGACTTCAGGTCGTTCAAATATGCCTTGTGGAGAAGGTATTTCTCGGCCAGCAATTGGTTGATGTCTTCTGAATTTTCATCGAACAAGTCTTTATGCGTCCTGGTGGCTGGATCCAGGATTTCCAAAGCCGTGTTGTAAATTGTGTCCTTTAGAGCTCTCCACTCTGTTTCCGCATCCTGTTTAGCTGCGGCACTGGACTTGAGGCGGTCTTCCAGCATATTTTCAAACAACATCTGCATTGTCTTACTATTTAGTTTAAGGACGCCGTTGTGTTTTGGTGAGCATGGTTATTAGTGAGATAATGAGACGACGGTTTGTCCAACATTCGGCACCACACATGGATTTTGTCACTCGCACGTTTTGTCAGTCATTCCTCCTGACGAAGACATAGTCAATGAGGTGCCAGTGTTTCGAGCGAGGATGCATCCACGATGTCCAATTTCTCAGGGGAAGACGGAAAATTGTGTTGGTAATCCGTAGATCGTGTTCGACACAAGTATGATGGAGGAGTTCATTGCTGCTAAAAAATCCATCTCTGTGCTTTTCAATAATGCAACTCCTAGAGGCTGTGCTCATGCCTACTATGACATTGAAGTCTTCAAGGAGTATACGCGTGTCTCCTTTTGGAACAGATGTTAGTACATTGTGCAGGTCCTCATAGAACTTCTTCTTGACGTCATCTTCATTGGTCATGGTTGACGCGTAGACACTCTCGATAGTTGCATGCTTCCTTCCGTTCAGCAGGGTTAACTTAATGGTCGTTTATAGTAACTTTATAGTAACTCGGTAACTTAAATGTCGTGTATAGCCTTCGGAAATTCAGCTGGTTTGCCAACCAGGGCAGAGTTAATGGCAAAACCCACACCGGACTGGTGTCTTTCTTAACTTTTGATTCCACTCCAGAAGAATGTTTAGCCGGCACCTACTTCACAGATTTGGAATTCGTCTGCAAGTCGTGTCTTGCTTAAGGCTGCACTGTCGATGCTGTACCTGCCCAACTCTCTCCCAATCAGTGCTCTTCGTCTCTCTGGACCCGACGCGCTTTCTCTATCTAATGGCATTCCAATTTCCAATGGTTAAGGGCATATGGTTTTATTATTATTATTATTATTATTATTATTATTATTATTTTGCTTTACCTGTTTTTACTTTGGTTGAATGTCGACCGCAGTTATAGGGTACCCACCAACCGCGGCTAGCTGGTTAGGTAATGATGGAGAAGACAATGTCTATGGCACCTTTTCTAGCCCCTTCCTCGTGCCATGGAGGTGAGCAGTGCTTTCCTATAGAGGGCTGCTCAATCACTGATGGGGATGGGGAGGGGGGACTGCCGAATCCCACTGCTGCTCCGGTCAGCAGAAGCTGACTATATGGCCTGAGCTGCCTGTGTGCAGGTCTGCGACTACGACTGCCATGTTCTCCTCAATTACTCATACATTAACTATCTACTCAATTACTATCAAATTCACCATCTTCTCGATTACGCACACACTCACTTGAACCTGATTAACTCTTTCAGTCCCAGAAGATCAAAGCAGATGGTGCTGGCAAAACTGTATAATGTTCACACGGACCAGATATAGTCGCCTTGCGAGTGGAAATATGTTGAGGGATTGTTTAGTATGGCCTAATTAAATGAATGTGATACAATAACACATGCCACATTGAAGGGTACACGTGAAGAATATCCAGTCTCACATGGTCCGTTTCTGGGTGCACAAAGATGTGATAGAGAAGGAAGAGAGCTACTCTGTTGTAAATTATAACATGCTTTCCCAACGTACAATCTGAGTACAATCATTGTTCTATACTATTGGCAGTGGTGGGAAAACATACTAAATAACTAGGCAACAGGGGTGTTAGGGGGGCTGCGTGGTCTCGAGGTATGGTGTCCGCCTCGAGTGCTGGAGGTCCCGGGTTCAGGCCCCGGTGAGGACCAGGATTTATTTAAAAAATCCACCGGGACTTCCAGTAATTTTCCCTGGTCTCTGGGTAGTGAGATCGGACGCCCGTGTGATTTGTTGAGCACGTAAAATATCCCTTGGCAGTTGGAAATCGAAAAAGAGTAGCCTAACGGCGCTGCCAGGGCAAAATTTCGAGTTAAAAATCTACCCAAGTATTTCAGGATCCTCGGCGGTGCTACGGAGTTCGTGCACTGAGCTGAGCTTCTCTCGACTCAGGTTTGAGTTAGGAGGAGAACGGAGCACTTATGGGTTGCACCCGTGTGCCGTGATGTTGATCCATAAACTAAACTGAACTAAACTGAACTAAACTAGGCAACAACCAATATTCGTAAGGGAACTAACTGTACATATTTGAAGGTGCAAGTCTGCAAATTACAAGTTTATAGAAAACAAGTTCAAAGCAGATAGAAACAGATACTCAGGAATCATGTTAATAATTAGCTGACAGAGATCAAATTATACGCAGATAAATCTAAATTGCATGTATAACATATAGAAATGTACAAACCAGTCTACTTTATTCTCCAGGATTGTTAGTTCCATGAGATGAACAATGTAGCAGTATGTCCTCCATAGCTGTTAGCTAAGAAACAGTCGGAGAATGGTAGCATTTTTTCCGGGGCTGGCAGGTCCATGAAGGGAGCAGACTGGTAGTATATTCTCCAAGGCTGTTAGCTTCTTGATTCACACATAGTTGCAAGATGTTCTCCAAGGACCGTTAGCTCTATGAGACTAATACCTACAGGACAGTTACTAATGAGAGGACCTATTAACTCGATAAGAGAAGCAGCTTTGCATCATGATGTACAGGGCATTTTGCTGCATGACAGGGTATGGAATTAACCCACTACATTGCCTTTAGCGCACAGGAAGTTTAAGCGCGAGCGTTCGTAACCTGTCTTCGACGCTAATCTCTGCAGAGGTTAGTTTTAGAGAATAATAGTACACTATATATATATATATATATATATATATATATATATATATATATATATATATATATATATATATATATAGTGTACTATTATTCTCTAACACTAATATATATATATATATATATATATATATACTATATATATATATATATATATATATATATATATATATATATATATATATATATATATAGTTATTGCATTGTACCTATTTTTCACAGTCACTCTGTATTGTTCTTGCATTTCTTTATCTATTTTCAGAACCTCTTATTAAGTCTCATGTTCTTAACCATTTTTTCCCCTCTCTTTAATCTTACTTTTATTTGTCCACATAGTGGTACATGATCACTATTACAGTCAGCACCAGGCATTGTCTTTACATTAATTAAAGCATTTCTAAATCTTTTATTAATTAGTATGTAGTCAATTTGGTTGCGTATTTTCTTATCAGGGCTTATCCATGTGTACAGTCGTCTTTTATGGTGCTTAAACCATGTGTTTCCAATTATCATATCATTGATATTTGCCCATTCTATTAGCTTTTCCCCTCTTTCATATATATGTATATATATATATATATATATATATTATATATACATATATATATATATATATATATATATATATATATATATATATATATATATATATATATGAACTAAAAGCTTATGCTCTCGTCTTAATAAAGATAAAGTCATTTCTTTAACACTTCCTGTCCCACGAGCGTCACATTATAGAATTTGACACTACGTCGTAGCATGATGAGATCGGCTGATCGTCTCCTTTTCTCACAATAATATTTGTATAGAGAAAATCTAGGATCACTTTTATTCCTCCGTGGTCACATGCAGGTATAACAATTTCAGTTGTGAATGAACCCAGACTACTGTGTTGGTAAGCCAGGATCATAATGCAGTGCGTTAGACATAATGTAACTCATGGAGCTAAAGCTACAAATACTTGATCATTACGATAATCGTTGTTGTTTGTATAATTTGATGATTGTTGATCATTTGATAGGTACCGCTATGGCACAAATGATTGTTGTTGTTTTTTTTATTTTTATTTTACATGAAAACACAGATGCAAGCAGGTTTCCTGATTGTTGATGATATAATGGATAATTCACTGAATCGCAGAGGCAAGACATGTTGGTATAGAAAGGTCGGTATCTAATGGTTATTATTTTATTGTTTTGTACCAACTTGACAAGGCCCAGTTAACACCAAGCTGCTGTTTTATGTCATGCAATACTACAAGATGTGTAAGGTACGTTAAACATATGGTGCACATTTAAGTGAAACTATTTACCGCTGTGGATTCTGCATGTGAATTTTCAAGCAAATCCATTTACACATCCATTTACAAGTGGCACAATGTTAGATGTTACCGGTAAATTATTTTAGTAAATAACACACTCATCCGCAACTGCGTCAGTATTTATAAAGCAATATCAAACAAAACATGAATCCACAAGTTGTGTTGGTGTTGCAGAATATTCTGCAGGCTGCCTTCCAGGTCTGATATGCAATCTGAGATCCAAAGATTTCGATGCCCCTCTTCTGTAGAGCACTTTCTGGTGGTAGTGGTGTTATATGGTAAAAACCAGTCTACATCCATCATGTGCCATGCCAGAAAGCTTGGGCGGTCATGACTCGCTATTTCACCCAAACACCTGAGTCGTGGATCAGCTCAGCGTTCCTGTCTCGACCATGCCATGTGGTCAAGCCATCCAGGTATTTACTTCTTGGTCGTCCCCTTCATCTGTTTCCTTCGATCTTGCCAGTTATCACCAAGTTCTCCAGTTCATTTCTTCTCATAACGTGTTCAAAAAATTTTGACAGTCTACGTCTAATTTCTCTAATCAGTTTACGATTTTCATTTGTTTCCTGTAGTACTTGGTCATTGGTTTTTTCTGTTTGTTCATGGCATTCTTTGCATTCTTCTCAGAAACTAATTACTACAGCCATCAGATGTTTTTTCAGCTCGACTGCTCATTATCCAAGTTTCACATCCACACAAAAGTACAGGCTCTATGTAGCACCTCGACACTTTTTTTCTCGTTTCAATTGACATCTTTTTATTGGCCAGTATGTTTTTCATCTTGCTAAAGGCTACTTTCGCCATGGCGATTCTTGTTCTAATCTCTTCAAGGCATCTCCCATCAGATGTTATGACTGTTCCGAGATAATTGTACCGATTCACTTGTTGAAGAATATTCCCGTGTAGCATAGGTGGGAGCGCAAGCGCAATTGAAATACCACTACTTTTATCATTTCTTTACTTATTCAGTCATTCGGTAGAGATTTGTTCGCAGCAGACGTACATAATCTCCGGCGGGCCTATTCTCGCCGGTCGCGAGATCCGCACAGTGGAAGGATGGTGGCGAGGTCTCGGAGGATTTGATGCTGCGCTGCCAGCGTCTGCAGCCTACCTTGTGCCAGACGTATTGGTTACCCATTCCTCTGGAATACACAAGACTAGGCCGAGAGAGGGAACATGTCGTTTGGGCGCCACATGATTCTCTGAAGCTCTGCCCAGGCATTGTGATGGAATATTGGCCACATTCCAACTCACACACTTTGGTCTGTCAAGACTTCAAGGTGCCACTCACATTGTGGTATTTCATTCTTCCTATTGACGACCATAATCTGTGTCTTTTTACAATTTAATTCTAACCCCAGTTGCTCAGTGTGTGCACCAACCGCATCTACTAATTGTTGCAGGTCCTGTTCATTGTCTGCAATCAAGACTGTATCATCTGCATATCTAATGTTATTGATGTAACATAATCCACAGGAAAACACTAAACAGCGTATAACACTAAACAGCATACCACACTAAACAGCGTCTCCCGAAGAATAAACGCGTCAAATCGTCGCCATTTTTACCGACACACACACACACACACACACACACACACACACACATGGATATAATGTGTGCATTCCCAAGGATTTGAAAACATCCACTTTCATCACACTACCCAAGAAGCCAAGAGCTGTTAATTATGAGGATCATAGAACTGTTAACTTAATTAGCCATATAACTAAGATATTACTCATGTTCATACAAGAAAGAATTCGAAATAAAATAGATGAGAATGTAGCTGAAGAAAAATTTGGGTTCTGCAAAACCAGCGGCTTCTGAGAAACAATTAGCTGTTTGAGGGTGTTAATTGAAAAAGACATAAAAGTTCAGAAAATATATATATTTCTGTTTTATAGACTATAAGATAGCTTTAGACAGAGTACAACATGAAAGACTAATTAATCACATGCCTTCAAGATATAGAAGTAGACGGAAAGGACATCATACTTATTAGTAACTTGTACTGGGAATAAGTGGTGTCAATTAGATGCGGAAATAATTATTCGTCGCCCATAACGATAAAAAGAGGAGTATGGCAGGGATGCATGTTGTCCCCAAGCCTCTCCAACCTATACACAGAACGAATTTTTAAACAAGTCGAACTGCCTGGACTTAAGATCAATAGAAGAATCATAAATAATCTTAGATACGCTGACGATACAGTGTTACTAGCAGAAAGCAAGCAAGAGTTACAAAACCTAGTGGAACAAGGAAACAGGCATATTGCAGAATGTGGCCTAGATATTAAAATGCTAAAAACGAAAACTATGATAATTAGCAATGGAAAGGAAAGGTCATCAATGAACATTAAAGTAAATGAGGAGACATCTAGAACAAGTAACAAGTTTCTCCTATCTTATACATGTAATAACTTTGTGTGAAAACTGCCCCTTGAGAGCTTTTTTTTTAGAGGTCCGAACAAATGAAAATCACATGGTGACAAATAGGCTGGATGTTGCAGAATGTCCACTTCTTCCTTGGTAATGCTTCCTGTACAATGTTTGCGGCATGCTGACGAGCATTATCGTGCAACAAAATCACACCGCGAGAAAGCATGCCGGGTCGTTCATTCTTGATGGATTTTTGCAGCTTGTCTAGTGTTTGCAAGTAGTGGGTAGAGTTTGTTTTGACACCAGGTTCTTAAAAGTCGGCCAACAATAACCCTTCATGGTCAAAAAAAAATGCGCTCAGCATAACCTTACCAGCGGAAACTTGCAACTTGATTTATTTTATTTGGGGGGGGGGGGGGGGGCTTTTGGTGATCCAGCATGCTTCCATTGCATGCTCTCTCTTTTGCTGCTCGGTTTAAAGTGTCAACACCATGATTCATCGCCTGGCAATATTCGGAAGAGAAATGCACCACCTTCCACTCTTTAACGCAGCAAATGGTTCAAACACCATCCCATGCATTCCTCTTTTTGGTGGTCGGCCAACATCCGTGGTACCCACTGTGAACACACCTTCCGATATTGCAGTTTCTTACGAACGACCTTTTGAATTGTCTCAATTGACACATCAAATTCGTTCGCTAGCGAACGTATGCTTAGACAACGGTTCATCTGTACTGCTGCATCAATTTTGGCGATGTTTTTTTTCTGTTGCAAAGATATGCGCTTGACCCGGCCGTCGACGATCTGTCGTGAACTGGCGTTATTTCAGAAACATTCGTGCCCAGTCTGTCAATGTTGTCTTCGACACACATTTGTACGCTGCCTCATTCTTCGATGAATGTCCACTGGTCGACATTCTTCAAATGAAAGAAAATGAATCACCGCTCTTTGAGCATCTTTGGACGGATTTTAGATCAACCCGGCCATTTTCTCAACTGCCAGAAACATACCCTATACATCATGGGACGATAAGCACGTGCTCTTTTATTCATTGATCAGTACTTATCACATGTCTCTGACCTTATCATGTTCAACGTAAGCAATTACGCGCGGTGCGGCACGAACGGATTTCAATTGAACGCACCTAACATATTAGAAGGATTACATTGAATCATCACTGCATGTGTTGTTGGTTGATATATTAGATCTTAAAGACATGTCTCCCATCTTGCTTTTATTTAAGTAGTATGAAGTATTTGTGCTGTATCTATTATGCGTATAACTTTAATACTTACGAAGATTGCCTAGGAGGTTTTGTAGAGAGTTTATTTTAGAATATTTCCGATATAGTCCATGGTTCTTCTCTGGATTATTTTATAATTTTCTCGGCAACACGTCTGGCCTGTTGGTATAGGATAGTATCATAACCATTTTTTGTTCGTATCCATTTCTTAAACGGCTCTTCTTTTCCTTCATTGTTTCTTTGCTTGCTCTTCCACCATATCGTTCTTGTGTCCCCCCCCCCCCCCCCCCCCATTTTTTTTTGAAATAACGCCGCATTTACATTCTAATATTTTCAGTCTGCATTTTTAAATAATGGCAACATTCTTCGAGGTTTTCCTAGTTTTATCTTTGTTGGTCGAATGATGTTACCATATTTTGTTTAACACTTTGTTTTATCTCTTCAATCTCTATTTTCCTTGTATTGATTACTTCTGAGGTCGCTATGGGAGGTATTCATTGGCAAAATACATATCTCAGGTATAACAAGATAGGTCTTCTCTACTGGTAAAAATTGAACGCTGACAGCTTCACTTTTATAGCTTGAAACACATTTTATATACAAATAAATAAAAATATTGCTTAAGTATAATGCATTTATTAGTATGTAGACTTGACATAACATGTCTTGAAAAAATACAGCATGCAGCTGTATGAAAGTTTTTAACATACACATTTTCAGGAGAACGTTGGCTTTACAGCAATAAATGATTCCTTCTTTCTGGAGTGCTGCATTTATAGCCTGTTGAAGAAATACATAAGAGATAAGCCCTACTATTTGACCATTTTGGAGTTGTTTACGCAGGTAAGATTTCAATATTTTCTTAACTTATTTTCACAGATAGTGTATTTTCACTTATATATAAACTGATTACTTAAAATGTGTTATGTAGTAATTATAATCTGATAAATTAAGGGTTCTTATGTAAACAAAGAAGACATAAGCATTAGTTTGCGCAATTTGTTCGCTGCCATATGTCATTGTATCTCACCAGACGCATACTGCAGTTTTATATAGCACTAGCTGACCCGGCCCGGTTTCGCCCAGGCGCTGGAGGGATCTATCTGTCTATCTATCTATCTATCTATCTATCTATCTATCTATCTATCTATCTATCTATCTATCTATCTATCTATCTATCTATCTATCTATCTGTCTGTCTGTCTGTCTGTCTGTCTGTCTGTCTGTCCGTCCGTCCGTCCCTCCCTCCCTCCGTCCGTCCGTCCGTCCGTCCGTCCGTCCGTCTGTCTGTCTGTCTGTCTGTCTGACCTGGCCCGGCTTCGCCCAGCTCCTGGTGGGGAGCATCTCATTTAATTCATATAAGCAGTCATATAAGCTCCCGTTCCCGACTGTCTGTCTGTCTGTCTGTCTATCTATCTGACCCGGCGCGGCTTCGCCCAGCTCCTGGCGGGGAGCGTCTCATTAACTTCATATAACAAAAAAAATTAACTTAATAATGTCCTTCCACACACCATCCATTATTTTTAATGAAAACTGTTTTTAATCACCTACATGACTGTAGATATCTTCATTAAACATAAAAAGATTAGTTAGAAAATTTTAACTATTAAATAGATGCATTATTGTTATGAAAACTTTGAAAATGCCTTAGAGATTATATCATTATTTATTATCACTCATATGCCTGTAAATAACTGTAGACAAAGAGTTTATAAATCTTTGAAAATAATGCAACAATCTATATGTAAAATATATAGCAATGCTATTAAAAGTTATGCCCCTTGAAATAACTTTTCTTAAGTTAAGTCCCCTCGCTATATATAAATGATAATGTAAATTTAAATATTAAATTTTAGTAAGTAAATAGCTGATTGTACACTAACTATGACAGTTGGCTGCACGGGAATGAACAGATAACATGTAGAAAATTTCATCTCAATCGGATGGACCGTTATCGAACGTATAAATATATACCTACATACACACATCTCCCTTTATATATATAGATATGGAGTGAATAGATGCCAATCGCAGATCCACTAAACAGTCGCTCTTTCGTCACAACAGGGTTTTAGAATATCTGAATAACCGTTTATTGTTCTGCGAATACCATGAACAAAACCCCTTTGCTTTGATTACTTTATTTCCGCAATTAAGCAGCTACTGAGTGGTGGAAAAGGTTTCCTTTTTAGTGTCTGTCCACTGCACATTTGCCATAAGATTAATTAGCTCTCTTTTCCGTCTATACTGGTATATATTCGGTTACTCTGTCTGCTAATACTCATTTCCATGTATCAATGTAAGGTATTTGACAGGCAGACTTGAACTGATTAATGCAGAGTGCTTTGGTGTACGGTGATGAAGAATATGATGTTGATGACGATATTTTACTCTGTCTCGTTTTTCAGCTCTAATACAGTAAACCTAAACTCACAAGTAAAATACATGCCCTGGCTCAACGAGTAAATTACACATCCTATTTCCACCAATTAAATTATATGACCCCACTCCGCTGTGACAAAATGACTGCAGATAGTCTGGTCTCTGAGTTATATCCCTTTGATGGGATGGCGAAGGGTTAGTCTCCCTGGAATTAATAACAATAAATAGGGGGTTTCCCCACGAAAGTAGTGCCTGACGTCACGATTCTGGTTATTTCTAGAGAAATCTAGAATCTCCCCCAAGTAAGTGCGTACGTGGTCAAGATCACGCTAGACTCACAATTGCCTCATGGAACACGGGATGGTCAAACAATCCGTGACGCAGGACTTCTCCGTGGATCATGAAATTCCCTAGGCCCGTGAAGGCATTGTGACGACGCACTTAGCTGGGCGTGAGCAGTCGCCAGTTGGACCTCAGCGTAGAAAGATCGCAGAAATGTGCTGCTGAAATGTGATGTCAGTGTTCGCAGCCAGAGCGGGACATCAGCAGACAAGACTGTGATTTCGGAATCACAGGTCAGTTGAATACTTTGTATATTGTTTAACTGTTGTCCTTATACCGCGCCTACCTTCCCGAGAGAATTATTCGCCACCCGAGATCGTCTGAGCGAAGCGCATAAATCTACCGCCGGCCGTCTGCATTTTTAATTAGCGATTATCGAACGGCTAGGTAATGTGTTGACAGATGGAGCCAGCCTGCAGAACAGCTGGGAGTGTGTATACAGAATATGCCGGAACGTGTGTTCTTTCTAGTACTGGCGTAAAACCTTTGTTTGTAGATTGATAGAATTATAAACTGTTAGTTTACAAATGATTTGTATGGTTAGTGATATGTATGATATTATCACTGCTTTGTGCAAGGAAGATTCCGGTACTTTACCAAGCGGCTGGGCACCTCCTAGATAAAGTAATCCCTACACTGAACGGGAAGTAGGTGTATTTGTTTATTGATGATGGAAGATGAAACAGGAGTGAACTAGCAACAGGCAGGATGCTTTGACAGAGTCATACAGTCGACTCTGGTGCTAGGGGGCTATCTGTAGCCCAGACGAGTTACTTGACTATGTACAGGTGTACTATTGCTTGCTCTTACATCATCATGCCTATACATTATAGTTAAGAGTGGATCTATGATGTGATGATCTCATACATATATCTTGATTACATTATGTATGACTGAGAGGCAGGTGTAATGGTGGAGATGCAGTTAGTTCTTGTTGTAGTTGAGTACTCACACCACCCCCTCCGTGTTTCAGGATTTGTTATTGCTATACCTAAGGAGATTCCAGAGTTTAACCATGAGCTCGAAGGGACCGGCTCATTCCAGTCCCGATCAAGATGATGGTTAAGGCATTACTGGGAGCGGTCATCGGAATCTGCCGAGATCAACGATTGAAAAGTCTGAGTACCGAATAAGACGGTAGGTCTATGCTATAACCGCCGCAGAGAGTCCGACGAGTGTCAACAGATCCCGATAGGATCCAAGACAACAACGTCTGTTGATTCTAGCCAGTGAAGCACTGGTGGAATTCGAACTCAGTGAGAACCTTGATATTGCAAGGTAGTGAATTTCAAAGTTGACGGAAGTGATCTCTGTTACCAGTCACCATGGCCTGTTTGTTATGCTTCAGGCCCGGCTGGGTCGCCATGGGACACCTTGTATATTATCATGCTTAAGTGGTGTGTACCTACAAAGGTTTACCTTAGTGAAGCCGAAACTTGGTCCAGTGACCTAAGACATTGATTTCCTTATTGGTGTGAACACCGGAGTGACATGCTTGCTAGGGTAGGGATCTACCCCATTCCGAGGTGTTGAACATTGACAGTGTTGGTTAGGATGTGATTGATACCCATCGATCAGTGTAGTTCCTTGTGAATTTGTGAAGATCTATTATTCCAAGAGACATGGGAATAGGTGAAGTGTTGTAGTCACCTGATAGACTTTGCAAGTGACATTGTGTTTGTGTGGAGCGAACGCTCATGTTATAGGTGACGTATCAGTGTGTCAGTCACTTATGAGACAGAAGAGCATCCAGGCTCTTGAAGATTAGGGTAAGGTGATACATGTACTTGTCTGCAGTTGGGCGACCGCTAGTATTCTAGGGTCGGCCCAGACTTCATCCGTAGAGTGTGACGGTGATATAGTAAGACATCAAGGGAGGATCCTTGATCACCAGTGCAGTGTCGGTCAGGCAGTGGTACTACGCTTGATCATCCCGAGAGTTGGAACACTGAAGGAAGAGGGAACTTTGGAGAGGCATCAGACCTTGGAGTTCCTGTCCACTGGAGGTTCCTGGGTGAGTCGTAACCACGACAGGACGATCCGCACGAACTATAGTCAGTCTCTATGATGAAGAAGAATCATCTCTAGATCTGCTCTTGTACATATTGTCTTATAGGCTGGCTTTCAGCCATCCTTCTCTGTGTTGCAGTTGACGTAGTTCTGAATTAAATTGTGTTCTGTTAGCTATGACTTTGTGCTGTGGTATGACTTGTGTTTTGTCCGAGCTTGGGGTAAGAAACTCTAGGCAGGGGAGGGGAGGTTCAGCTGTCCCGGCTTGTATGGGGCCTGCAGATGTGAAGTGCTAGTGAGGTGGTTGGAGCAAAGGCTGGGGATATTGTCTATAGTAGCAAATCAGTCCAAGCCCCGGCGGTATTGTTGTTAATTATATGTCCTGACTCCACCGGTAAATCATATGTTCTGGATCCATTAGTAATAGTTATGCCTTGATTCCATAAACAAATAGTTTATTCTTTCTTCACTACCACATTACACAGTATTGCTCCACCAGTAAATTACACATCATTGCTCCACCAGTAAATTACACATCATTGATCCACTGGTAAATTACACATCATTGCTCCACCAGTAAATTACACATCATTGCTCCACCAGTAAATTACACATCATTGTTCCACCAGTAAATTACCCATCATTGCTCCACTGGTAAATTACACATCATTGCTCCACCAGTAAATTACACATCATTGCTCCACCAGTAAATTACACATCATTGCTCCACCAGTAAATTACACATCATTGATCCACTGGTAAATTACACATCATTGCTCCACCAGTAAATTACACATCATTGCTCCACCAGTAAATTACACATCATTGTTCCACCAGTAAATTACCCATCATTGCTCCACCAGTAAATTACACATCATGGCTCCACCAGTAAATTACACATCTTTGTTCCACCAGTAAATTACACATCATTGCTCCACCAGTAAATTACACATCATTGCTCCACCAGTAAATTACACATCATTGCTCCACCAGTAAATTACACATCATGGCTCCACCAGTAAATTACACATCTTTGGCCCACCAGTAAATTACACATCATTGCTCCACCAGTAAATTACACATCATTGCTCCACCAGTAGATTACACATCATTGCTCCACCAGTAAATTACACATCATTGCTCCACCAGTAAATTACACATAATTGCTTCACCAGTAAATTACACATCATGACTCCACCAGTAAATTACAATGCATTGCTCCACCAGTAAATTAAACATCATGGCTCCACCAATAAATTACAATGCATTGCTCCACCAGTAAATTTCACATCATTGCTCCACCAGTAAATTACACATCATTGTTCCACCAGTAAATTACACATCATTGTTCCACCAGTAAATTACACATCATTGCTCCACCAGTAAATTACACATCGTTGCTCCACCAGTAAATTACACATTATGGCTCCACCAGTAAATCACATATCATTGCTCCACCAGTAAATTACACATCATTGCTCCACCAGTAAATTACACATCATGGTTCCACCAGTAAATTACAATGCATTGCTCCATGTCACCGTCCTAGATCTCTAGGGGAATGAAACTCGGGCTCATACAGGCAACAAACTCCGTTCATATGCAATCTAACATCATTTATTATTATTATGTTACAGTAAGCTGGCGAAGAGAGTTTTCGCAAGCCAGCAATCTGCAAGTTGCGTATCACAGGAGTTTACAATAAACATGATTATCACAACAACTCTATCAGCTATCTAACATATGCATAAGACCCCTAAATACACTTGGGTCTAAACTATCAAGTCCCCCTTAAGGTAAGCCCTGTTGCTTCCTCGATATCCAGTCCGTGTCTGCCTTTCCACACGTGTCGCAATCCGACACGGGTGGTAACTCTCTCTGAGTTTCTCGTGGACCCCGCAATCGGCGGGCCCCATCGGTGTCCACGGGGCTGTGGACACACTGACCGGTCCTTCGAGAAGGCTCTGGATTATTCGAGCCTTCGAGTGACTCAGTTCTTTCCCTTTAGCTGGAGTTCTATCCCTTCTCTAGTCTCTCTTACTTTTATGTTGGTACCGCCCTTATGTGAGGCTGTGACACTCCACCAGTAAATTACAATGCATTGCTCAACCAGTAAATTACAATGCATACCCCACTAGTAAATTACATAAAGTAAAAACATGGTCGAGACAAGATCACTGAGCTGATCCACGACTCTGGTGATCGAGTGAGATGGCAAAACATGGCTTACCACGCTTACCGGCATGGTACATGATGATGATGTGAGTAAATTGCATATCAACCCTACTAGCAACTTGCACGTCTTGACATAAGCAAACAGCATTTTTTGGCGCCATCAGTCAATTACATATGCTGGCTCTGCATAAAATATCTAGTATGTCTCCACAGGAGTGGTACATTTGGTCATTCATAAATCATGTTGTTGCTTATAGTTTTAAAATAATAATTAATTAAATTGTCTCAAAGGAGTTTCCTGCTATAGGTCTTCGATATGATAGAGCCATCAGATTGTGTAGGCTTGAATACACCAGGAAATATTTCGCCAGGTATGTCCTCAATTAGTGACACGACGAATGAGGGTGTCCAACCCTCGTCCGACCGTGCTCACAACTTTATCATAGCAGCTATATTTAATCTATGTTAATGAGCCCGCTGTTGCTTATATGCTTACAGTGCTTTGTTTCTCTCTCTGAGATGCGATTTTTCTGTGTGGACATTTTCGTTGCTTTCTTCCGTCATGTTTGCATTGTTTATTTGTGTATGTGTTATATTTCTTTTGGCAGTCAGCACTAGAAATAGTAATAGGCCAATGCCTGGATACGTTACCTGCTCCTCCCCAAGCTAAGCGTGATTTCACCCAGTTCACCATGGAGAGATACAGTGCCATCGTTAAGTGGAAGACCGCTTTCTACACATGTTACCTACCTGTGGCTATTGCTATGCACATGGTAAGCGCTCATAGGTTGCCATGTGGCAGTGAAGTGTTATAGGTGTGATGTATACTAGAATAGACGTTGTGCCTTATACTTTCATTCACAACAATACCCAAACATAAAATCTGATTATGTTAAAATAAAATTATCTGCATGTGTGTAAAGCATTATCATCATCATCATCATCATCATCATCATCCAGTGAGTAATCCCTCCAGAACTGTGTCCCAATAACAGTCTGTCAAACGTCTCTCTCTCTCTCATAAGCTAGATGCCATGCCGCTGTTGCTGTCAAGTGTAAATCATCTAACATATAAATACCCCAGCCGGCAGTGGATGAGTCTCCTCACAGTTCCCTGACATACGAGTCAAGGGTTCGTAAACAGCTGCGCGCCATTTGAAAGCAGACGGTTTTGCATTGATTTCGATGTTATGAGACGTCGGTCGTTCAAATACCAATGGCACATTGCTGAACGTAACAATCACAAGCAGTCAAAATTAATGGGGTTGATTGCGATGTCCAGTAAAGGACATGCAACTAACTTTTATAAGGACTCCATCTGTATTGTGTCTTCCTCATTGGGAGACACGGACATGGAGTAATAAACTAGAATGGAAAATATATCATCAGTTCTTCTTCTTCTTTCGTTCGCTTGAAATATGTCTATATCTGCAAGTGTCTCTTGTATGAATTTAAACTGTCTTTTCCAGTTCACACAGTGGTCCATAGAGTTTATCTTCCACTGTCGTCTCTCTAGGCCAGAAGGTTTTCCTAGATATGTTTTTTTTGGGCAGTCAAATCACCAGTGTTGGCGCACTTAATCAACGCGTCATATGTGGACATTAGTTAGAGAATGGAGAATATCTCACCAGTGATTGGGGCACTGAATCAACATGTCATAGGTGGACATTAGTTAGAGAATGGAGAAATTGTCACCAGTGTTGGGGCACTGAATCAACACATCATAGGTGGACATTAGTTAGAGAATGGAGAAGTTCTCACCAGTGTTGGGGCACTGAATCAACACATCATAGGTGGACATTAGTTAGAGAATGGAGAAGTTCTCACCAGTGTTGGGGCACTGAATCAACACATCATAGGTGGACATTAGTTAGAGAATGGAGAATATCTCACCAGTGTTGGGGCACTGAATCAACACATCATAGGTGGACATTAGTTAGAGAATGGAGAAGTTCTCACCAGTGTTGGGGCACTGAATCAACACATCATAGGTGGACATTAGTTAGAGAATGGAGAATATCTCACCAGTGTTGGGGCACTGAATCAACACATCATAGGTGGACATTAGTTAGAGAATGGAGAAGTTCTCACCAGTGTTGGGGCACTGAATCAACACATCATAGGTGGACATTAGTTAGAGAATGGAGAAGTATCTCACCAGTGTTGGGGCACTGAATCAACACATCATAGGTGGACATTAGTTAGAGAATGGAGAATATCTCACCAGTGTTGGGGCACTGAATCAACACATCATAGGTGGACATTAGTTAGAGAATGGAGAAGTTCTCACCAGTGTTGGGGCACTGAATCAACACATCATAGGTGGACATTAGTTAGAGAATGGAGAATATCTCACCAGTGTTGGGGCACTGAATCAACACATCATAGGTGGACATTAGTTAGAGAATGGAGAATATCTCACCAGTGTTGGGGCACTGAATCAACACATCATAGGTGGACATTAGTTAGAGAATGGAGAATATCTCACCAGTGTTGGGGCACTGAATCAACACATCATAGGTGGACATTAGTTAGAGAATGGAGATGTTGTCATCAGTGTTGGGGCACTGAATCAACACATCATAGGTGGACATTAGTTAGAGAATGGAGAATATCTCACCAGTGTTGGGGCACTTAATCAACACATCATAGGTGGACATTAGTTAGAGAATGGAGAAGTTGTCATCAGTGTTGGGGCACTGAATCAACACATCATAGGTGGACATTAGTTAGAGAATGGAGAATATCTCACCAGTGTTGGGGAACTGAATCAACACATCATAGGTGGACATTAGTTAGAGAATGGAGAAGTTGTCATCAGTGTTGGGGCACTGAATCAACACATCATAGGTGGACATTAGTTAGAGAATGGAGAATATCTCACCAGTGTTGGGGCACTGAATCAACACATCATAGGTGGACATTAGTTAGAGAATGGAGAAATTGTCACCAGTGTTGGGGCACTGAATCAACGTGCCATAGGTGGACATTTGTTATTGTTTAGCAGGTTTTAATGTTTCATGTCCTTAGCAGGATGTTGAGACCAATCCCAACTCCAGGTTAATTATTCTACTGAAGTTTACCTTCAGTAGTTTGCCATTGCTTTCTGAACGGGAAGGCAATGTTGAATTTCAACTGACTGATATATGGACCGATATCCCAACCCACCATCAACGTACCGACAGTTCAAGCGCAAGTGCTTTCGGATCCTTTTGACTATTTCCTTGAATGAATTGAGCGGGTCATCCCACAAAGTTATACCCGAGCTAGACATCCTACCAGATTAGGCCATGAGGTTGTATTACCATATATGAGGTCTAACACTACACACTAGTAATTTCGGCATTAAGGAATTAATCACCAATTTTTATAAATGAGTTATGATAATCATAGAATGGTAGAATTGCAGAGATACTTGGAAGATAAAGAAAGATCACATTATTAATAAGCTCAGCCATTTATCTGTTAAGTATGTCATGTATCAATCGGATTGATATTCTTGGCCACAAAGATGCAGGTACACAATACAATTGATTGTCATTGGAGAAGATGTGTTACAGACATCATCATCTCCATGTGCCATGGCACATAGCACAGATGATTATCTTTCACCACAAACACGTGTCCTCTGATTTCTTTGTAAGTTCAGCTGATATAATCATCTGTCGTGCCACTCCGTCAGCCCATCCAGCATCTTCACCAGAAAGACATTAGTCTCAGCCTTCCGTGGGATTCTTAGCATTCTATGGAGACACTACATCCCGTGGCTTCTAGTTTATTATTTATTTTTTTTTTTACTATTATTTTTATTATTATGTCTATCATCCCTCAATGCAGTTTAGGCGCGCAAACTCATGCAAAGCACCTTGTAGGCTTGTTCATGATTGGTTGAATTTTGAATCTAAAGTTTACGACGGGATGAGTCAGTCTTCCTCGGGTCAACCACCCTTAGTTGCCTCATACGACATTCATGATAGGTTACAGTGTTACTATGTTTTACTTCTCGCATAACACACGGGCACAAGTGATGCTGAATGTGTGTCAGAACCTTGTACTCTTGCCACACCATTTATAATTGTGTAATTATACACCTCTTTAGCTCAGAAGACCAGCGTGCCCCACTTCAGCATTCGTTTAGATCAGGTTTCTATCATCTAGCCAGATTCCATCCAAGGTAACAAGATCTACATTTCCTTGGGTAAATCTTCATTCCTAACATGTTGTCTGGACACTATGTGGTTTACTCTGTGAGATAACCTAGTTAGTTAGTTAGTTAGTTAGTTAGTTAGTTAGTTAGTTAGTTAGTTAGTTAGTTAGTTAGTTAGTTAGTTAGTTAGTTAGTCGCGGTTCCAAATTCTCTTTTCTTTATTTGACGTCCTTGTTTCAGTGGCAATAGTGCTCATATCCCAAAACTCGTGTTCTACCCTTCAAGGGCAGAGATAAATTACATGGAAAATATTTCATCTGTCAAGACCCTACCTTTGTGGCACCCAAACAAGGAATTAAGTAATATACATTTTAATTTAAGTAAGGACCACATTTAACATACACATAAACATCATAAAAACAGTCCCTCAACATAAATATGCCATGGGTTTGTTATGTGTTAGAATCATTAAATTGTGCAGACCTGAATTCACGGAAGAATAGGTGGCCAGTCTTTGCCTTTCTTAAAGGAAGATGAGCGGTGGTGTCGTATCATCGTCAGACCGCAAGCCTACTCCGAATGTTGAAGCACTGTTATGTCTCCAAGTCAAGGAGGAGAAATATACATTTAAGTCCACCTGACCGGTTGCAAGGTGAGAACTCCCTACCTGGTCATCAGCGCTGGAATTTTAAGAGCGAGCCTTCTTATCCATGTGGCAACGCAATTTCCAGACAAAGGTATAATAAGACAGGAAACAACTATCTGCTTACAATTGTAACCGCCGAGTGTCGCACATCGTCACTAAACCTTATACTGTAAGTCTTTAGGAAGCACAGTGATTGCCCATAGCCAGTGATTGTCCCCTCGATGAATTTTAGTGAGAACCTGTGCAAGGGACACTTGACGTGTAGCTTTGTAGATGTCCATTCTGCCTTAAAGTACTGATGTCTTTCACCATAGGCCATCTTGAAAACTTGGGCTGTGCACATGCACGCACACACACACACATACACGAATTCACAAGCACACACACACACACAAACACACACACACTTCTACTACTTCTTTTTCGTATAGCCCATACCATGGCGTTGGCGACCATGTCTGTTCACATCCCTCTGTCTCGTGTGCTGCCAATGATTTCAGATACTAATGTTCCTCCATCTCATCATGTGAACCTGTCCAGCATCTTCTATATTGGTCTCACCAAGCCTCCTCTCCCCTCCAACTTCCTTGTTGACACCTACGCTTACAATCATGCAAACACAAGTTCATTAGTGTATACATATTTTGTTGCATCACATTAGGGTTACATATGCCAGATCTCATATTTATACATGTAGTGGAACAATCACTAAGTATTTCTATCAACAATACATATGCATGTCATGTCATTGCAGGCTGGGATCTCAGATGAGGAAACACACACGAAAGCAAAGACAATCTTGTTACAGATGGGTCACTTCTATCAAGTGCAAGTACGTCTTCTTCTTCTTCTTCTTCTTCTTCTTCTTCTTCTTCTTCTTCTTCTTCTTCTTCTTCTTCTTCTTCTTCTTCTTCTTCTTCTTCTTCTTCTTCTTCTTCTTCTTCTTCTTCTTCTTCTTCTTCTTCTTCTTCTTCTTCTTCTTCTTCTTCTTCTTCTTCTTCTTCTTCTTCTTCTTCTACCTATTATTAATTATTACACTTATTATTATCATTATTTCTTCCGCTTGAAATGTATTGTCGATATATGAAATGTTGTCTCTTGTATACACTTCGCTCTATATTTTAGTTCACTTAACGATGCACATTGTATCTCTAGGCCAGAAAGTGTGCTTAGATATGTCGTATTCGGGACAGTTTTGGAGTGTGCGATCTGCTTTCTGCGGAACCAATCCACGTATGCACATGACTGATTTATCAATCTTGAATTTTGTACACATGTGGTTGTGTAATTGAATGTGTCCTCTCTGAGGCGCGAGTAATTATTTGTTCTGGTCTACACTTAAAATGGTAATCATCTTCTGCTGATTGTTTGTTGCTTTCTGATTTATTTTGTTTTCTCACTCGCTTTGAACTCAAGCTAGTCCATACACACTAATTATAGTAGTGCTGCACTCAGAGTGTGTGTATGGATTAGCTTGCCCTAATTAACAGTGTCCCTCGCCATCAGGCGAACCCACTCCGACTTCAGAGGTACTTGTAATTTAGGTCCCAAAGTCAAGGATGATAGATTAACATTTTAGTCCAACTGTCCGGTGTAGGGGTTAAACCCCTTACTTCGGCATCAGCACACCGAACGTTTAAGAACACCTTCTTATCTATTCGGCCATGCTGACCTACGCTTTCTGATTGATTTGTTAACTATTTTCTTTTGGTGTCAAGTGACAGGAAAAACAGGTTTGTGTTGCTCCTTCTTTAGCTAATTGATCATCACTCTCGTCACCGGGCACTCCACAGTGAGAAGGCATCTTCTGTATCCACACCTTATTATGGCTGTCTAGTTCATATAGCAGTGTCAGTAGTACAGTGGTACCTCGGGTTACGAACATAATTCGTTCCAGAACTCGGTTCGTAACCCGAAACGTTCGTAACCCGAAACATTAAAATCAATTAAATAAAGACAATCAGATTCAAGACGAAAGAATCGTTCTTTTTTATTAACATCCGGTCGTTTACCTGACAAAACGCAAAGAATACGTGTACTTCAGGTGCTAAATAAATAGAAAGAAAACAACCAAATGGATTAAATGTAAAATAAACAATAAAATGATTTAGTCTATCTTTATTATCAAGAAAACGACCATGGGAAAATTTGTCACATTCTTTGTTATTCTCAATCATTAGTTTCAGGATTATCTTGTCGCTGTTTCTTGGCAGCCGACTGGGAATCTCTCTGTATCAAGAAACTATCAAGAGAAATTTGTCGCTTCCTTTCCTGGAGAATCTTTCTGAAGTAGGCCATCGTGTTATCATTCATCAGGATTACTGCCCTGTTAGCAACAAGTTTGTTTGGATGATGGTTCACAATGAAGTCTTCGACGTCAGCTCACTTGATGCAAATTTCTTTAATCCTGGCTGTTGAAACGGTCACTGACTCCTCATTATCGGACGACTGCTCCCCCTTTAATGTCTTTAGCTGTTCATTCTGAAGATCCACAAGCTCATATGTAATACTGTTTGTAATGTACGCGATCGTTCGTCTCAACGTTACACGCTGCTCTCTCTCTCTCTCTCTCTCTCTCTCTCTCTCTCTCTCTCTCTCTCTCTCTCTCTCTCTCTCTCTCTCGCCTTCGCTCGTAACCCGAGGCACTGTTCATTACCCGGGACATAAAATTTTCGAAGTTGTTGTTAGTAACATGAATTGTTCGCGACCTGAGGCGTTCGTAACCCTAGGTATCACGGTACTGGCATTATTACTATTATTTTTATTATTATGTCTATCATCCCTCAATGCAGTTTAGCGCGCAAACGCATGCGAAGCACCTTGTAGGCTTGTTCATGGTTGGTTGAATTTTGAATCTAAAGTATACGACGGGATGAGTTAGTCTTCCTCAGGTCAACCACCCTTAGTCGCCTCATACAACATTCATGGTAAGTTACAGTGTTACTATGTTTTACTTCCCGCATTAACACACGGGCACAAGTGATGCTGAATGTGTCTTCTACATGTATAGATCTATATTCTTCTTCGCTGGTCCTCTTTTGCCACACCATTTATAATTGTGCAATTATACACCTCTTTAGCTCAGAAGATCAGCGTGCCCCACTTCAGCATTCGTTTAAATCAGGTTTCTATCATCTAGCCAGATTCCATCCAAGGAAACAAGATCTACATTTCCTTGGGTAAATCTTCATTCCTAACATGTTGTCTGGACACTGGCCTTATGGTTTACTCTGTGAGATAACCTAGTTAGTTAGTTAGTTAGTCGCGATTCCAAATTCAAGGTAACGGGTGGTTCCCATTATGCTCCGTTCCTATGCAAGTGAATATCACACAAAATGTTCCTCACTGCCCTCACTTATGTGAAAAGTGGAACAGACAGGAGTCTCGGCAAGCCCGCACATGTATACTGTGCATAATGATGCCGCCAGAATGCCAACACAAAAGTCCTCCAAGAAACAAACAGTTCATCATCGATGGACTCGGCAGTCACCAGAATGACTTCATTGACCTGGGTTTTATCCCACATGGCTCGGTCTCTTTCCGTAGGGGGACCTGCCCAAAGCGCCGCACGAAGCACAAACTCCGTAGCTCCAGCGACGACTCCCAGGAGTCTCCTGAAAAATCCACTCGTGAACCGAAAAGGCAAACCAGACAATTCAGCAACAGCCGGCCGCTATCGTTCCGAACATGCAGTTCACTGTACAAACAACAGCTGACAGATGTAAAAGCATTCCACGCGAATTTTACAGCACACAGTTTCGCGCCACTCACTCACTAGCAGGGCGATGGAACCATGTACTACCAGTCCAACATGGGAGAGATGCGAAATTAAACCGTAGCCACAAGCATAAACACACCAGTGGCCTTAACGGTTCAATGCCTATCTGCCAAGCTGGGAGTAAAATAACCTAATAAATTTAGATTTAAAATATGCTCAGCTTTCACACTTCCAACTCAGTGTGGTGGATAGGAGTTCCGTTAAGGCTTTGGGGTGTTGTTTGCTTCTGACCACGGTTTTGTTATGCTTTTTTCTCACTTGGACTTTTAGTACATTGTTCAGTCACCCGGCTACTAAGCTGGGTGCTTAGTGTGACGCTGTGAGTTGTGGATTTCATGTGGAATGTATTTTTCGTCTATTTGCGGTGGTTTTTCCTGTGAACTGCATGTTCAAAAATTGGCGGGTGGCTGGTTGCTGAACTAACTGGTTTACCTTATACAACAATACGTGTACAACTGCTGGCTTTCTAGTAACTGATGCTTCCATTGACAATACGCCGTAGTTCTAGTGGCAAACAGTTGTGTTGATATTCTGACAGCAGCCTTTTGCTTTCATGGGTGTGCGTGCTGTGGTCTTGTCGAGACTGCTATCTGTTCCACTTTTCACATGCGACAGGAGGAGTATTTATGTGATTTTCATGGCACAGGAACCGAGCAATTGCAGAATGACCCGTTGCCGCGAAGTTGGAGCAGCGACCAAGTAAGCTTTCATACCGGATTTCATGATTTCTTCGTGTGTCTGATCAGGCTGAGTATCTGATCTCACTACCCATGAGACAGGATTGTGAGAGCTGATGTTCCAAGCATCACGATAGATGGTAGAATCGTCAACAGAGTGAACAAACTGAAGTATCTGGGAATCAAATTGACAGGAGCCTGTCCTTCAAAGACCATGTGGAGACGGTTGTGACAAGATCTCAAAAGGGACTCAATGCACTTAAAACTATGGCTGCAATGGACATAGAGAAGAGAATGCTTTTCACACTATACCAGCACTTGATCCTCTCAGTGATTTATTATGGACTAGGACTGCTCACTGTCTCAAAGAGTCAGGTGGTGAAATTAGAGCGCATACTGAACGAAGATATGCGGGTCATTCTGGGATGCACCAGAGACACACCAGTAGTGTCTATGAGTTACATCCTTAGTTTGCCAAATGTTGCTGGTAGTCTCAAGGTGATGCAGGCAAAGGCATACCTCAGAGTAGCTGCAGACACAGATCACCCGTTGCCTGAGGCGCTGGGCGCAGTTAAGGGACAGCGACTGATAAGAGGGAAATCATGGGTGGCTCAGGCGGAGGATACAGACAGGTGTGCATCTTGGAGAAGATTAGGCGAGGAGAGGAGTGGGTCAGAGTGCCAGCGGAGCAGTCAGACTTGTGTAGAGTTATAATCACACTGAGCAGGGAGTGCAGGGAGTGGCCAGCAGGGGCCACGGAAGTGGAAACCCAGCAACTTATTCAGGATAATGCTCGACTGGGTGATGTGATTATCTACACAAATGGTTCGGTGTTGAGAGGTAGGAGAAGTGCTTGGGGGTTCTTAGCAAAAGCTAATGGTCGACGTTTCGTGCAGGAAAGACTGGCATATGATACAACATTTAGCTTAAGAATGGAGGTGGAGGCGGTCGTGCAGCTTTCCGCTGGATGGAGAACACGATACACACACACACACATCGTGATTGTAACTGACTCAGAAAAGCATGCTGAGGAAGGTGAGGACAGGCAAGCTTTAGGCAGAGTGACTTGCTTCGCTTCGGAGGTCACGGGTGGCAAGCATCGCCTGGAACTTTTCTCCGGGGCATGCCGGTGTGCTGGGTGTCACGAGTTAAATAAACTTGCCAGTCGATCGATGACAACCAGGCCCGACCTTAGTTTGCAAACACAATTGACCCTTTGATGTGGAACTAACTGGGGAACATACGTTGTTATACTGTCTGCACCTGGTCGACATTTGCGTATGAGATTTAAGTGAGTCACGTCGAGTTGTCTACATACGGTCGACAGTTGGTTGACAGGTTGTTGTTTGAGAGACGTGTACTGGCGACATCTGTCTACGAAGCGGGAGTTGGCCGTTGAAAGTGATAGACAGAATGCCTGCTAGAGGTCGGAAGGATTCTGTCAGATGTGAGGGAAAGGTCTCTGGCTCACAGACAGCCAGGATATTTGTTGGATGAGACAAAGAACTCCCCAGATGAAAAGGAAACTTGACAGCTAATTGACTCTGATTAGTCTGGAAACAGGAGGACAAAGCCAGATTCTGGACTGATTGGCGTCTGGACTTTCTGGTGACTCACTCAAGCACCCATATAAAACCCAGTGCGGTAAACAGGTGGAGGGAGTCGAGAAAAACACTCTGGAGTGTTAGGATTGGGGATTATTCCGAGTTGTGTTATATGAGAGAGACTAGACTGTCTAAGTAGTGATAGTTATCCGCGGACATAGATCCAATCGGATTGGCTAGTTTCTCGAGTAACAACTGGAATAGACATATGGTAGGCAATTAATAATATCTGACTTAAGAGTATGATTAGGAATATAGTACAGTACTGTGCAGTGATATAATGTATTATGATTAGTGATAGAATGATCTATAGTGCGGTGCTAGAAAGTATCATAGGAGCGTCGGCACTAGTATCCTATTGTGTGGCTTCAACTAGCTTATGTGATATATCTTTTTACTCAGGAAGTTGAGGACAATGTAGTGGAATAATAGTTAGAGAGATTAAGGATGGTTGAGAGGGAGAAGAGGTATGTGTAATGGTAGGATCTTCCAGTAGGGCATCTGCTGGGTTTCTACCGGTTCCTTTATTCTTTCCTGGTGTTGCCATGTCTCAGATCATATGATTGAGTTATTTGGCCGTATGACAGAGATAGGATCTCTGTTATAGATCTGAGTGCTGTTATTGGCCTACACTTACCTAATTCTGGCCAGGATGGAGTTGCCCTCACCATAGTATTCTCTATTCTACAAGTTCAATTTCCAGGTCCACGTATGTGTGTGGTGATTTTCAGCGGTGGGACCAACAATTTAGAAGATGATCGCTCAGAATCTGAAGACAGAGGTTGCTGAGAGGCCGCTACATAGGGCTTATACTTAAGTTGGTTTGCGGGAACCTGGCTTCTGCTGAGCAGAACATGTTGACGAGATTGAGGTTTAGCCAAGTGATAGATGTATCAATGAACAGTCAGAACATTGCATAATTTATACTGATACCCAGAACAGCTAGATTGTGGTGTTAATATGAGGAATCTTTAGAACCAGTGACTCTAGATCCATTAAGATTTCTCCAATAACAGTGACAATAGGATTAGAATTTCCTGATTAACAATCCGTGAAATAACTGAGGAAGTTCATAGTGTGAATCAGACTCTCATTAGACAGTGTTTGTCAGGGGTGTCCAAGCATCCTAGTGGTTCCAGAGACAACGGAGGAAGTCTTCACGTGGAGCATCACCTGGGTGAGGCTACTTGTATGGGATACCTGGTGCTGGTGTGTCTTCAGCACAGGGATGATAATGACTGTACTCTTGAACACAGATATGAGACTACAGACGATTTAGAATACACGTCACACATTCTACACCTTATACACACATACACTTCTCCTACATATACTCTTTGCTTTAATAAATTTCTTGTTTTTTATTTGTTGAAGCGAGAGTTGTCAAGTATGTTATGTTGGGGAAGAATGAGAGGGGGCATGATCCAGGGGTGAGTAAGAGTGAGAGGAAGGTGTCTTCAAATTGAGGGAGTGTGTGGACGGAGTCTGCTGGATATCTCCAGAATAGAGATATTGAATTAAAACAAATGTGGGTGTGGATTCCCCTCACTCCAGGGACGACACTAAAGTGGTAAAGAAGAACAAGGACCTACTACGACATTCATTCTTTATACACACGACATTTATTGGGAGTTCGTAAACGGGATCTTTTGTACAACGGGATCTTTAGTCAACGGGATCTTTTAACAGGGGATCTTTAGTTAGAGGATGGAGATATCCTATTAGTGAGAATCCAGCTAGATTGAATGTGGATAGGTGTTAGGACTTATCTTACCTGTTCACACTTCACACGTCTGCATAGGTCTGTGGTCATGATTCTACTCTTGTCACTGAGTGATTGTGTTGTGTTGTGTGGTGTGTTATAATATATATAGATCTATTGTATTTGGTCATTATCTATATAGTTGTTTAGAGATAATCTATACTCTATCTGTTGAGTTACCTCTCTGTAAAATGTCCACTCCTAGATTAACTGGGGCAGAACTTAGAGCAAAGGGGGAAGACATGGGATTGTCGGGTTCTGCACTAACAGATTACATACAATATGGGAGTATCGTCAAGCAGAAAGAGAAGATCGGAAGGCCGAGTTGGAATTGAGAAGGATGGAGGCAGAGCAAGCAGCTAAGAAATTGGAAGCAGAATAAGCTGCTAGGCAACTTGAGGCATAGCAAGCCATGAGAAGGCTGGAAATAGAAGCTAAAAAACTGGAAGCAGAGCAAGCTGCTAAGTTACTTGAGGTTGAGCAAGCTGCTATGAGATTGGAAGCGGAGCAAGAGGCTCAGAAAAGGGAACATGAGTACCGGATGCGGGAACTCGAGCTTAAGAGGCAATCTAGTGGGGAAACTGAGGGAGCAGTGGGAGGTTCCTCTCTCCCTGGCTCAACACCAGTAGGTGAACATAGCTACCATGCTATGAAGTTCCCTCTAGCGATCTACGAGGAGGACAAAGAGAAGATTGACCAGTACCTTCAACGCTTCGAGGCTATGTCAGTTGCTATGGGTCTGGAGCGTGACAAATAGAATCTCAAGCTATCCCAGGGATTACGCGGGACTGGTTACGAGGTTTATTATCGCCTGCCACCAGGACATGAGAACAATTATGACGAGTTGAAGACGGCTTTGCTGAAACGATTTGAAGTTACGTCACATACCTACCGGAAAAAATTTCGAGGAGCGAAACGAGAACCGGGGGAGTTGTTCGCCGCCTATAGTCTGCGTCTGAAAGCATATCTCCATAAGTGAATGGATTTGGCTGGGTTCGCGCATGACTATGAGAGTCTGGAAGAGCTCACGGTAGTCGACCAGATGCGGAAGCAAATGTCGAAACCTCTCAGAACATTCTTGGGAGAACAAGGGGCGGAACGAATCGACATGGTGACGAATTTGGCAGAACGGTTCGTCGAGGTCTATGGGGAGGCAGCAGAAAACATTTCTACAAACACCAAAAGTCAGGAAAAGCATAACCTGAAGAAAGCAAAAAGTACAGGAACTAAGAAGGTGGAACCATATGTCAAAACTTCAGAGGAGAGTTCGGAGAAGACGAAAGGGGAATGCAAGAAAACTTCGAGCTCTACACAAAAACGACCATGGTCGAAGAAGTGGTGTTCGATTTGTAAGTCGCCCGCTCACAATACGAGGGAATGTAAATCGAAGGCTAAGAACCCTCACTTCGCGGCATGTCAAGTGACTTCAAAGCAGGGGGACACTGACAATGCCAAGGTCGACAAGGATGCTCACCACCAGGAGAGCTCACTCAAGTCCGGCACAAGAAAATCTAGGACAGGGAAATGGTGCAACCACTGCAGGTCGAATACACACAATGCTATTGACTGCAGGGGAAAGTCAGGAGACACTCAATTCGTCGTGTGCCCCGGAAAACCTAAGGTGGAGCCCACCGAACAGGTCGAGGCCGAAGGAGAGACTCCAGACCAGGAAAAACCACCTGTAGTGGAATTGTTAGAAGTTAACGGTCGTCAAGTGGAGTGTTTATACGACACAGGACTGGACGGGGAGGCCGTGATTTCTGCGGATCTGGTACATCCAGAACAATTCACAGGTGAAACCATGGAGATACAGCCTGCACAGAATAGTGCTGTAGCCATTAAATTGCCCATTGCCAGAGTGGAGATTCGGTCAAGATATGTCACCGGCACCATCAAGCCCGCGGTGTTGACTGATCCCATTTTTCCCGTAATACTCGGGTGCCGGTATGTCTTTCTGGGAATGCCCAGGGAGCCAATCCATATGGGAGCAATACAGACTCGCTCTCAGACGAAAACGGATGAGGCAGAAGCAAATGTGACTCACCTACTGCCAGGGGAGCTGCGAACGGCCCAGAGTGAGGATGCTACGTTACGTCCTTGTTACAAAAAGCTGCAGGAAAGTGCTGATCCACCCAAACGGAGGCAGTACTATATGAAGAATAGGATACTCTACAGGAGAGCCGGAAGGGGAGACAACCTACATGGTCAGTTGGTGGTCCCAAAGGCCCACCGTTCTCAGATTCTTCATATGGGGCATAACATCTCATTCAGTGGGCTTATGGGTATTGCCGCCACGATGCAGCGAATTTCCTGCCATTACTATTGGCCGGGAATGACAGGTGATGTGCGTCGGTATGTGAAGTCATGCCCTGAGTGCCAGAGGGGGGCACCGAAACACTAGACAGCGCCGGTTGTCTTGGGTGAAATGCCCATCATGAACTCTCCTTTCGAGAGGGTAGCCATCGATATTGTGGGTCCACTTCCTAGGACTAGGAAGAGGAACATGTACATACTCACCATGTTGGATTGCTGTACAATGTGGGGTGAAGCCATACCGTTGACCACAATTGACTCGAAAAGAGTGGCGGACGCACTGATGGAGGCCTTTACAAGAGTAGGTTTTCCTGATCAAATACTGACGGACAATGGGTCCCAGTTTTGTGGAAAACTTATGGAGGAGGTATTTAGGGTATTCCACTCTAACCACATACATACTAGCCCTTACCATCCTCAAGCCAATGGACAAGTAGAGCGTTTCAACGGCACGTTGATGACAATGCTCAGGAAACTAGCGCAGGAAAAACCTGATAGGTGGGATGAATATATCCCAGCAGCCCTCTTTGCCTATCGGGAAGTTCCTCATGGCTCAACAGGACTACCACCCGCTACGTTGCTGTTTGGTCGTCCAATCAAAGGACCGTTGGAAGCCATGTTGAGGAGTTGGACTGAAGAGGGGACGTCAGAAGAAGTGATCTCTTCTTACAGATATGTGGAGGAACTGAAAGAAAAACTTCACAAGGGATGGACTCTGGCAAATCAAAACTTTAAAAAAGCCAGAAAATGACATGCGGCTTACTACAACCGTAGGTCGAAAGACAGATCTCTAGAGGTGGGAGACAAAGTATTGTTGCTACTCCCAACGGGAAACAACAAACTGGAGATAGGTTGGCAAGGACCATTTCCCGTGGAAATGGTTATATCCAGAACCAACTATCAGATCCGGATCCGGGGAAAGTCGAAGATTTTCCATATCAATCTCTTGCGGAAATACGAAGAGAGACCAGGAGAAAAAGCAGCTCACCTCATGGCAATGGCAGTTGCAGTGGAGACAGAAGTGGGAACCAACGAGGGCAGGGAATATCCCCTGGTACACCAGGAAACGTACAAGGATGTACAGGTGAACCCTGATCTGACCTCCCAGGAGAGGGAAAAGATAACCCAGGTTCTCGAGTCTCATAAGCAGATACTGACTGATAAACCAGGACGAACGAGGTTGGTGGAGTTCGAGATGACTTTGACCACTCAAGAGCCTGTTCGCCAAAAGGTTTACCCAGTGCCATTCTCTAAAGAAAAGGCCCTGGAGGAGGAAATACAGAAAGTGTTGGAGGATGACGTGATTGCACCTTCCACATCCCCATACAATGCGGGGGTAGTTTTGTTACGAAAACCAAGCGGAGAACACCGGTTGTGTATAGACTACAGACTTCTGAACAGTCATACACAATTGCAGGTGGAACCTTTGCCGAATCCAACTCAGCTATTCGCGAGGCTCCATAAAGCAAGGTATTTCTCAAAGGTGGATCTGAGTCGCGGGTATTATCAGATTCCGGTCAAACCAGAGGTTAGATCCCTATTGGCCTTCAGTACTCCCAGTGGACATTATGAATTCAATGTCATGCCCTTTGGACTCAGCAATGCACCTAGTGTGTTTACTCGCATGATGAGGACTTTACTTGATACTTTAAGGGATCCGTCCATCATTTCATTCATGGGTGATATTCTGATTTCCAGTGACAGTTTGGATGACGTTGTTATACTGTCTGCACCTGGTCGACATTTGTGTATGAGATCTAAGTGAGTCACGTCGAGTTGTCTACACACGGTCGACAGTTGGTTGACAGGTTGTTGTTTGAGAGACGTGTACTGGCGACATCTGTCTACGAAGCGGGAGTTGGCCGTTGAAAGTGATAGACATAATGCCTGCTAGAGGTCGGAAGGATTCTGTCAGATGTGAGGGAAAGGTCTCTGGCTCACAGACAGCCAGGATATTTGTTGGATGAGACAAAGAACTCCCCAGATGAAAAGGAAACGTGACAGCTAATTGACTCTGATTAGTCTGGAAACAGGAGGACAAAGCCAGATTCTAGACTGATTGGCGTCTGGACTTTCTGGTGACTCACTCAAGCACCCATATAAAACCCAGTGCGGTAAACAGGTGGAGGGAGTCGAGAAAAATACTCTGAAGTGTTAGGATTGGGGATTATTCCGAGTTGTGTTATATGAGAGGGACTAGACTGTCTAAGTAGTGATAGTTATCCGCGGACATAGATCCAATCGGATTGCCTAGTTTCTCGAGTAACAACTGGAATAGACATATGGTAGGCAATTAATAATATCTGACTTAAGAGTATGATTAGGAATATAGTACAGTACTGTGCAGTGATATAATGTATTATGATTAGTGATAGAATGTTCTATAGTGCGGTGCTAGAAAGTATCATAGGAGCGTCGGCATTAGTATCCTATTGTGTGGCTTCAACTAGCTTATGTGATATATCCTTTTACTCAGGAAGTTGAGGACAATGTAGTGGAATAATAATTAGAGAGATTAAGGATGGTTGAGAGGGAGAAGGGGTATGTGTAATGGTAGGATCTTCCAGTAGGGCATCTGCTGGGTTTCTACCCATTCCTTTATTCTTTCCTGGTGTTGACATGTCTCAGATCATATGATTGAGTTATTTGGCCGTATGACAGAGATCGGATCTCTGTTATAGATCTGAGTGCTGTTATTGGCCTACACTTACCTAATTCTGGCCAGGACGGAGTTGCCCTCACCATAGTATTCTCTATTCTACAGGTTCAATTTCCAGGGCCACGTATGTGCGTGGTGATTTTCAGCGGTGGGACCAACACAAATTTAGAAGATGATCGCTCAGAATCTGAAGACAGAGGTTGCTGAGAGGCCGCTACATAGGGCTTATACTCAAGTTGGTTTGCGGGAACCTGGCTTCTGCTGAGCAGAACATGTTGACGAGATTGAGGTTTAGCCAAGTGATAGATGTATCAATGAAAAGTCAGAACATTGCATAATTTATACTGATACCCAGAACAGCGAGATTGTGGTGTTAATATGAGGAATCTTTAGAACCAGTGACTCTAGATCCATTAAGATTTCTCCAATAACAGTGACAATAGGATTAGAATTTCTTGATTAACAATCCATTAAATAACTGAGGAAGTTCATAGTGTGAATCAGACTCTCATTAGACAGTGTTTGTCAGGGGTGTCCAAGCATCCTAGTGGTTCCAGAGACAACGGAGGAAGTCTTCACGTGACCGGAGGAGCATCACCTGGGTGAGGCTACTTGTATGGGATACCTGGTGCTGGTGTGTCTTCAGCACAGGGATGAGAATGACTGTACTCTTGAACACTGATCTGAGTCTATAGACGATTTAGAATACACGTCACACATTCTACACCTTATACACACATACACTTCTCCTACATATACTCTTTGCTTTAATAAATTTCTTGTTTTTTATTTGTTGAAGCCAGAGTTGTCAAGTATGTTATGTTGGAGAAGAATGAGAGGGGGCATGACCCAGGGGTGAGTAAGAGTGAGAGGAAGGTGTCTTCAGATTGAGGGAGTGTGTGGACGGAGTCTGCTGGATATCTCCAGAATAGAGATATTGAATTAAAACAAATGTGGGTGTGGATTCCCCTCACTCCAGGGACGACACTAAAGTGGTAAAGAAGAACAAGGAACTACTACGACATTCATTCTTTACACACACGACACTGGGGAATGAACAGGTTGGGAGATTGGCTGGTTCTGCAAAACTTGGTGGAGTATTGATGCATGACAAGACAGACGTGGTTGCGACCTTGTGGGAGTACGTGTGCACCTCGGAGGAGCAAATGGATAACTATGGTCTGGCAAGAATGAGACAGCGAAGAGTGACGAGGCGATCTGGCCGAAGTGCTCGACGTTCAGAGAAAAGTCGAAACGGACATATAATCAGATTGCTACTGGAACTATTGGTGTTGGAACTCTTCGCTGGCTGCTGAGGATGGGGACGGAATAGGAATGTCCCGAACGCTGTGATGTCGGTTTCTAAATTAACCAATCAATGAACTACCCTTGAACGAACGAACGAACGAGCGAATGAACAAACATTATTTTAAAAGGGTAACAATTTTTGCACGCAGGCCCGTCTTACATTCGGCCCTTTCAATCACTCATCTTTCATTCATCAAATGTGCATGTTACATTAACATAGGGGAAAAACATTGTCACAAGGATTTTGTAAGCATAAACAATGCATATTACGCATGATACATTCACATGAGAAAACAAAAAAATCATTGTCAAATGAAAGTTGTAAACATAAACAATGCATATTGCAATGTTGTGAGACACAACCCCCATCCACCCTCATATCCCGCAGCCACCAACACATCCACCACCAACCCACACATACCTCCACGCACTCACACAGAACCAGGCAAACATAGATAGATAGATAGATAGATAGATAGATAGATAGATAGATAGATAGATAGATAGATAGATAGATAGATAGATGGATGGATGGATGGATGGATGGATGGATGGATGGATGGATGGATGGATAGATAGATAGATAGATAGATAGATAGATAGATAGATAGATAGATAGATAGATAGATAGATAGATAGATAGATAGATAGATAGAACAAACTTTATTTTCAAAGGGTTAAGAATTGGGCACGCAGGCCCGTCTAACATTCTGCCCTTCTATTACTCTCTTTCATACATTATTTCATTCCCACATCATTCAAGGCTAACAAACAACAGCATCAATATAAAAGATATGCATTATAAAGGCATGGGCAAAATGCGAACATCAAAACTACACGAAACAGTAATATTTGATAATGGTCTGACACTTGTTATAAGCCATGTGGAATATACTGGCCTACAAAAAGGGGACTGGCTGTTATACTAGGGTTTTGTTATTATTATTGCTATTATCTTTATTACTAAGGGGGAAGGTAATCCGTATTGAGATAGTGTTCGAATAATTTGCGATTATATGAATAGGGATTGGTGATGTATTTGATTTCTTGTGGAAGATTGTTCCACAGCTGATCTGCAGAGTACGTTAAGCTTGTTTTGTATAAGTCAATCCTAGGCTTCGGAATGTGTAGTATATTTAAATGTTTACTGTGTCTAGCATTATATTTAAACAATGGCCAAAGGTAATTTGGGGCATTCCGATGCAGGATTTTGTGAATTAGTTTAGCTTTATTGAAAAGCAGGCGTTTGCGGAATGGTAGTAACTGAAGGCGTTTATACAGGCTAGGATTGTCAGATAAATGTTTTGCTATAAATTAGACTCATGGCCCGTTTCTGGAGTGAGTAAAGTCGCTTGGTGTTTGAATTAGAACAACCGTCCAAGATTGTGGAGCAGTAGTCACAGTGTGTCTGTATATGAGAAGTATAGAATAGTTCCCTTGTGTCCTCATCAAGGAAGTTCTTAATTTTGGCGAGTTGGTAGACTTGTTTCGCTGTTTGTTTAATGAGCGCTTGAACGTGGGCATTAAAGGTTAGGTTTCTATGAATGATTAGGCCTAATGTTTTGTGCTCAATTACACTTTCTACTGGCATGTTATCGATGTGAAGTTGAAGTGATGTGTGTGAGCTTAGAGTTTGAAGTCTTTGTCTGGTTGTTAATAACATTGATTTAGTTTTAGTGATGTTAATTTGCATACGGTTTGAATAGCTCCACCATAGATAGATAGATAGGCAGGCAGACAGACAGACAGACAGACAGGTAGGTAGGTAGGTAGGTAGATAGATAGATAGATAGATAGATAGATAGATAGATAGATAGATAGATAGATAGATAAATAGATAGATAGATAGATAGATAAATAGATAGATAGATAGATAGATAGATAGATAGGTAGATAGATAGATAGATAGATAGATAGATAGATAGATAGATAGATAGATAGATAGATAGACAGATATATAGATAGACAGATAGACAGATAGATAGATAGATAGATAGACAGATAGATAGATAGATAGATAGATAGATAGATAGATAGATAGATAGATAGATAGATAGATAGATAGATAGATAGATAGATAGATAGATAGATAGATAGATAGATAGATAGATAGATAGATAGATAGATAGATAGATAGATAGATAGAAAAATCTTTATTGTTATCTTTGTTTTCAAATGGTTAAGATTTGGGCACGCAGGCCCGTCTGACATTCTGCCCTTTTTCTCTATTTCATCTCATACATTCTTTCATTCAACATCTCTTATGAAGCAATTCTTTGACAACAAAAGAACAATACGCATTAAACCGCATGAAAAATAATACATCAATAATAATTGAGATCGGGGAAGCATGAGATATTAGAAAATTGTGGACTTTGTAAACGCTTTCTCATGAAATGTCCAAAATCGGATGTTGGGTTTTAAATCTTGTAACCTTTGAACGGGTGGCGGGTTAGGGGTATCACCTATCAAAGGAGAAGTAAGGTGTTTCCTTCCCGTTTAGCCTCTCGATCAGGATTACGCGAAGCCGTGGATGCAGGTAGTGGATGAAGTTAAAGAGCAGTAGATAGGTAGTTGTGGGTTATGGTCTCCAGCTTCACGTCCGCAGGCAGAGGATCTCTCTTTTTTTTGGGGGGGGGGGGAGAGACAATAGCTATGGTCATTGACCTGTATGCTCACTGCTAAGAAGGAAAGCAATGGCAAACTACCTTCTTTACAGATGCCAAGACTAATCATGTTTTGCGGTCTCATCGAAAATCAAAGAAACGGCGTAAATGGGTTCTCCATAGTATTGCCTCGTTCAGTAGGGATAATCATGTGCACCAGATGACTCCAGACCGTCAGCAGGCTACTGGGTGCAAAAGGTTGCTATCAATGAAAGTAGAAACTTGGAACGTTAGAACAATGTGCGCAGATGGAAAATTAGAAAACATCAAACAAGAAATGGAAAGAGATAAGATTAATATATTAGCAATGTGCGAAACGAGATGGAAAGGGGCATGGATCAAGACAGCAGATAATTATAAGATTATTTATTCCGGGGGAGAAGAACGGCAAAGAGGTGTAGCCTTTATATTGGATCAACAAACATCAAATTATGTTAAAGGATATTGGGCTGTGTCAGAGTTCTATTAGTAAAATTAAATGGAAGACCTTTTAAAGTAAATGTCATTCAAATATATGCTCCAACAAGTGCATGCAGTGAAGAAAGTATAGATGAATTTTATAATGACATGGATTCTGCTTAGAAGAATTATAAAATATCAGAAATAAAAGTCATAATGGGTGATTTCAACACAAAAGTAGGAAATCAAGGCGATGGATGCAGTATAGGCAACCATGGTTTGGGAGAGCGAAACGAAAGAGGATACAGACTTGTAGAATGGGCAAAGGAACAAGAAATGGTTGTAGGAAACACTGGTTTAAACAGCATCCTAGAAGATTTTGGACATGGAGGAGTCCAGAGAGCAAGATTAAAAACCAGATAGATTACATCTTGATTAGCAGAAGGTTCCGATTGATTGATTGATTGATTTAGGAACCGACAACACAGCATTCGGGACATTCCCATAAGCGCTCCGTCCCCATCCTCAGCAGCCAGCGAAGAGTTCCAACACTAATAGTTCCAGTAGCAATCTGATTATATGTCCGTCTCGCCTTTCCTCTGAGCGTCGAGCGTCGACCAGATCTCCTCGTCACACCTCGCTGTCTCATTCTTACCAGACTATGGTGATCCATTTGCTCCTCCGAGGTGTACACGTGCTTCCACAAGGCCGCAACCACGTCTGCCTTGTCATGCATCAATACTCCACCAAGCTTTGCCGAGCCAGCCAATCTGTCCGCCTGTTCATTCCCCAGCACACCGGCATGCCCAGGAGAAAAGATCCAGGTTATGCTTGCTACCCGTGACCTCCGAAGCGAAGCAAGCCACTCTGCATGAAGCTTGCCTGTTCTCACCCTTCTCAGCATGCTTTCTGAGTCAGTTACAATCACAATGTGTGTATGTATCGTGTTTTCTATCCAGCGGAAAGCTGCACTGACCGCCTCCACCTCCATTCTTAAGCTAGATGTAATGTCATCATACGCCAGGCTCTCCTGAACGCCGACCATTATTTTTTGCCAAGAACCCCCAGGCACTTCTCCTACCTCTCAACACCGACCCATCCGTGTAGATAATCACATCACCCGAGTGAGAATTTTCCTGAATTAGTTGCTGAATTTCCACTTCTGTTGCCCCTGCTGACCACTCCCTGCACTCCCGGCTCAATGTGATTATAACTCTGCACAAGTCTGAATGCACGGCTGGCACTCTGACCCACTCCTCTCCTCGCCTGATATTCTCCAAGGGGCACACCTGTCTGATCGTATCCTCCGCCTGAGCCATCCATGCTTTCCCTCTTATCAGTCTCGGACCCTTAACTACGTCCAGCGCCTCATGCAACGGATGATCTGTGTCTGCAGCTACTCTGAGGTATGCCTTCGCTTGCATCACCTTGTGCCTACCAGCAACAGTAGGCAGACCAAGGATGTAACGCATACACACTACTGGAGTGTCTCTGGTGCATCCCAGAATGACCCGCATAGCTTCATTCTGTATGCGCTATAATTTCACCAGCTGACTCTTTGAGACAGTGAGCAGTCCTAGTCCATAATCAATCACTGATAGGATCAAGTGCTGGTATAGTGTGAAGAGCATTCTCTGCTCTGTGTCCTTTGCAGCCATAGTTTTAAGTGCATTGAGTCCCTTTTGAGATCTTGTCACAACCGTCTCCACATGGTCCTTGAAGGACAGACTCCTATCAAATGTGATTCCCAGATACTTCAGTTTGTTCTCTCTGTTGCCGTTTCTACCATCTATGGTGAGCTTGGGGCATCATCTCTCACAATCCTGTTGTCCAGAGAGCACCACAACACAGCCGCCTTTTCCGTGTTGATGACAGCACTCATTTCATTGCACCAGTCAATCACTTGTCTACTGTCACCTGTAGCTCCTGGGCTGTTTGATCCCTATTTCTCCCCTGCCTGTATGCAAGAATATCATCTGCAAATGTTAGAATCCTTCCAACCCCTGGTGCTTCTAGGTATGCAATCTTGCTCGTATACACATTAAAGAGCACCGGTGAGATTGCAGATCCCTGTGGCAGTGCCGGGGTTAAAATATGTGGCTCTGAGGTCCATGCGCCCAGACGGAGAGCAACCTGACGAGAATGCAGGACGGCTGCTATCCAGTTCACCTACCAGAGATTGACCCCCTTCTCCATAAGTGCGGTCATCAAAATATCATAGCGAACTCTATTGGACGCATCCTCGAGATCAAGCGCTGCCGCCATCGTTTCCTGTCTACTCTGGAACCCCTCATAAACGTTCCTATGGCTAATATTATGCCGCTTTTTTTCGAATAGTATGTGTAGGTTGTCAGGTATGGTTTGAACGTTCCGTGGAGCGACTGCGTTTGTTTTCGACATGTCAAAATCGTCGTATTAAAGTTCCGAAGGTTCCGAAATGCGTTAAAAGTCGTAAAAACAGTTCCCAATGCAGACTGTTACAGTATTTACAGGCAAATTGAGGGTAAAGTTAAAGAAAGTCAAATATACAACATGAAACACTAAATATGATTTGTGCAAAATGAAAACTGACAAAGAAATACAAGATAATTTTAACATTGACATTAACAAAAAATTGATATATTGTTTGATCTAGATATCATATTTCAAGATGTGAATGATCAATGGGAAATGTTGAAGAATTAAATCAGAAAAAACTATTCCAGAATTACAGAAAGTGGATCGTAAGATATGGACGACTGAAGAAATTTTGCACCGAATTGAAACAAGAAGACAGTACAAAATTAATCCTGCCAAATATGAAGAAATTCATAATCAGAACAGTAGCCTATGTAAGGAGGCAAAAGAAGCATGGCTTGAGAAATAATGCATAGAAATTGAAAAATAACACAACAATAAAATTACCAAACTAATGCACAAAAGAATACAGGAGCTTACTAATCAAAGAACACGTGCATCAGCGGGCTGATTAAAGACAAAAGATGGAAAAATCATAATAGAAAATGATCAAATTTTACATGTATGGTCAGATTATGTGAAAAACCTTTATGATTATAACAAAGAAGAACAGTATGATATTCAAAATAATAATGAAGGAGTGTCAATTTTGAAGATGAAGGTTCAGAATGCTCTTAACCATATAATAACTGGCAAGACCTCCGGTTCAGACAGCATCACAACAGAAATAATTAATGCTTTAGAAGATTATGGAATAGATTAAGTTACCAGACTGCTGAATACAATATATGATACTGGAGATATACCTCATGAATTATGTACATTCTATATGTATTGCAATCCCAACGAAATCATGAGACTTAGAATGTGATCAACGTCGAACAATTAGTACAATGAGTCACATCAAGAAGATTTTGTTAAGAATTATCAAGCAAAGAGTCATGAAGAAAATACAACCCAAAATAAGAGAAGAACAATGTGAGTTTGTAGAAGGAAAGGGTACAGTAAATGCAGTAAATATACTGAGAACAGTAATTGAATGTTCTATAGAAGTAAACAAAGATCTACACCTTTGTTTTATTGACTACACAAAGGCTTTCGATAAAGTGAGACATGTGGACATGATAAGGATGCTTGAAGATCTACAAATTGATGGAAAAGACCTTAGACTTGTAAAAACATATATTGGACACAACAAGCTGCCATAAGAATTGAAAATGAAGTAGGTCAATATCAGCCTATTAAGAGAGATTTGAGATGTGTAATGTCTCCAGATCTGTTTTCCCTGTACAGTGAAAATATTTTTCAGAAATATAGAAGATATGGAAGGAATCAATATTGGGAGACGATACATAAATAACATTAGATATGCAGATAGTAGAGTCTTGATTGCAGACAATGAACAGGACCTGCAACATTTAGTAGATACGGGTGTTGCACACAGTGAACTACTAGGGTTAGAATTGAATTGTAAGAAGACACAGATCGTCACTGGGAAGAAGGAAATACCACAATGTAATATACAAGTAAATGTGCATATTCTTAAACAAATGAATGAGTACAGTTATCTCGGAACAGTCATAACATCTTATGGGAGATGCCTTGAAGAGATTAGAACAAGCATTGCCGTTGCGAATGTAGCCTTTAAAAGATATCATTTGAGACGAGAAAAGGAGAGTTGAAATGCTATATAGAGCCTGTAATTTTGTGTGGATGTGAAGCCTGGACAATGAGCAGACAAGCTGAAAAACAATCAGATGGCTGTCGAAATGTGATTTCTGATGAAAATGCAAAGAATACCACTGGACAGACAGAAAATCAATGAACGAGTCCTTCAAGAAACAAATGAAAATCGTAAACTGATTAGAGACATTAGGCGTAGACAGTCACAATTTTTGGACATATTATGAGAAGAAATGAATTGGAGAACTTGGTGACAACTGGCAAGATCGAAGGGAAGAGACCAAGGGGAAGACGGAGAAGTAAATATCTGGAGTGCATGGCCACGTGACATGGTCGAGACAGAAACACGGAGCTGATTCACGACACTGGTGGTCGACTGAAATAGCAAAACATGACCGTCCAAGCTTATCGGCATAGCACATGATGGATGGATGGAACCTTTGAGCCTCATCGTTAACATCAAGTGTGTTGCGTTGCACTGTTTCGTGAAGTCTGTGGCTTAGTAAATTCGTCTTCAGTAGGCATGTTGTTCTCGGATTGCTTTCACAAGCCTTTGACTGTCCCCCGTCAACCTGCACGGCAGCAAATTTGTGTATCTCCTCATCTGGTCCCTACCCCTTGAACTGTCCGTTATGGGAAACCCTAAGAGTATGTGCGCTACCATCGGCATATCTCTTGAGGGTTATTGAACACGCACGCCCCTTTACCGCTATAAGGTGGATACACAAATGTGAGGAATTCTGAGCCGGAGGTGAGCACTGTAACCTCACAACTATGACCTCCCCAAAAAGTATATAATTTTCATCCCCAAGATTGCTATTTATACCATTCTGGTTCACGCTTACCTTTACGTGTGTATACATAATAGCGGGCACGTTAGCGGGGTTAATAGAGGACTGCTCTTATAAGTTCACGACAAAGGTTAAGACGAGGGTTCAAAGCCTGGGCTCCTCGCTTTGCACTCAGGCCTGCAACATGTGATGTCCCTATCACATGACAGATCAATAGCAGGAAACTGCGCCGGGACAAATAATATACGTTATTTCAATGAAATGTCATTTGCTTCCAATGGTGAGATCATTGAGGGATTGCCTTCACTGTTTGTATGTAGTTGCCTCATGATGATTAAATTTCCCTTGCATATGCAGTCTTCTTCTTATAGTCCTTGCCGTGTACCGCTGGTTATCATGTATGTCGAAGGCTTTCTGTCTCGCGTGCTGCCAACGATTTATAAAATTGATGTTCCTCGATCCCATGATCTCCATCTACACCATCTTCTCGCTTGGTTTCTCTTCTCCCCCACCCCCACCCCATCCCAGCCTCTCTTCCCCTCCAATGTTCCCGTTTGTATGACATACTTTAGCCTACCTCTTCCCAAGATGTGCCCAAAGAATTTTGAATGTCTTCCTCTAATGCGAGTAATCAGTTCGCATTGTGAGTTAACGTATGTTAAGACATCTTCATTACTCTTTCTGCCTGTCCACGATGTTTTCATAATTCTTCTACACAACAACAATCCCACATCCCGCAAATTATTCCTCACTTGTCTGCTAAATGTCCATGATTGGCTTCTGTAAATCAGGATTGACACAATGTAGTTCTTAAAAACTGTTTTCCTCATCTTCTTTGACAAATATAAATTACGGAGAATATTCTTCATTTAGTGGCGTGCTGCGTTAACGTGACTTATTCTACATTTAACTTCCTCAATACATCTTCCATATGCTTTGATCATCTCATCTCATCTCATCATGTTCCTCTTGTACCTTGCGGTGTCGAGGTGAAGTATAAACATCGTGAGAGTGCCCGATATGCTTTGATCAAAGTACCCAAACACGTAAATACATTGATTTGTTTCAGATTGGCACAGTGCACTTGGATGTTGCACTTGGGTGTACAATTGTTTTTGTAAAAATCATTACTTCTGCTATTTTTTTATTATTATTATTCTGACTAAGTCATTTGTTTTAACATTCTGCTGCAATGGTACGTATCAATCATTTCTTGTAACTGCTTTCATTCTCAGCTACGGGACGCAGAGGTGTTTCCAAGGCACCAGGGCCGGATTATATACTGGCCAAGACCTATTGACGCGTCCTCGTCGAGCGTCCTGGGCAACAGGTCCCTTCGGGGTCCTGGCTAAAGTCAGTAGGATCGCCGATTCCTCCGAAGTCGGAGAGTGTCTGCCTGTACGGCGAGGAACCACCAGTCTGCACACCAATAAGCCAGACATGGGACAACGGATACTCACGCAAAACTCAGGTCCTGTATGACATCACACTGATGTTGGACAACAGGATGCCTTCATCCGACATACAGGACTTCGCGTTGGAGCTCAAGCCAACGAACACAAGCAAGCAAGCAAGCATTCTCAGCTACGAAAACCATGTCATCAGCACAACGAACGTTGTCTACGTTACGCCCAATACTGGTATTTCTCGCATGCCTTGCATAAATCCCACATTTGCAATGCACTAATAAAAATCAAGCGCACGTATGTCAGTAATGTTTTAGTAAGCCTAGTTACGGGGTTATGTAATAAAATGTCATTTCCTCAGAATGATTACCGTGACTGTTATGGTACTCTTGAAGTCGCGGGAAAAGTTGGATCCGATATTCAAGAGAACAAATGTACTTGGCTCATTCTAAAAGCACTGGAGATTGCCTCCGACGAACAGAAGGAAGAGCTAAAGGTAGAATTTATTTTTATCCTCTGTTTTTATTTACTCTTCACTGCTTCGCAATTACATTATAAATATCAAATATATTTAACAGAAGAAGTATTAATGTAAGGACATAACATGTGGTCAAAGAGCTAGCTATATTCCAGTGTAAGCGTAGAACAGATGATGGTGTTGATATGGATACTTGGATACATGGAGAGGAAACCAACTAATTACAAATTATCGAAGACTGTGTTGATTATAACAGTTGTAGAGGAGACGAACTAATTACAAATTATTGAAAATTGTGTTGATTATAATATATGTAAATGCAACCATCTAATTACATAAATTTTCTACACGTCTTCCTTTCATTCCAGTGCAACCAACTGTAATAGTTTCTTAGGGGGCAATCATCTATTTACTTACTAAAATTTCATTTTGTAATTACATGACTTAACATAAGAAATATTCTATAAAGGGATATAACTTTTAGTAGCATTGCTACTAAACTGTAGTTTCTGGAGTTTCCGGTTCTAGGTCAAGATGGCGAGACGTGTTTCTTTCTAGCTCGGCTTAAAACGGTTGATCGGCGGTCCGACAAACCACCATCGTAAAACTTCCCGTTGTTTCAGAACCAGATTTCTGGCTCTAAATGTTATGTTGCTTTGCTGAAATTTGTTGAATTCCAAGGATATTTCATATTGGCTATTGGTATCATGTCAAAAAATGTAGAAAGATCACTGATCAGCTGGGAACCAGTAAATGATAGAATCATAACAGCGCGTTACCAAACGAAATATTTCAAACTAACAATCATACAATGCTACGCACCTACCAACGACGATACAGACATCAACAAAGATAATTTCTAAGAACAACTAATTGGCACCATTAACTCATCTCCCAAGCACGACATTGTTGTTGTAATGGGTGATTTCAATGCCAAGATAGGGTCTGACAATAAGGGTGTTGAGAGATATATGGGAATTCACGGCTTAGGGCATATGAACCAAAACGGAGAGAGACTACTAGAATTATGTGAAATAGCAAATCTGATAGTAGCAAACTCTTTATTTCCGCACAAAGATATACACAAAGTCACGTGGAACTCGCCTGATAACATCACAAAAAATCAGATAGACCATTTTTGCATTAATGCCAAATTCCGTTCATCAGTACAAGACGTCAGAGCCTACAGAGGTGCAGATGCTGGCAGTGATCACAATCTCTGCATTGCCAAACTAAAAATAAAGCTCAAGACTCTGCACAGATCACCCAGAATAAAGAAAATAAACTCACAGTCCCTACTGACTAAAGAACACCAACTCGCATTCAATTCAGAGGTACGAAGCAGCTATGCTAACAAAGAAAGTATATCGAGCAATGCGAATATTAAAAACAACATTGAAGAAAATTGGAATTTCCTAAAAAAATACCCTGCTAAATGCTGCAACAAACACAGTCGGCTACGTACAAAGACAGAAGAAGAAGTGGCTAAGCGATAACACCTGGACGAAGATACAAGAAAGAAAACAAGCAAAACTAACACTTTTTTCTGCAAAAGACACATCTACATATGAAACCCATAAGCAAAAATACTCTATGTTGGATAAAGAGGTGAAATCAAGCGCACGAAAAGACAAACAAAACTTTATTCACAGCCTGGCCTCCGAAGCCGAAGCAGCTGCCAGAACTGGAAACAACAGAGCCGTATTCCATATCATGAAGCAATTATGCAATCACTCACCTACACCAAATATACCCATCAAAGACAAACAAGGCAATCAATTGTTATCCGATTACCTTCAAAAGCAACGATGGGCAGAACATTTCAAAGAAATATTAAATAAACCGCAGCCTGACACTGTTCCGAACCTGGATGGAGAAATTACTATGCCCCCACTAGATGCCTCCTGCGAGTCATTCACCATGGAAGAGATTAAAGCAGCCATCAAAAAATTGAAGAACAACAAAGCTGTTGGTGAAGATGAAATCTCAGGAGAAATGCTCAAAGCAGCAGATGAGATCACCTTACAACGTTTGTTACAGCTGATCAATGAAATCTGGCAAAGCGAATCCCCACCACAGCAGTGGAAAGATGGTGTAATTTTCAAACTGCCCAAAAAGGGCGATATGTCTGATTGCAATAATTGGCGTGGTATCACTCTATTGTCAGTACCAGGAAAACTTTTTTGTAGCATGTTACTTGAGAGATTGAAAAAGACGATAGATGAAAGGCTCAGAGAAGAACAAGCAGGCTTCAGACCAAAACGGTCATACATAGACCACATTTTCACCCTCAGAAAAATCATTGAAGACTCCGTAGAATTCCAGTCGAAATTAATCACCAACTTTGTCGACTTTCAAAAAGCCTTCGACTTTGGAATCTACTTAACATCTATGGTTTTCCTACCAAATATACCAACGTCATAAAATCTTTCTACAAAGAAACACGTTGCTGCGTAAGAACAGAAACAGGCAACTCTGACTGGTTCTCAGTCGAAACAGGAGTGAAACAGGGTTGTGTCTTATCACCGATGCTTTTTGGAATAGCTATCGATTGGGTCATGCGCAAATGCACAAACAACACAAATATGGGTATCCATTGGGTTGACAAAATTCTAGAAGACCTGGACTTTGCCGACGACATAGTGCTTTTGAGTTCAACACACCCGGATGCCCAAGAGAAAATAAACCACCTCCAAAATGTTTCAGGGCAAATTGGTCTCCAAATTAACACCACAAAAACAAAGACTATTGATCTTACCAACAGTTCAGATGACACCAAATTTAACAGCTACGTTCTTGAAAAAATCAACAACTTCACATACCTAGGAAGCAAAATGACATCTACAGGGGACTCAACACCAGAAATATCATCTAGAATCGCACTGGCATCTAGTGCCTTCAATAAACTGTCAAACATCTGGAAGTCAAAGACACTCAGCAAACACACAAAACTTAAAATCTTCAACTCTTGTGTGATTCCAGTGTTAACGTATGGATGTGAAAGTTGCAAATCAACGGTAGCTTTAGATAAAATATTAGACAATTTTGAGAACAAATGTCTTAGAAGACTTCTAAACATCCACTGGACAGACTTCAGAACCAATTCACAAATAAGACAAGAGACTAAGCAAGATACAGTATCCAATTTCATAAGAAGACGCCGTTGGAACTACATCGGCCATGTACTCAGAATGGACAAGTCAAGACTCCCCTACCAAGCCCTCATATGGTCACCAGTAGGGAAAAGAAAACGGGGAAGACCAAGAGAGACCCTGCGTAGAACCATCATTAGAGAAGGCTTATTCAATGGCCAAGTAAATATCCAAGATCTACAACAGGTAGCAGCGAACCGCCAAGCATGGAGAGACAGGACTTCTACCCTATGCGCCGCCTTAGGCTCAAGAGGAAATACTAACTAACTAACTAAGCATTGCTATATCTTAGGTTAAGTCCCCTGGCTAAATCAAATCAAATCAAATCAAAACAAAAGCTATAGATAGCTAGCTAGATAGATAGATAGATAGATAGATAGATAGATAGATAGATAGATAGATAGATAGATAGATAGAGAGGGTGGGAAAGACGGAGGGAGAGACGTACGGGCAGACAGACAGACAGACAGACAGCCAGCCAGCCAGCCAGCCAGACAGACAGACAGACAGACAGACAGACAGACAGACAGACAGCCGGGTCGACAGACAGTCGGGAACGGGAACTTATATGACTACTTATATGAATTAAATGAGATGCTCCCCACCAGGGACTGGGTGAAGCCGGGCCGGGTCAGACAGACAAACAGACAGATAGTCGGGAACGGGAGCTTATATGACTATTTATACGAATTAAATTAGATGCTCCCCACCAGGAGCTGGACGAAGCTGGGCCGAGTCAGACAGACAGGCAGACAGACAGACAAGCAGACAGACAGACAAGCAGACAGACAGACAGACAGACAGACAGACAGACAGACAGACAGACAGACAGACAGACAGACAGACAGACTGACAGATAGATAGATAGATAGATAGATAGATAGATAGATAGATAGATAGATAGATAGATAGATAGATAGATAGATAGATAGATAGATAGATAGATAGATAGATAGATAGATAGATAGATCCCCGCCAGGGCCTGGGCGAAGCCGGGCCGGGTCAGCTAGTTACAAATAATTCAAGATTGTGTATATTGGAATAGATTTAGAGAAGCCCAACTAATTGCAAATTATTGAAGATTGTGTTGACACCGAGATAATAAATACCGAGATAAATATATATAATGTCAATTTGTTTACAGCAACCTATCAGAATACATAATTATTAATTATTTATAGGTTATTAAGCAGTACAAATAACTAATTTTTGCAGTTTTAGTTTACTTATACACTTATACATTATATTTGACAATATGGACACAAACTGTTACTAATGTGTTGACAAGATTTCACAACTTGTTATTACAAAAAATATTCTTTCGTATCTATCAATGGCTTTAATTTAGACACAAGCCAATTACATTGTCACTATAATTGTTGATTTCTAATGAGATGTATCTAACTTCTTGTACTTTTTTACAATATTCTTAAAATCTGGAGAAAGTTTTCTTTTTGAAATTCACATGACAGCATGCAAGTTGCAGTCCGACAATAAAGACCTATTCTTAGATTTGTTGATCTCCAAGCAAGAGAATGCTTGTTCGCAAATGTATGTTTATCGAAACAATGATAAAAGTTTAGCTGCAAAGTTTTTCAAGTTGGGAAATGATTCTTGTGATCAAGATCCGCAGAAATCCAGCAAACCATCTGTCTTGAATTTCTCTTTCAGATCATGATCTGCTTGTAAGTCAAGCAGCTCCAATTGTATGTCCTATGTGGCTGTATCAGCTTCTGCACTAAAAGGGGAACTGAGAATATTGAACTGTGGCTCTAAGTTCTTGAAATCTTGGAATCTCCATCCAAATTCTTCAATCAATGCATCTAATTGGGTTTTATACTTTTCAGTCATTTCACCAGAAATGGTTTCTTGTTTCAGCAAAGGGAAGTGACAAAATCTTTTTTCACTTGCTTGTCTAGGAAAACAGTGAGAAATTTTGCCTGAAATGAATTTACATGTAAAATCAATTGATGTGCAAACACACCATTGCCCTGAAGTTTGACATTCAGTTCATTTAACTTTTCCATAATTTCAAAGGCAAACATGAAGTCTAACTTCCACTTCTTTACTGACAATGTTAATTTTAACGTCACATTTAATGCCCTTCATTTCTAGGAACATCATTAATTCTTCTCTGAGTTCCCACACTCACCTTAACATCTTGCCGAGACTCAGCCATCGAACACTAGGTGTGGTACAGGATATCGGAATGTTCAGTTTCCAAATCGTCAAGTAATGCCTTGAACTGTCTGTGATTAAGTCCTCTTGATCTGATGAGGTTGATGACACTAACAACTGGGTCAATAACATGCTTGATATTCGAAACAGTTTTACACAGACTTTCTTGATGAATCACACAGTGAAGTGGTAATAATGTGTAGGTCTAGATATTCCTGCTTTAATCTTATCACTTATCAACTTTACCAGACCTACATATTTTTTCCACTCAAAAGCACGAGTCCGTCATCTGTAACACTTGCCATCCTGTTCCAACCCAACCCAGTTCTTTCAATACAGATAGTAACAGCATTGAATATATCATGGCCTGTGGTTGTGTCTTTGAGTGACTCAACACACAGTAACTCTTCAGTGAGTTTGAAAGAAGTGTTTATTCCACGTATAAATATCAATAATTGGGCTGTATCATGTGCATCGGTACTTTTATCCAATGCATGACAGTACCACAAAAATTGTTTACTTGCATCCTGACGTTTATGCATCATATTGTCAGTTATCTTGTAAACACGTCTGACCACAGTTCTCCTTGATAAAGTAATGTTGTCAAATCTATTTATTTTTGTTCTAGACACATAATGTTTGCTGCATCTAGCATACATTCCTTGATGAACTCACCATCAGAAAATGCCTTGTTCTGTTTTACAATTCTGTATGACAGCATAAGATTAGCTTCAGTTGCAGTATCTTGAATTGAAGACTGTTTAGTAAAAACAGTTTGCTGTTTCTCCAAATTTTTCACCAACTTCAGCCATTTCCTTTTCCTTCCTTCGGTTGTTAAATTGTATCCGAAATCGGAATGTTTTGTTTGATTATATCTTTTCAAACTGTTACTCCTTGAAGACAGCCACGGACTCACGACACAACAAGCAAACTGATTTGCTACCCACTATTATAAAATAGTACTTAGTTGTCCATTCATCATTAGAAACACGCCATTCATCCTCAATCTTACGTTTGTTATTGACACTCATTGTTTTAATAAAATTCGAACGGTTAGAATTGTTCAACACTTCAAAACGGAAATGAAACAAAACCTTCTTCCGGCTGTGTGTGAAAATAAAATATTCTGAAAACAATAGTAAACTCAGAATAAATTTCAGAAATATATCAAGACTACTACAACAAATACATTAATTTGAACATTGTAAATATGTAAATAATTTATAACAGCAAAAACTTTTAAATTTAATATTCTCTTCCAAAATAAACAATTTTATTCACCGGAGAAATATGTGTTTTTCATAAAATCATCCTTAATAAATTTTTACATGTCGATAAATATTTCTCTATATGAAAATCGAAAATTCGCATTTTACCATTGCATGGTTCCAAATGTTGCTGTATGTAGCCGGGGACGGGGTTGGGGTGAGCGCCCAACCTTGCATAAATACCCCAATGGCTCGTGCATTCATCACCTATGTTGCAAACGTCCAACTCCTGACTCCACGTGGCGGAACTGTTTTAACTAACAAGAGAAGGCGCCGCAGCACGTTACTGGCGCCGAGCAATAAACAGAACGCTCTAGATAGGAATGCACGAATATGCATGTGCAGACATGTGAGTGCGTGCCTACACACCTAAACTCGATTAAGACCACAGTCTGCTCTAGCAAAGGAAAGGTGATGAAGACGGAGGCAACCAGCCAGGAGGCGCACCACAGAAATCAGGATCCCACGTATTCACGCGTAATGAAATATGTCGACTACTACTATATGTTATGGTGCTCGCTCTGCTTTGGACACAAAGGCAGATGCATTGCCGGGCCCTATGCCTCGAAAGGTTCCAACCACAGCAACTGGAGGTCCTTCCCAGGTGTCCTGTGGAGCCAGGAGACCTGTGAATAGAGCGTCTGGCCATACCAAACAAACACAAAAACTAATGCACTGTAATGCGGAGGGAGTCAGCAAAAAAAAAAAAAAAAAAATAGAACTAGAAAACATCTTGGACCAAGAAAAGGTAAACGTATGTTGCTAGCAAGAAACTCACCTCAACGAAAACGAAATGATATCTGGGAAATTGCCAGTACTAAGGACACTACTTTCTGAACTTAGCAGTCAGCATAAGGTCACCATACAATGGATACCATCCCACAGTGGAGTAGCCGGAAACGACAGAACTGATCGATTGGCTAAGGAAGGAGCAAAAGAAGAACAGCCTGATGTGCCCGTTACATACTACCAAAAGAAAAGAATGATCAAATCAGTCAGAAGGCCACCAAAACCTGCTCAGGACGACTACCACGTTATGGACAGACCAGAACAAGTCATTATTCTGCGCCTCAGAACAGGACACAATAGATTACGCACCCACATGTATACAAGATTCAAGATTGGTGAATCAGCGATGTGCACATGTGGATTGGCGTCGCAGACAGCAGAGCACATACTCAAAGACTGCCCAAATTACAACATATCTAGGCAAACTTTCTGGCCTAGAGAAGACGACAGTGGAAGATAAACTCTATGGACTGCTGAGTGAACTAAAAAGGACGGTTAAATTCATACAAACGGCAACATTGCAGTTATAGACATATTTGAGGCGAACGAAAGACGAAGAAGAAGGATTACGATGGTCAAGGACTGTTTACAAAAATAGATAATTAGAAATAAATTTTATCAAAAATGTAAAAACAATCATAACGGTACACGAAATTCTGTAAAATTCAACACAATAACTTAAAAACGAAGCAAAAGTTTGTATTTCTAAATGTCCTCGCGGGCCGCATAAAAATCAGTTGGCGGGCCGCATGCGGCCCGCGAGCCTGTAGTTTGCACACCCCTGTCCTAGAATATTCTCGATTTGCGAACCTCGCTCAGCCTTATTGCGCTTGTAAGTAGCCGCCGCACAAGCAGCCCGATTAAGGTCGCTTAGAGCGGTGTAAGCGGTGTTCTCTTTGTGGCTGACTTCGTAGGGTCGAGGGGTGGCCGAGATCAGTTGAAGTGCAGCTGTGCAATTCGCTAGGACGTCGTTGAGAGTGGCTGTGTGAACTGTATCCACGGCGTTTAAAGAAGCCTTACAGATTCTCCAGCATGTTGACCAAGTTACTTGATTGATTGATTGATTGATTGATTGATTTAGGAATCGACATCACAGCATTCGGGGCATTCCCATAAGCGCTCCGTCCCCATCCTCAGCAGCCAGCGAAGAGTTCCAACACTAATAGTACCAGTAGCAATCTGATTATATGTCCGTCTCGCCTTTCATCTGAGCGTTGAGCGTCGGTCAGATCCCCTCGTCACTCCTCGCTGTCTCATTCTTGCCAGACCATGGTAATCCATTTGCTCCTCCGAGGTGTGCACGTGCTCCCACAAGGCCGCAACCACGTCTGCCTTGTCATGTATCAATACTCCACCAAGTTCTGCAGAGTCAGCCAATCTGTCCGCCTGTTCATTTCCCAGCACACCGGCATGCCCCGGAGAAAAGATCCAGGCGATGCTTGTCACCCGTGACCTCCGAAGCGAAGCAAGCCACTCCGCACAAAGCCTGCCCGTCCTCACCCTCGTCAGCATGCTTTCTGAGTCAGTTACAATCACTATGTGTTTGTGTGTCGTATTCTCCATCCAGCGGAGAGCCGCAGTGACCGCCTCCACCTCCATTCTTAAGCTGGATGTTCGGGTATCATATGCCAGGCTCTCCTGCCCCAAACGTCGACCATTGGCTTTGGCTATGAACCCCCAGCCACTTTTCTCACCTCTTGACACCGAACCATCTGTGTAGATAATCACATCACCCGAGTGAGCATTGTCCTGAATTAGTTGCTGGATTTCCACTTCCTGAGCCCCTGCTGGCCACTCCCTGCACTCCCGGCTTAATGTGATTATAATTCTGCACAATTCTAACTGCTCCACTGGCACTCTGACCCACTCCCCTCCACGCCTAATGTTCTCCAAGGGGTACATCTGTCTGATCGTATCCTCTGCTTGAGACATCCATGATTGCCCTCTTATTAGTCTCTGACCCTTAACTGCGTCCAGCGACTCATGCAGTGGGTGGTCTGTGTTTGCAGCTACTCTATGCCTTCAACTGCATCACCTTGAGCCTACCAGCAACACTCGGCAGACCAAGGATGTAACGCATACACACTACTGGGGTGTATCTAGTGCATCCCAGAATGAACCGCATAGCTTCGTTCTGTATGCGCTCTAACTTCACCAGCTGACTCTCTGAGACAGTGAGCAGACCTAATCCATAATCAATTACTGAGAGGATCAAGTTCTGGTATAGTGTGAAAAGCATTCTCTGCTCTGTGTCCATTGCAGCCATAATTTTAAGTGCACTGAGTCCCTTTTGAGATCTTGTCACAACCGTCTCCACATGATCCTTGAAGGATAGGCTTCTGTCAAATGTGATCCCCAGATACTTCAGTTTGTTCTCTCTGCTGACATTTCTACCATCTATCGCGAGGCTTGGGACATCCGCTATCACAATCCTGTTGTCCAGAGAGCACCACAAAACAGCCGCCTTTTCCCGGTGGATGACAGCACTCATTTCAGTGCACCAGTCAATCACTTTGTCTACTGTCGCCTGTAGCTCCTGGGCTGTTTGCTCCCTATCTCTCCCCTGCCTATGTGCAAGAATATCATCTGCAAATGTTAGTATTCTTCCAATCTAGGTTTGCAATCTTGCTCGTATACACATTAAAGAGCACCGGTGAGACTGCAGATCCCTGTGGCAGTCCAGGGGTCAAAATGTGTGGCTCTGAGGTTCATGCACCCAGACGGAGAGCAACCCGATGAGAGTGCAGGACGGCTGCTATCCAATTCACCAACCAGGGATTGACTCCCTTTTCCATCAGTGCGGTCATAAATATATCATATCGAACTCTAGTGTACGCATCCTCGAGATCAAGCGCTGCCGACATCGTTTCTTGTCTACTCTGGAACCCCTCATAAACGTCAAAGGCAAAAGTGGCTGCATTTGACCAGGTATCTTTTCCTGACCTGTAGCTCCCCAGTCCTCTTGGAAGTAGCTTCCCGCTTTCCAAAAACTCTTGCAGCTTGACAGCAAATATCTTCTCTAAAACCTTCCCAAATGTATTTTGAAGGGTGATGATTCTAAAGCCGCTAAGCTTTGACTGATCCTTGAATGGTTTTGGGAGAGGGATGAGATAGCTGTGCACCCAATCCTGTGGTACTGATGCTGTCCTAATGCTCTGGTTAAAGCAGTCGGTCATCTCCTCCAGGTCTGCATCGTTCATGTGGCCATACCTGACCCCATCGGGCCCTGGTGCCGTGTCTTTTGCCTTTTTCAAAATGTGTTTAACATCTTCCACCCGTATGATGTCTTCATACTGCATATTCTTCGTGGTGCCAGATAACTCCTTTCTAACTGCATCCCTGGTGTCCGCATCATTAGGTTTGGTCCGCTCTAAAAATCTCTGGAGAAATGCCTCCCCTTTCTCTTTGTCTTTGTCACGCGCACACCATCATCTCTATAAATTGTTCCCACTGTCATAGGCCGATCTTTTCTCTGCATTTGCCTGTGCAGTTTCCAGAATTTTCGCAGTGTTTTATCACCACCAATCTCCTTCATGAAACATTCCCATTTTGCCGTTTTGACCTCTGCATCACAGCGCTTGAAAACCTCCACCTTGTCTTTCTTGACATTTTCCGCTGTGTCCACTTCCTCTCGTGAGCTTTGAAGTGTCTGTCGCACTTTCTTTAGCTGCTTCACTGCAGCTCTCTTTGCTTTCCAAGCATAGTCTACTTCTGGGGTCCACCATGGGGGCTGCAAAAAGGAAGTTTTTACAGTCCTGTTGCATGCCCCTTGCCTGAGGCGTCCAAGAAGGCAATCGGTCCTCTCATACTGGAAGGTCTTGCGCGCTCTCCCACCTTTAACTTTCCTGGGTTTAGAGATCAGGCCTGAGCATGGCATGTAATCACTCCCATGGTCATTCAAAACAGTCCACTTTACATCAAGGACTGATGACTGGGAGACAAGTGCCAAGTCAATAGCTGTGTCTGCATCGCCAGGCCTCATTGCCATTCTAGTCGGCCTGCCATCATTTATGCAGACCACATCGGATTCCACCATGGCATCCGCAAGGGCAATTCCCTGTCGATTTTCTCCACTACTGTCCCAATCTCTGTACCTTGCATTGAAGTCTCCACATATGAGTAGCCTATCACCTGGTAATTACTCCAGTTCCTTAAGCCAGTCCCAGTGTTCCTTTCTGACAAACAGTCCACTATGGCATATACATTTATGATGTTCCAACTTAAGCCACCAATCGCCATTTGTATACCTTGGACCTCTCTTGCATTGTGATTCCACTGGCTCAAGTCAAGTATCACATGCTTCACTCCTTCCTTCACCAGCAGACCTTGTCCATGTCTCCTCTGCCCAGTAGGGTTTATATAACTGGGTACCCAGGGCAATGGTATTTGTCTGTATTTAGCTCCTGGAGCATGAGGACATCAAAATCATATATTAGTCTCTCCAATACAGGACCTCTCTGTCTGACACTGCGACAATTCCAGTATCCCACTCTTACATAGTTGAAACCTAGTCTCTCCACTTTTCGTCTTGTTCTCCTGGCGCCTGCCCTCCTATTTCTATGCCGTCTTCTCACACCATTTCCTCGTCTTCTCTTCCTCACTATCTCTTCGCTAGCCTCTGAGGGATGTGTCAAGCGCAGAGCACGTGCTCCGTAGCTCCGGCGACGATTCCCGTGTTTAAATGAATCCATAGGCAAAGTTTGGATATTGCCGGAAAATAAACGGTCACCCTAGCATTGCCTGCTTGCTAGGGAAGAGGCAGGGGATGACCCGCAGGAGTCCATACGTCTTGTTTCGCCCCGCACGCCTGCCAGACATCCAACGTTCACGACCAGTTAACCCATGGCCATCCAGTTCCTTAGCACGCTGGTCCACCTTGAACTTGGGGGTTTATATTTGGAGTTTTCCTGTCTCCTAGATAGACTGCTGTCCAAAGCTAACAGGTTCCACTACCCGGGAGAGGGGTTAGAACTGACTCGATTGGCAAGCACGTCTCCGAGCATATGAGGTATTTTCTAAGGAACTCAGATCTCACCCTGAGATCCCGCCTCGCCCTCTGTGCCCACCGCCAGTTGGTCCGCGGCTGCTTATTCGACATTGGCAGCTAACCTCTATATCTAGAGGCCGTTCCACGATCTGCCACCAGTGGACGCGCTGGGTCAGGGATGGTCGCCCCAGCTTTAAGCAGGACCAACTTACTTCTGTGTAATGAAGAACCTACCCTTGAGGGGGTGTATCAGACCAGCGTAGGCCAGGCCAAAGACAGAGGGACAGGTAGCGAAACCAAAGAGAGTTTGGGCGTGAGCTTCTCGGACTGGCAGTATCTCCCGGTCATTCCAGGGGAAAGAGTTTCTGCCGCCTAGGGTCTTCGCCGGTCAGCCACCGACCAGTATAAGTCTCTGTACCTTGCATTGAAGTCTCCACATATGAGTAGCCTATCACCTGGTAATTACTCCAGTTCCTTAAGCCAGTCCCAGTGTTCCTTTCTGACAAACAGTCCACTATGGCATATACATTTATGATGTTCCAACTTAAGCCACCAATCGCCATTTGTATACCTTGGACCTCTCTTGCATTGTGATTCCACTGGCTCAAGTCAAGTATCACATGCTTCACTCCTTCCTTCACCAGCAGACCTTGTCCATGTCTCCTCTGCCCAGTAGGGTTTATATAACTGGGTACCCAGGGCAATGGTATTTGTCTGTATTTAGCTCCTGGAGCATGAGGACATCAAAATCATATATTAGTCTCTCCAATACAGGACCTCTCTGTCTGACACTGCGACAATTCCAGTATCCCACTCTTACATAGTTGAAACCTAGTCTCTCCACTTTTCGTCTTGTTCTCCTGGCGCCTGCCCTCCTATTTCTATGCCGTCTTCTCACACCATTTCCTCGTCTTCTCTTCCTCACTATCTCTTCGCTAGCCTCTGAGGGATGTGTCAAGCGCAGAGCACGTGCTCCGTAGCTCCGGCGACGATTCCCGTGTTTAAATGAATCCATAGGCAAAGTTTGGATATTGCCGGAAATAAACGGTCACCCTAGCATTGCCTGCTTGCTAGGGAAGAGGCAGGGGATGACCCGCAGGAGTCCATACGTCTTGTTTCGCCCCGCACGCCTGCCAGACATCCAACGTTCACGACCAGTTAACCCATGGCCATCCAGTTCCTTAGCACGCTGGTCCACCTTGAACTTGGGGGTTTATATTTGGAGTTTTCCGTCTCCTAGATAGACTGCTGTCCAAAGCTAACAGGTTCCACCTACCCGGGAGAGGGGTTAGAACTGACTCGATTGGCAAGCACGTCTCCGAGCATATGAGGTATTTTCTAAGGAACTCAGATCTCACCCTGAGATCCCGCCTCGCCCTCTGTGCCCACCGCCAGTTGGTCCGCGGCTGCTTATTCGACATTGGCAGCTAACCTCTATATCTAGAGGCCGTTCCACGATCTGCCACCAGTGGACGCGCTGGGTCAGGGATGGTCGCCCCAGCTTTAAGCAGGACCAAGTTACTTCTGTGTAATGAAGAACCTACCCTTGAGGGGGTGTATCAGACCAGCGTAGGCCAGGCCAAAGACAGAGGGACAGGTAGCGAAACCAAAGAGAGTTTGGGCGTGAGCTTCTCGGACTGGCAGTATCTCCGGTCATTCCAGGGGAAAGAGTTTCTGCCGCCTAGGGTCTTCGCCGGTCAGCCACCGACCAGTATAAGTCGGGTAACAGCCAGGCTCACATTCCTCATCTACCTCACTATGGTAATAATGAACAGCCTTGTGTTATATCCGGCCACTGCGGCCCAAAGATGTTGTGGAAGAGACAGTATCGTGCTACCTTTGGCCCTGAAGTCCACTGACAGGGTGTGATGAACTCAGCCATCTGAAGCTGACTCCAGAAACCGGAGCCATACTAGAGGCAAGGTTAACGCTTGGTTTCAGACCGGATTCAGACTTAAGTTGTGCATCCATGTGCAGTATATTAACTTGATGAATTTTCAATTAGCACAGTGATATTGAAGTGCATTATGGAGGACGCAACCTTCATGCAATCAGAGTTGGTGAACCAACTGCCACCGCAGCCTAGATCCGAGAGAAGTCCACGGATTAGGTTGCCGAGAAGTGTCATCGGCCTCCAGAGGACTACTTAGCCCTGCTACCACGCCGGTCAGGACTATTCCTAGGAGGATCTGCCGCGGCCCGGTGAGCTAACGCAGACAGCAGACTGGTGGACCGAACATGGCTCGATGATAAGAGCCGTGATCCTACCCTGCAGATCTTGTGCCTATCTAGCCTCCAACTGCCAACCTCTATCTATACCTATATCCTCTGACGCTCGTTTGTAAAATACAGTCATATCTTATGTTTCTTTTAAACCAGAGTTGAGTCAGTTCATCTGGATGGAGCACTAGGGTTTAAGGTCCCTTGACAGAAAGGTTGAAGGAAGGGTGTCCAGAGTCTGGAGGGATGGGTAGACTGGAGCAATTAGTATCCAGTACCCAGAACTGATCCCACGGTATGCAATGTGGTAATAGCTCCCGTTAACCCAGGGATTATCACGACAGTAACTCCGAATTCGGTATTGCTTAAGAGTTTGTTTGTGTCCTGAAATAATATTTTCCGTTGTCTATAATCTTCCATGCACTTTGTAAATAAATTCCTGTTACGAAAAGACTTATATCACACGTTGGCAGGGTAAATGATGATGTTACTATGTCTATACTTTGAAAAGTCCTTAATCTTTCTTTATCTAATTGCCGCCTTATTCCTGCACTTAATACAGTAAACATGAATCCATTACACTTCTACTGCTTAAATGCCTAATTAGTGCTTATTATGCTTCTGTCACGGTATGTTGATTGATTGATTGATTAATTTAGGAATCGACATCACGGCATTCGGGGCATTCCCAGAAGTGCTCCGTCCCCATCCTCAGCAGCCAGCGAAGAGTTCCAACACTAATAGTACCAGTAGCAATCTGATTATATGTCCGTCTCGCCTTTCCTCTGAGCGTTGAGCGTCGGCCAGATCCCCTCGTCACTCCTCGCTGTCTCATTCTTGCCAGACCATGGTAATCCATTTGCTCCTCCGAGGTGTGCACATGCTCCCACAAGGCCGCAACCACGTCTGCCTTGTCATGTATCAATACTCCACCAAGTTCTGCAGAGCCAGCCAATCTGTCCGCCTGTTCATTTCCCAGCACACCGGCATGCCCCGGAGAAAAGATCCAGGCGATGCTTGTCACCCGTGACCTCCGAAGCGAAGCAAGCCACTCCGCACGAAGCCTGCCCGTCCTCACCCTCGTCAGCATGCTTTCTGAGTCAGTTACAATCACGATGTGTGTGTGTGTCGTATTCTCCATCCAGCGGAGAGCCGCAGTGACCGCCTCCACCTCCATTCTTAAGCTGGATGTTGTGGTATCATATGCCAGGCTCTCCTGCCCCAAACGTCGACCATTGGCTTTGGCTATGAACCCCCAGCCACTTTTCTCACCTCTTGACACTGAACCATCTGTGTAGATAATCACATCACCCGAGTGAGCATTGTCCTGAATTAGTTGCTGGATTTCCACTTCCGTGGCCCCTGCTGGCCACTCCCTGCACTCCCGGCTTAATGTGATTATAACTCTGCACAATTCTGACTGCTCCACTGGCACTCTGACCCACTCCTCTCCACGCCTAATGGTCTCCAAGGGGCACACCTGTCTGATCGTATCCTCTGCCTGAGCCATCCATGATTTCCCTCTTATCAGTCGCTGACCCTTAACTGCGTCCAGCGCCTCATGCAGTTGGTGGTCTGTGTCTGCAGCTACTCTGAGGTATGCCTTCGCCTGCATCACCTTGAGCCTACCAGCAACACTCGGCAGACCAAGGATGTAACGCATACACACTATTGGAGTGTCTCTAGTGCATCCCAGAATGACCCGCATAGCTTCGTTCTGTATGCGCTCTAACTTCACCAGCTGACGATATGTAATTATAGTTACTGTTTATTAGGGTAGTGATTACTGTTTAGAAGAGTGAAGAAGACTTGGAAGCAACGGAAGATGCAGTTTCTGAAACGTATTTTGTCTTTAGAAAGATCTGTTTTCAATGTATTGATTGCTTATGTTTTCTGTCCCTCTTCTCTGCTGTTATGTTGATGTAAACTATCAATTATTATGTGGCTACAGGAATATTATTGTCCTGCTCACCATTTATTTGCGTGTGGCCTCCACCTCTACCGTTTTGTGCCACCTTTATTTCTGATCTATGTCTATAAACTGGACAGTGTATCTGGTAAACCCTTTGTTAAGAGAAACTTATGTTATATGTTAATGGAACGTGGGAAGTGATACCAAAAACTACCCTCAATTGTTTTAATGTTTAGTTGTTTAAAATCAGATATGTACATTATTTTTTTTTCGACATATACTTTACAGGACATCGTTGTCACTATTATCATCTTTCAGCTGATTGTTGATTTCTATGACAAGATTGCTCTCAGTAGTTTGCCATTGCTTTCTGAGCGGCCAGCTTACATACCCCGTAAGTTATGAACGCGGCGAGAACCGCACCCGATTCTCACGCAAGTTACGTTCCTCACGTGAATATACGAGATTAGGGAGAAAGTCGCCAGCTACTAGGTCATGGAGACCGGCCAGATAGGTAGATAACATCATTTCAGTAATATCATTTCAATAACATCACAGTTCAGAGAAATATGTAGTTATGTTTTCGTGGTATTTCTGTTGTAGCTCAATTACGGAAGGTGGGACAAAGAAGCAGTGGAAAAAGTTAAAGCTATCTACCGAGACCTAAAATTAGAGGATATCTACAAACAGTATGAAGAAAGCAGCTACCAGGAAATTACCAATTTAATTAAGTCTGTAGACACTGCCTTACCAAAGGATATCTTTCTAGACGTTGTTAATAAGATTTACAAGGAGATCGTTTACTTCCAAAATGTCGATCACTAACTTCCTAAATGATTGAGCACTCTTAGTTTTCTTAAAAAATTACTAACAGACTACACACTTTTATTAAATTCTTGCATACGTAGAGTAGAATTAAAATAGAATAACAGAATCGCCAATATGAAGCTCATGGTGAGAATTACATTAATCCCAGTGAATCAAGAGGCGAGGAAACGACGCTGATGGCGGTAAGAGAATACGTAGAGAAAACATGTTCCTTGTATAACTAGAAATTTCTTTCTCTGGAACTCACAGGGTGAAAGAGAGTCAGCCTAAAACACACGGAGAAGAGAATTAGAGTCCGAAATGAATATATGGGACAGAAATGGGAGGAGCTGTAGGAATCAGCAGGCGTGTCCATGGGAATGGGATTCCCATGGGAATCCATGGGAATCCCATGGGAAACGTCCCATGGGATGGGATGGGATGGAACAGCAAACATTTGCATTTCCCACGGGACACATGGGATAGTAGCCATGTCATAGCAACTTTTAAAAAAAAAACTTTTTAAAGCCTTTTATCCTTCCTTTTACATTATATACTTGTATCAATTCTTTATCTCGCGGTGGGACACCGGATAAATTAATAATTGCGCGCATGGGATCATATTATCGTTTCAATGCCCATTTAAAAAATTACTTGCATTACTTTAAAGAAGATGATGCAGAATTCTTAAACCACATTCCGAATATTGTTCAGATTAAAGGAATGCTGTACATACATGAGAAATTCAAAACTTTTTTTTGACAAACTAGAAATTGATGGTGCTACATCACATTTAATTTTGCTGTGATACTTCCTCCTAGATTGTCAGTTGTACAAAGTTATTGTTGATATTGACGAAGAAACTTCTACAAGCATGGTGAAGAAATATTGTCAGAACTTTCAGAAAATTATTGGAGAAAAACGTTGGCCATATTGCGGCAGTTCTTTGGCAGTTACTGCAGCATTCCTTACTGGAGTTGACATTAAGCCCAAATAGAAGACATGGTTCAAGTCAGTTGTTACTGAGAAGAAAGGGAATGTGAACACCAATAAATGGGCCAAACGATTTGATCGCTTTTCTAAGTCTGTTGTTCCAACTGTTATTTCATTCATCAAAGATTTAAAACTTTCTTCTGAATCATATGCTGTAGTAGCAGTAGTGAAGTAGCAGGAATTGTAGAACCAACGCCGAAATGTGATTTTGACTTATTTTTTGATCGTCCACCAAACAAAACACTTAAGTTTGATCACTACAGAAACAAATGCCTTGAGGATGAAGTCATCATGTTTCAAAAATTACGGCACGCAACTTCACAACCATTAAATTATTGGAAAAATGAACATTGGTTTCCACTGCTAACAGCAAGTGCGAAAATTGTTTTGGCCATACCAGTGTCCTCAGCGGCAGTATAAAGTCGATTTTAAAAAAGTGCAGCTGGATTGTTGTTGGGTAAGTTACGAAAACGGATGTTACCAGCTATCGTTATAAACTCTGTGCATATCAGATTTGCATGTAAGATGAAAATTGTGGATATGGTTCAGGGATTACCTGGATTAACTGAATTATTAGAAACAGTCGATCAGCAGGAAATTGATAATGTGCTGAATGAGCAGAGTGACTCAGAAACTGAATGAGAGTGTCAGAATGACACTGAATTGTCTTATTTAGATTAAACTTTGTTTTAATAAAATACTCTTGAATATTAAAATTAATAAATTCTGTTGTTTTACATGTCTCTTTGTACATGTAGTCCTATTTAGTAGACACTAACCCTAAACTTTCATAAATTTCATATTTTTATTTGAACTGTATTCCATATTAGTATTATCATGGGAATCCCATGGGATGGGACAGCAAAATTACCGTGGGATGGGATGGGAATGGGACTGAAAAATGTGTCCCATGGACAAGCCTGGGAATCAGCAAGGGATTATAATGCTTGGCGCGAGTGGGTGGGTGTGGGGTCTATGCGCCAATGAAAAATAAAATAGAAGATTGTATATTTGTTTCCTGTGGAGATTGAAGTGAATCAGTCTTGGAGACAGTAGTAGTCCAAAGAAATGTGCAAATATAATGTTCATTCACGCATGACATCCATCCATCATAAATGATGACAACTCTCTCCACATTATATTCTCATTAACTGAGTCGTATGTGTGTGTATGTGTGCGCGCGCTCGTGTGTGTGTATGTGTACATAATTGTGAAACACATTGTTTTTTTTAAATCTCTTGATACTAATTACAAAATAATTTTACTATGTTTGAAACGGTTGTCTTATTTAATTCTTTGGAATCACCAGTGAAATGATAATTAGATTTGACAGCTATAAAGTTATTTTTGTTTAGTCATCTATTGAGTGGTTCTTATTTTGTCAGCAATGAAGTTATACTTAAATTATTATTTCCAGTTCTGCAAATTTGCCACGGATCAGTTTATACTGGCATGGATCATAGCATGAGTTTGTAACAATCCCTGTCTGCATGAAGAGACCGTGTGAAGTGTCCTTTCACAGCATTGGTCACAAAAGCGTGAAAAGCAGTCAGGACGGTTAGTGCGAGGACAAAACGTAACCTTGGACAGTTGGACTAGACCTATGGTCAGTGTAGGACCTAGTTTTGAGTTGAGTAGAATGGCCACCCAATGAGCTCCTACTTTTGTAATTAGAGTGTGTTAAATTGTAGTCTCTCAATATTGTATTTATGTGAAATGTGGTGAACATGAGAATGTAATTCGTACTGTATTCGGAGACAAGAAGTAGAAAACCATACTGGTGTTGAGTTATTCCGGACATGTTGAGTCTGTTCTAAATTACTAGTTGTTGTGAATAGTACAGTGAAGGAACGTAAATCTAACTCAAGACATGAGAGAATTAATCACAATGGGAAGATCACAGCACCGCCAGTCAGAAAGGTGGTGGTCCAGAAATGATGCACAGAAATGTGAGCGGTCAGAAAGATAAATTGACTTTTGGCGCTACGGCGAGTTTCCTCCAGTTGCTTGTAGCGCTTTGGCCTGATCAGCTGTGTCAACTCAAGTATGGTCTGTTCCTGTATATCTGCCATTGACAGTCAACACACACACATCAGCCATAGGCGATAGGATTACGAACAATGAATCTAACTCACATATGAACTATGAGTCCTAATCGCCTATGGCAACATGGATCATAATAGATCAGTGGTTCTCAACCGGTGGGGAAGTTCCCCCCCCCAGGGGGAATTGTAGCGTTTCCTGGGTGGGAAATGGGGGGGGGGGGGGGGGGGGGATAGGAATTAAGATTATTTTAAGATCGCGTTAATACAAGAACCGATTACTTGATATTGTTTTTCCCTTCATACTGTACGGTTCTGTACGTCTCATCCTTCTAAATTTCAATTTATAAAGTAAGTAGACACACAAATCATGTTTTATGTGGACGTCTAGACTTGTTTTAGTATGTGCTATTAAATTTAGCTTCCATTATTACGTATACTGTGTAGGGGCGAGGGCGGGATTTTTAGGTAGAAAATACGAAAGGGGGGAATGACGTTCTGACAATATGATGCAGGGGGGCACGGGCCAAATTTGTAGGTAGGAAATACGATTTGGGGGGGGGGGGATGACGTTCTGAAAATATGGTGAAGGGAGGCACAGGGAAAAAAGTTTGAGAACCACTGTAATAGATCATAATAATACAAGTCAACACCCCCGTAACAAAATAATATGAATACACACTCACATTCACACACACACACACATACACACACACACATGGTTCCGTCGCCCTGCTACTGAGTGAGTGCGTGGCGCGACACTGTGAGCTGTGAGTTTCGTGTGAAGTGCTTTTGAATCTGCCCAAGTTTGTTTTTTTTTGTTTTTTTTGGGGGGGGGGGACGTGACTGCATGTTCGGAAAGATGGCAGGTGGCTATGTCCCAGAGTTGACCGGTTTTTGCCTTATGCAGAAATGCGTGGCTGCTGGGCTTCTGGTTGACTGCCACTGCCATCGGTGATTAACTGTATTTTCGTGGACTGTATGGGTGAACATCTAGGAAACATCCAGATAGGGAAATGACTGCCGATTCCATCAGAGATGAATTGGGTGTTTCGTGGGGGACTGGTGTGTTGACATTCTGGCGGCGGCATTATGCACAGTGTATCTGTGCGGGCTGTTGTTTGTCGAGACTCCTGTCTTTTCCACTTTTCACACTGGGCAGTGGGGAGCGTTTTGTGTGATATTCACTGGCACAGGAACGGAGCATAATGCTGACGACCCGTTGCTGTGAAGTTGGAACTGCGACTAACTAACTAACTAACTAACACACACACACACATGCATGTACACCAATTACATATCTGTAATTCCTCCCCAAAACCTGAAAATGCTAATTGTTTACCTGTGAAAGTACCTCAATTATGTATACTATTGGAGATATAATCTGAGAAGTCAGCTGCGTGATTGCTTCTTCTTGTTATTTTTCCTTCTTTGTTTGATGTTGGTTGGTGTCTGTGGCTTTGGGGTAGTGAACGCTGTTTCACAATCCGGATATACCAGGCTCGAGGTCAGCTGCAGTGATCTGGAGCAAGACAGTTTTGCGTTGATTTTCACAATTGTGTTAGCCTCGATCTTTCTGAACACAAGTGCAAACTACTGAACATACAATTCCATTGTCTACAAAATCACAAGCAGTCAAAACACGAACGGAACTCTGTCAAATAAAAACAAAAAACTGTCATTTACTGCGGTGTACCTTGTATGACTAGGAGGGGTCTTGAGCCTGAGGAATTAAGGCCGCCTGGCTAGTGCAGCCGCCGCGAACTGTGCAGGCTAGAGTTTTCTTTTTGCCCGGACAGAAAAATAACTTCACACCTTACCGAGGATTCAAACCCGGGACTCAAGAAGGAGAATCCGGCATTCTAGCCATTACGTCTAAATTGTATGCAATTATCTCACAATTTGTTTCATGCTCGTCTAATAATATTTTGGAATGGGTAGTATATGTGCGCCGGTCTCCCTAGTCAAGAGGTTACACGACTTTCTCCGTAATCTCGTATACTCTCGTAAGTAACGTGACTTTGCGCACGAATCGGTAGCGGTTCTCTCCGCGTCAGTAACTTTCGGAGTATGTGAGCCGGTCGCTCAGAAAGCAATGGAAACTACTGAGCGTAATCTTGCCAAGAAATCAGCAATCAGCTGAAAGATGCTGATGTTGACAGCGATGTCCTGTAAAGGATAAGCGACCCCCCCCTCCTCCCCCCCCCCCAAAAAAAAAGTATATGTGCATTATGTCTAAGTGCTACTATTTCAAAAAGTAACCTATGTCCTGGGCAGTCATTGACTTATCATGTCGTATCACGTGGTTCAGTCCCATAACTGGAATGAAGTTCTTGAACTACGTCATTCCAGGCTTGTGACCTGCGCATGTTGGTAAATGTTACCAGTTGCAAAGACATCGTCTGACGGTGAAAACGTGGTCTGAGACGAGCCTGGAAAATAGTGCGTGGGAAAATAGTTGTCCTTTGTTTTTGCAACAGTAGTGGGTTGTGCTCAATATTTAAATCTCAAATCCCGAAACCAAATAAATCAATTTGATTATTGCTCGCTGGAATTTAGGCGGCCTGGTATGCCTTGCCAGTGAGAAGACCTGATCGTTCGGGTCCACATCGATTGATGGACGTCAGTCGCGCCAATCGGGCAAATCTTGAGCTACAGCCTACAATGGGTGACGTTGTAGTGTTCTGTTATGATAATTTGGCCGTATCCAGCGTGTGCCGTGTGGTTACACACCCGCTTCACACGTCAGTGATCCGGGGTTTGTTTCCGGGTCTGATCAAGGATATGCACTACTGACGTGCTCAAACGAGAGCGAAACTCGAGTCTAGGGCTTCCACATTGACGTGGATAGGCCGTAGGTTCATACCAGAATACGATCAGCGTTGCCAGTAGTGTGTTGTGCTCAATATTTAAATCTCAAATTCCGAAACAACCAAATAAAACAATGACAAGTGTCTCTCCCAACTTTCCTCTCTTGAGCAAAGGGGTTGAAGATGATGGTATTTAACTCATCCATTGTTGCAAGCTAGTATCGTCCACACCCATGAGGTACAATCTGCTGTATGGCCATTTATCAGAACGCATTTTGGCAGATGCTGAACGTAATAATGACTTAATCATCAGCCCTACTGGGGTGATGCTATCATTGAGTGCAACCTCTGACAACATTTGAGTACTTAGTGCATCTATGTTTCCCCATCAATGAGCAATCATTCTCACGAAAGGAACATGGCTATTTTACATAGGATTCTCACGAAAGAAGTGAACAAATGATTCACATGATATATTAAGAATTATTTGAGCACAAGAAGTTTAAGAGATCGACTAGTAGAATCATCTTCTCTTGTAGAAATATCAATGCATAGAATGTTCATTTTACAAGTGCATTAAAAGTGCATTGAGAAAAGGGCATCTATATACATTTAAGACGGAATATCATGCTTTTCCATATAGAGAATTTGCATTCTTAGGAGGAAGGTTCGAACATGATTAGTGCAGAAATTAAACAAGCATGGCGTCGTACATGATTTTATCTCTCTAACGGAACATTTTCATGAAGTATAAATAACATGATTATACCATTATACATAAACACTGCGTTATCTTTCTGGTTAAGAACGTCAGTTGAGGACTTCTGGTGTGTGAGCCCATCCTGGAAATAGCCAGAACACTGGTCACCGCATATCCTACCGAAAGTTATTGTTGACACGTTGAAAGCTGGACCCGGACTGAGCTGGAAGATACCGCCAATTTCGGTCTTGGGGACTTGCGTAGGCAGTTCATTTCAACCAATCCAGGTCGTCCGCTCAACGCGCACACTTTTCATCAGATTCGTATGGTGTCCCATTTTAATATTTATTGAATACTAGCTGACCCGGCCCGGCTACGCCCAGTCCTTGGTGGGGAGCATCTCATTTAATTCATATAAGTAGTCATATAAGTTCCCGTTTCCGTTACCGACTGTCTGTCTGTCTGTCTGTCTGTCTGTCTGTCTGTCTGTCTGACCCGGCCCGGCATCGCCCAATCCTTGGTGGGGAGCATCTCATTTAATTCATATAAGTAGTCATATAAGTTCCCGTTCCCGTTACCGACTGTCTGTCTGTCTGTCTGTCTGTCTGTCTGTCTGTCTGTCTGTCTGTCTGTCTGTCTGTCTGTCTGTCTGTCTATCTGTCTGTCTGTCTGTCTGTCTGTCTGTCTGTCTGTCTGACCCGGCCCGGCTTCGCCCAGTCCTTGGTGGGGAGCATCTCATTTAATTCATATAAGTAGTCATATAAGTTCCCGTTCCCGTTACCGACTATCTGTCTGTCTGTCTGTCTGTCTGTCTGTCTGTCTGTCTGTCTGTCTGTCTGTCTGTCTGACCCGGCCCGGCATCGCCCAGCTCCTGGTGTGGAGCATCTCATTTAATTCATATAAGTAGTCATATAAGCTCACGTTCCCGTTCCCGACTATCTATCTGTCTGTCTGTCTGTCTATCTGTCTGTCTATCTGTCTGATCCGGCCCGGCTTCGCCCAGCCCCTGATGGGGAGCATCTCATTTAATTCATATGAGTAGTCATATAAGTTCCCGTTCCCGACTGTCTGTCTGTCTGTCTGTCTGTCTGTCTGTCTGTCTGTCTGTCTGTCTGTCTGTCTGTCTAATCATTTATTGGTTGCAGTTAGAACAACCTTAGATAAACGAAGACCAACTTACAAAAAGCATTAGAAAGAGCACTTGAAAGATCTTTACATCTTCCCCAACAATTAACTTGGGTAAATGGAGCAGCGGCAGCAGCAGAAGAAGAAGAAGAAAAAGGAGGAGTAGGAGCTGGGAGGAGGAAGAGGGAGGTGGAGGAGGGAGGAGTAGGAGGGAGGAAGAGATAGGCGGAGAGAGGAGGAGGAGGGAGGAGGAGGAGAAAGAGAGAAGAGGAGGATGGAGGAGGAGGGGGAGGAGAAGAGGAAGAGGGTAGGAGGTGGAGGAGGAGGAGAAGGAATATAACGCATATGCCTGTATATTTAATAATGGCTGAAGTTGTTCCATGTATTCTTAGAGTTGGCGACAGTGTAAAGAAATATAAAATCTTCAAACTTGATAGAGATAAGGTAACTATTATTTATTCATTCTTTAAGCAAAAAAAAGATGAGTTACAATGTTATGCATTATGCATTATTTTTATCAAAACTTTGAAAATGCCTTACAGATTGTATCATTATTTATTATAACTCATATGCCGGTACATAACTATGGACAAATAGTTTATAAATCTTTGAAAACGATGCCATAATATGACTATAAGTTATACAGAAATGTTATGCCCCTTGAAATAACTTTTACAGAGTTAAGTCCCCTGAGATATATGAAATTATAATGAAAAATAAAAAATGAAATAATATTGGGTAAGCAGCCGATTTCACACTAAAAATATATAACAGTGCGCTGCGCTGGAATGAAAGGAAGACGTTTAGAAAATTTCATCTCAATCGGATGGGCCGTTCGCGAGCGCATAAAGGACATAGGGACATACAGACAGACAGACAGACAGACAGACAGACGGAGATCGCCTTTTATATATAAGATGTATCCGTAAATTGCTGATGTCTAGACAATACGTCACAACTACCATTGATGTATTGGCTGCGATTCCCACACGACTTTCTGAATGAAGAAGCGAAATTGGTAAAAGATCAAAGTCTTTCCAACATGGTTTGATGAGAGCGGCTTTCTGCAAAAGACCTGTTAACTGATGATTGTGACGATGAAGGTCATGGCTACTCGAGACAGTGCTCAACGGAAAGTCAGAGACATCGGAATTTTGGGTGGGTTGAGGAAAATGGCTTGATAATTCATGCAATAAATACCGTGGTGTAAGACGTCAGGGGTTATTTCAGAATACAATACATTTCTGGATGGCGAGAGGCCCAAAGGAAAATCGATGGAAAATGTTAGATTCTGCCTAGAAACAAAAAGATAAACTAACAATTTTTCAAATGTGAAATGTCATCACTTTAGTCGACGAGTGTGATGTTACTCCTTCACATATACTTGATCTTGGCAAGATGGTGTGAGTGACATCTTTCCTTCTATATTATTTTCCTTCCTCAGACAATGTTCTCAATGTGAGTTCAAATGGGCCTATATAAATGTATATTTATGTGTGTGTTTGCACACACGTCTGCAATCGAAACTGTAACTTCTACTTATCTTATATTATAGATGTTACGTTGCCTTATGGCAATTCCTCTCACACCCTCTATTTTTTCATCATATTTTCACTGTATAGGGAAAAAAGACATTACTCATCGCTATTGCATACCTCTTTTGACAGCTACTTCATTATTAAATTTTATCTCAGATTGTCGTTTACAATTCGTTCTTTACAAGTCTAATGTCATTCACCTCGACACCGCAAGGTACAAGAGGAACATGATGAGATGAGATAAGATGTAGAGCTGCAAACATCTTAATCATGTCAGCATGTCTTACTTTAACGAAAGGATTGGTGTAGTCAATGAATCCAAAATGTAGGTCTTAGTTAACTTCTGTCAAACGCTTAATTTTATGTTCTCAGCAACCGCATAGCATTTGTTGTATCTTTGCCTTCTACAAAGACACATTGTCTTTTCCCTATTTCGTGATGTATTTTCCCCCTGACTCTTTGCATGATGACAGTAACAAAATCATGATGTGTCTCATTATGTTAAATTTTGAACACATTCCATGGCTCCTGAATTTTTGGGATTGCAATAAATATAGATTTACATAAGTCTGGGGGATTATTTATAAATCCATATATAATTTAAATATAATATCACCCTAAAGATGAACCTATGATTTCAAGTTATCTTTGACAAATTCTGTTTTGCAGGACATATGGCTCAGATCCATAATACAAAACTACTACGGAACAATTTAGTTTAATGTTAAACTGTTAAACTGTAGAATGCGTAACCTAAGGGACTTAATCGTACTAAAATTTCAAATAACATTGTTATACCCCTTAACTGACAATTTATTCAATTTCAGATCCCCAAACATTAACGGGTTAAATTCCAGATCTCTCTCTCTCTCTCTCTCTCTCTCTCTCTCTCTCTCTCTCTCTCTCTCTCTCTCTCTCCCTCTCCCTCTCTCTCTCTTTCTTTCTCTCTCTCTCTCTGTCTAACTCTCTCTCTAAATCTCTCTCTTTCTCTCTCTTGATCTCTCAATCTGTAAAATAATAGGCAGGGTTCAGAGGGGCTACATAACCCAGGTCGCACTGTCCTGTTTAAGGAAGGAGAGACGAACTTACGGGTGACAAGAGAGGACATTAAATTTTAAGTGTGGACCTCCAAGATGACAGAAGACCCCCCCCCCATAGGAAAATCCCCTTTTGCACGAGAATGCATTAAAAGAAATATTGTTTTTTGCTTAGAGAATTTGGTGTCGTCACTAGGGATGACAAGAGTTGACGACGGCGAGGGAAAGAAGGGATAACAACCAGATAGGAAAGACACAAAAGTTCAGAGCAGACAGGGAACCTATCAGGGAAGGATCACACAAGGAGAATAACGCGAAGTTGGTTCAATAGTTCGAGTTGTCGGTCCGCGTATTTTCATTCAGTGAAAGTAAATCGGGATCTCGAGATGTCTGTTCACATACTTTTGTTCGGTGAAGGTATCAGTCAATTAAGAGAGGTGTTAGGCAGGGATGTGTAATGTCTCCAGATCATTTTTCCCTATACAGTGAAAATATTTTCAGGAATGTAGAAGATATAAATGGAATCGGCATTGGAGGACGAAACATCAATGATATTAGATATGCAGATGATACAGTATTGATTGCAGACAATGCACAAGGTCTACAACAATTAGTAGACGCAGTTGTTGTACACAGTGAGCAGCTGGGGTTGGAATTAAATTGTAAGAAGACACAGGTTATGGTCGTCACTAGGAAGAACGAAGTACCACAATGTAATATACAAGTAAATGGGAATATTCTTCAACAAGTGAATAGGTACAATTATCTCGGAACAGTCATAACATCTGATGGGAGATGCCTTGAAGAGATTAGAACAAGAATCGCCATGGCGAAAGTAGCCTTTAGCAAGATGAAAAACATTCTGACCAATAAAAAGATGTCAATTGAAACGAGAAAAAGAGTGTTGAGGGGATACATAGAGCCTGTTCTTTTGTATGGATGTGAAACTTGGACAATGTGCAGTCAAGCTGAAAAACATCTGATGGCTGCAGAAATGTGGTTTCTGAGGAAAATGCAAAGAATACCATGGACAGACAGACAAACCAATGACCAAGTACTACAGGAGACAAATGAAAATCGTAAATTAATTAGAGAAATTAGACGTAGACAGTCAAAATTTTTTGGACATGTTATGAGAAGAAATGGATTGGAGAACTTAGTGACAACTGGCAAGATCGAAGGGAACAGACAAAGAGGAAGACCGAGAGGAAAATGCCAGGATGGCTTGGCCACATGGCATGGACGAGACAGCAACACTGAGCTGATCCACGACGCTGGTGATCGAGTGAAATGGCGAGTCATGACCGCCCACGCTTTCCGGCATGGCACATGATTGATTGATTGAAGGTAGATCAAGCTCTCGAGATGTTAGTCCTCGTATTTTTATTCTATTACGGTTATTGAATATCATGAGATGTCGGACCGCATATGTTTATACCATGAAAGTAGCTTGATTTATACCATGAAAGTTTCTCAGTTTATACCATGAAAGTTTCTTAGTTTATACCATGAAAGTTTCTCGGTTTATACTATGAATGTTTCTCGGTTTATACCATGAAAGTTTATACTATGAAAGTTTCTCGGTTTTGCCAGATGGCTGCCGGCTTTTGTTTCACTGATATGTTTAATCGACTTGAAGCTTCATTTCTTCATCATGCGTTTTGTCCTTGAATCGAACTCAAATAAACAGTCGGAATGAATTCCTCACTGTGGAGTTTGATCTGTATTCGTATTACTTGAGTTGTACTTCCTGCTTCTCAAGGTTGAATGGGGTTGATAAGCATTTGTTAACCACCAGAGACGATGACGACGGGGAATGAGTTTCTGTATTTCGTGGCCATGAACTGGGACAGCTACATCGGAAGCTACCCCAGGAGCCACCACTGACTGAATACCAAAAAAATTTACTATTTCCAGTGGCGGTCAAGTGATGATGTGACATCTTCTGACTTTTCGCTAGGACGGAGTGACAACATCATGGTGTAACATGGTAACCATTAAATTTAATCCTCAGAGTGTAGAAGTCGCAAGTAGGCCAATATCAGTCCCTGTATGAGATGTCGACTCGTCGGATCACTACATTCGTACTAAAAGCATTAACAATGCCCCACTATTTCGATCAACACGGTCTAGCCCATTTGGGATAGGGCAGCTAGTTTGTTACGGACTCTCCCCACATCCACTGCACTGCATACTGAACCAGCTACTATCCTGCAGATGACTGCCGCCCTGTTACATCTCTCTCTCTCTCTCTCTCTCTCTCTCTCTCTCTCTCTCTCTCTCTCTCTCTCTCTCTCACTCTCTCTCTTTCTCTCTCTCAGTTTCTCTCTATCTATCTATCTATCTATCTATCTATCTATCTATCTATCTATCTATCTATCTATCTATCTATCTATCTATCTATCTATCTATCTATCTATCTATCTATCTATCTATCTATCTATCTTTCTATCTATCTATCTATCTATCTATCTATCTATCTATCTATCTATCTATCTATCAATCTATCTATCTATCTATCTTTTTATCTATATATTTGTCTGTCTGTCTGTTTGTCTATCTGTCTGTCGGCGTCTGGTCTGTTTTTCTCTCTGTATATTTCATTATTTTTCATTATCTTCCATTATATTTCATTATCTCTCCATATATGTGTTTGCCCCCGTGTCTGCTTGTCTCTCTGTGTCTAGATGTGAGGAAGTGTGAGTGTATGTGGAGGATGTGTGTGAGTGTGTGGATATGTGTGGGTGGGGTGTGTGGGTGGGGGTATGCATTTGGATGGGTTGGGGTGTGTGTGTTTTGGTGGGTAGTGGTATTTGTGGGTGTTGGTGGGATGTGTGGATGGATGTGTGGGGGTGAAAGTACGGGTGTTGGAATGGGTGTGGGGGATGTGTGTATGGGTGGAGGATATGTGTATGGGACGGATGCAGGGGATGTGTGTTTATGTGGGTGGAGATGTGTGGATGGTTTGAGGAAGTATGTGTGGGAGGCGGGGTTGTGTGGGTAGGGGATTGTGTTGGGTAGATTTGGGATGGAAGGGCGGATGGGGAGAAGTGTATGGTGTGTGGGTTTGAGATATGTGTGCGGTGTGTTGGTGGGGGATGTGTGAATGATGTGTGGGTGGAGGGTATGTTTGTGGTGGTATGGGTGGAGGATAGTGTGTGGTGTAGGGGATGTGTGTGATGGGTGTGGGGAATGTGCGTATGGGTGGGGTATATGTGTGGGTGAGCAGGGATTGTGGTGGTTGGGGGAAGTATGTGGGGGAGTGTGTGTGGGAGATGTGTGTATGTGGATGGGGAATGTGTGGGTGGGGGTGTATGAGTGGCTTAGGGATGTGTAGGTGGGTGATGGAGTTGTATGTGTCGGGGTGGGATGTGTGAGTGGGTGGAGGATGTGTGTGGGGGTAGGGGTATTGTGATCGAGAGATGTTTGGTTGGGAGTGGGTTGGGGGGGGGGGGGGGTGTGTGGGTTGCGTAGTGGAGGATGTGTGAGTGAGTGTGTGTTGGTGGACGGGTAGGGAATGCGTGTGTGGGTGGGGAGAGGTGTGTGGTGTGTTGGTTGGTGATATTGTGTGGGTGAGGTATGTGTGTGTGGGTGGGGGATTTTTGTGGTGTGTGAGTGGGGGTATGTGGGGGGGATGGGTAAGGGTATCTGTGTGGGTGTGGGTGGGATTATTTTGTGGTATCTGGGTGGGGGATATGTGTGTGGTGTGTAAGTGGGGATGTGTTGGTGAGGGATATGTTTGTGTGTGGTGCTTGGGTTGGGAATAGTGCGTGGTAGGAGGTGTATGTGATGTGGGGGTGGGGGATTGTGTGGTGGGGGATTAGGTTAAGGCATGTGTGGGTGGGTGGAAGTTGTATGTGTGGGTGGTGGTGTGTGTGTGAGTGGATTGGGGATGTATGGGTGGTTAGGGAGATGTGTGTGTGTGTGTGGGGGGCGGGGGGGTAGGGACATGTCAGTTAGTGGGGATGTGTGTGTATGGTTGGGGATGTGTGAGTGGATGTGCGATGTGTGGGTTGGTGGGGGATTGTGTGTGTGGGTGGGGAATATGTTGTCGATGGAGATGTGGCTGGGGGAAGAGTGGTTTGAGGTGTGGGTGGGGAGAGGATGTGTGGGGTAGAATGTGGATGGGCGTGGGATGTGTGGGTTGGTGGGGGAATGTTTGTGGGTGGCGAGTGTGTTTTGGTTGGGGGATCAGTTGAGGGCAGTGTGTGTGGGTGGGGGATGTGCGGGAGGGGGCTGGGTCGGTGGGTGGGGTATGTATGTGTCCCTTGGTGTGCGTGGGTGTCGGTAGGTGGGGGTGTGTCTGTGTCCCTTGGTGCGCATTGTGTGGGTAGGTGGGGGTGTTGTGTGGGTGGGGTGATGTATGGATAGGTCGGAGATGGACTTCATACCATGGTAATTAGCCTTGTTTATGTTTACAGCATTCATTTCACATTGTTTATTTTTCTTCCTATGCAAATGTATAATGCTCTTGATGAACGAAAGACGAGTGATTGGAAGGGCCGAATGTAAGACGGGCCTGCGCGCCCAATTTGTGACCCTAATAAAGTTGATTTGATGTGATTTGATTTGATTTCTGTATATCTCTGTCTATTTCAGTTTCTTTATACGATCTCTCTTTCTGTACATTTATATTAATATGTCTGCCTCGGTATATTTATGTACGTCTGTCTGCATTATTCTCTCTTCTCTCTGTCTCTCTCTGTCTCTCTCTGTCTGTCTGTCTGTCTGTCTCTCTCTCTCTCTCTCTCTCTCTCTCTCTCTCTCTCTCTCTCACTATATATATATATATATATATATATATATATGCATATGTGTGTGTTGTGTGTGTGCGTGTGTGTGTGTGTGTGTGTGTGTGTGTGTGTGTGTGTGTGTACTCTGATTTGTATCTATACCTCTTTTAGCATCGCGTTTGACGAAATAACATAAACAAAAGTAAAATCTTTTCAACCAGAAGTGTATCATGTAATACTAAACCTACACAGCAACAGATAAAAAGTTAAAGGTGATTCTCGGTTCTGATTGAACTCAGTTGTCATTGGTTTTTATCAAAATGTAGAACGTTACCTCTCCTCGTTCTATACCACACAACGCATGTATTGAAACACTGATTGCAAACTCTCTTTAAAAGTTGCCTTTCACATAAACTATTGCTTTCTTATCTCGTGTATTTGACTGATCCATTGCCGAAGGATACTATATCGCAAAATGTTCTCTCCTATTTAGACAAAAGGACGATATATCGCCGTACTAGGGTCGGCGTGTTATTTGTTTTATGTTATTTGTTTTGTTGCAATTCTCAGTGAACGAAAATGTACATTATAATACTTGTGTATTTGATGTGTGCCATATTTTGTCCAAACTTACTTTTCGTTTGTTACTGAATAAAAGTAAAGCAAAAATAAAATTATCCCTGTAATTTTATGGGACTTAATCGCAATACAATTGTAAAAATGCAGTTACATCCCTTAACTTATTTGTATTACACGTCTGAACGCTAAGAATGTTTCAACAATATCAGATCTCTCTCTCTCTCTCTCTCTCTCTCTCTCTCTCTCTCTCTCTCTCTCTCTCTCTCTCTCTCTCTCTCTCTCTCTCTCTCTCTCTCTCTCTCTCTCTCTCGTTCAGAAAGCAATGGCAAAATACTTAACATAAAATTGCTTAGTAAATCACAAGCAATCAATAGGGACTGGAATTAATTGTCTAGTTCTACAAAGGACACGCAACTTTAAATATGTTTCCTGTATTACATCATTTTCAGGACGTTCTGTCCTCACAGCATGCCAGACAAGCTCCACGATATCTTGCCATTTCTCGTGTTTCTTACATACTGCATTTTGTCATTTGCATTTATTTTCACGGTGGTATAATCATCGACTGTCCAGAATGCAATGACAGCTCACTAAACGTATAATTGCCTAAAAAATTGCAAGCAGAAAATACATACTGGAGTTGATTGTGACGTCCTGTTAAGGACATGCAAATCACATTAACCCAGTACTTTTATACTTCTCTTATATGCATGTTATGCCAAGTCGAGTTAGTTGTCAAATGTGGCAAAAATGCTGAAATAGAAAATGAATTATAGAAAATTCCGAACATCATCTCATCCGGTAACCCCGAATGGATGTGTAGAGTGTCACGATAAAGCATCAGAATTCCCCGGAACTCTTTGTCCTCAGCACGTCGCATATTAGAAACTCTGCATCTTGTCAATTACACTCATGTTATCAGTTCAGGGTCGTTCATGCCTCCTTCGCTTGCCAGCAACTGTTCAATAGAAGGACTGCTAAAATTAATAACAGATGGGTAGAGTGGTACTAAATTTCACGAAATTTCATAGAACGAACGAACGAACGAACTTTATTTAAAAAGGGTAACAAATTGGGCACGCAGGCCCGTCTTACATTCGGCCCTTTCAATCACTCATCTTTCATTCATCAAATGTGCATGTTACATTTACATAGAGAACAAAAACATTGTCAAATGGATTTTGTAAGCATAAAAAATGCATATTACGCATGGTATATTCACATGGGGGGGGGGGGGGGGGGGGCATGTCAAATGAAAGTTGTAAACGTAAACAGTGCATATTGCAATGTTGTGAGACACATCCTCCATCCACCCTCACACACCGCAGCCACACACACATCCCCCCACCACACATTTCCCCATCCACACACATTTCCCCACCCACACATACATCACCCACCCATCCCATAACCGACACGCACACACCCACCCATATATTCTCCACCACACACCCACACACCCGCAACCACCCAGCAAAACACACATCACAAAACCACACACACACATACCCCCGTCAACCCACACATCCCGCACCTATCCACACATACATCCCGCACTCTCACACTCACAATTTTCCCCACCCATCCACACACACACATCAGCCAACCTACACCCACTCACCCACCCAATATCCGCCACCTCTCAACTACACACCCCCACCTATACACACATCCCTACTCACAAACACATCTCCCCACCTGCCCACACATATCCCCCACCCATAAACACCCAAAAAACACACACCTCCCACCCACACACACCACACCATCCACATATACCCCACCCACACACATCCGCCGCTCAGACAATCTTCCCACAAACACACACATCCCCCAACCATACAGTCATCTCTCACACACATCCACGGATTCATGTACTCATCCACCAGTATCAACCCCGGCAAGGAATGGGTGCCGGTGCCTCCAGCCTTTAAGTGCACTTTCTCCTGCATTATCACACTCGACAGACGGTGCAGAGAGCAGAACCCTGCCGCTGTCAATGCAGAGGTTAACGCGCTCATCTATGAACACTAAGATAGCCCCGAAGTGCTCATCTATATGACCACGAGCAGCATGACGATGGAGGTGATGGCAGTTACACAAGCTTTCATATGGCTGGAATCACAGCATTATACCAACGTGTGTGTACTAAGTGATTCAATGAGCATGATTCAGAAGGTCGAAGCTGGATCCGTACGTAGACAGTGGACTGAATCGCTGCGGAAGTCTGTTGTCCGTAAAGTCACCTTCATCTTCGTCCCGGGACATGCGGGAATCGAGGGAAATGAACGAGCTGATAAACTGGCTGGCTCTGCACCCCCTGTAGATGGCCAGCCCATGGATCGTGCCGATGTTATTAACGTCCTTAAAGATTTGGCGAGAACAGAGGATTTTGACGTCAGTGATTCCACATCGCTGTCCAGGATGAAAGACCTGGGAGTAAGAATCGGCTAAGCCAGACGCGAGAGGTACATCGGGAAAACAAAGTGCCTCGTCAACCAACACAGAACTGGCACTATTAGCCACCGGACGCTGATGCATATGCTGGGGGGAGGATCTGAGCACCTATGGACATGTCCGGAGTGCAACGAAGATACCCCAACTGATAACTGATAACTGATAACTGATGTACTCATCCAACAACCACTCACACCCACACATTACCCACCCGCCCATCAACACATGCATCTCTCATCTACCCTCCCACCCACACACACCCCAACCACCCAGCCAAACACACATCCCCCATCCTCACATACATCCTTCATCCACCTGCACATCCCACACCTCCTCCACCTCTCACACATCTCCCCTCCCACACAAAACTTCACCCATAAGCACCTTCCCCAACCCACACACACACACACATCACCCACACGCTTTCCTCATTCACATCCTCGTCCACACATCTCTCACCCACACACACATCTCCCCCACCCACCCACACATCCCCCATCTACAAACATCCTCACCACTCACACATACATCCTCCACCCACTCACATTTACCCCATCCACACTCACACACTCCCACTCCCACAGACATATCCCATTCGGAGACACCCCCCCCCCTCTCCCCCCCCCCCCCCCCCCCCCCCACACACACCACACACACACACACACACACACACTGTCGAAGAAAAATAAAAAGATGAATTAGAAAATTTTCACGTATTTAAAATAGATGCATTATGTTTATGAAAACTTTAAAAATTCCTTAAAGATTTTATCATTATATATTATAACGCATATGCCTGTAAAGTTTTCATTAGAAAAAGATTTTTTTTTTCTTAGAAAGAGCAGTAGAATTATTTTCCCCAGATATCCCAAAAACAAACAGGCAGCTGAAAGTGGTAAAAGAATTCAAAGAATGACAAGTAATGGAAAATAGAAAACATTATACAGATTCCCCAATAGCAAACAAAAAGATGAAACAATTAAGAGACGAACAACATTGTCTGTCTACAACAAAGAAACTATGAAACATAGGAAGGTAGACACAACGAGACAGAAAAAAAAAAGAAAGATAAAGAAGGTTGTTTTTTAAGCGACTATTTTTGTTCAGTCGTTTACCATTGTTTTCTCAACGGCCGAAGCTCGTTTCATTGTGAAAATCATAGCAAAGGGATCTGTTTAATATCTTAGTTGAGAGCATATGCTCCAGTAAGGAATACAAGACAACAGAAACAGAGGAAGGTAAAATAGTATAACAATGTTGGCCATTCAAGTTGATGTAGGTTTATATTACGAATCATTTTAACAGAGGCTGCTTAGTAACTATCTGGACCAGCAGATGTTACATTAACCCTCTCTGTACAAATTAGTGCTTATATCTCATAGTTTGATATATATAAAATGCAATGTCTGTCTGTCTGTATGTATGTTATTTATTCGTTCGCGAACGGTCTATCCGATTGAGATGAAATTTTTTACAAGTTTTCTTCTCATTCCGGTGCTGCCAACTGTTATAGTTTGTTAGTTTACAAACAGCTATTTAAGTAATAAAATTTAATTTTGTAATTTACAATATAATTTATATATAGCGAGGGGACTTAACTTAAGAAAAGTTATATCAAGGGACATAACTTTTAGTAGCATTGCTATATATTTTATATGTTTGTCTACAGTTATTTACAGGCATATGCGTTATAATATATAATGATAAAATCTTTAAGGCATTTTTAAAGTTTTCATAAAAATAATGCATCTATTTTAATTAAGTGAAAATTTTCTAACTCATCTTTTTATTTTTCTTCGACATCTATACAGTCATCCCAGCATTTATTGGGTTTTCGTGATATCTTGGTAAGTTTAGGTTCAGTAGTTTCAGATTCTTCTCGAGTGTATTTGCTGGCTTTCAGTAGTACACTTGGTCTGGTCGGAGGCCGGGATGATCCTTCTCGGTCATTTGGCTAGGATCAGACGCATTTGCTGCACCCCCCCCCCCCAGTAGTGCGCCTGGTCTGGTCGGGGGGGGGGGGGGGTGATCAAACCACCTCACATAGCTTCACCTTAAATGTGTACCACTGTGGGCAATAGCTCACAGTGAGACTAAGGGTCCACGCCAAAACCAAAAGGGGGAGGCGGGGGAACCAGCTGGTCTGGGGTAACCGCCAAACCCACACACACACAAAAATTGCCCTATTTAGTTATTGGGATGAAGATTGTTCTCTTCCAATCTGTTCACCATATTTCCGGGAACGGGAACGGGAGCTTATATGACTACTAATATGAATTAAATGAGACGCTCCCCACTTGGGACTGGGCGAAGCCGGGCCGGGTCGTCTTTTTTGGGAACGGGAACGGGAGCAGGGGCCGTATATGAATTAAATGAGACGCTCCCCGCAAGGGGCTGGGCGAAGCCAGGGTGGGTCGTCTTTTTGGGAACCGGAACGGGAGCAGGGGCCGAATATGAATTAAATGAGATGCTCCCCGCCAGGAGCTGGGTGAAGCCGGACCGGGTCGTATTTTTTGGGAGCGGGAACGGGGGCAGCGGCCGAATATGAATTATATGAGATGCTCCCCGCCAGGGGCTGGGCGAAGCCGGGGCGCGTCGTCTTTTTTGGGAACGGGAACGGGTGCAGGGGCCGAATATGAATTAAATGAGACGCTCCCCGCCAGGAGCTGGGCGAAGCCGGGCCGGGTCAGCTAGTAGTTTGATAAATTTAACTTCTTCAATCATACACTTTTACTAATAATATAATAGTTGTTAGGGATCCACCCATCCATACATCATGTATTCTTGCCGATAAGAGTGTGCGGTCATGTTCTGCCATCTCACTCGATCACCATGGTCATGGATCAGCTCCGTTTTCCTGTCTCGACCATGCACGTGGCCAAGCCATCCAGGTATTTACTTCTTGGTCTTCCCCTTGGTCTCTTCCCTTCGATCTTGCCAGTTGTCACCAAGTTCTCCAAGTCATTTCTTCTCATAACATGCCCAAAAATTTTGACTGTCTACATCTAATGTCTCTAATCAGTTTACGATCTTCATTTGTTTCTTGAAGGACTTGTTCATTGGTTTTTCTGTCTGTCCATGGTATTCTTTGCATTTTCCTCAGAAACCACATTTCCACAGCCATCAGATGTTTTTCAGCTTGACTGCTCATTGTCCATGCTTCACATCCATACAAAAGTACAGGTTCTATGTAGCACTTCAACACTCTTTTTCTCGTTTCAATTGATATCTTTTTATTGGTCAGTATGCTTTTCATCTTGCAAAAGGCTACCTTCGCAATGGCAATTCTTGTTTTAATCTCTTCAAGGCATCTCCCGTCAGATGTTATGACTGTTCAGAGACAACTGTACCGATTAACTTGTTTAAGAATATGCCCATTTACTCGTATATCACATTGTGGAATTTCCTTATTCCCAGTGACGACCATAATCTGTGTCTTCTTACTATTCAATTCTAACCCTAGTTGCTCACTGTGTGCAACAAACGCATCTACTAAATGTCGCAGGTCCTGTTCATTGTCTGCAATCAAGACTGTATCTTCTGCATATCTAATGTTATTGATGTATCTTCCCCCAATGTTGATTCCTTCCATATCTTCTATATTTCTGAAAATATTTTCACTGTACAGGGAAACAAGATCTGGAGACATTACACATCCCTGTCTCACACCTCTTTTAATAGGCTGATATTGACCTACATCATTATCAACTCTGATGGAAGCTTGTTGTTTCCAATATGTGTTTTTTCAAAAGTCTCAAGTCTTTTCCATCAGTCTGTACATCTTAACGCATCCTTATCATGTCGACTATGTCTCACTTCATCGAAAGCCTTTGTGCAGTCAATAAAACAAAGATATAGATCTTTGTTTACTTCTATAGAATGTCTAATTACTGTTCTCAGTATATAAACAGCATTTACTGTACCCTTGCCGGTCTCTCTGGCCGAGGGGTTACAACACTTTCTCCGTAATCCCGTTTATCACGCAGAGTCTCGTAGCGGGCGAGAACTGGGAGCGGTTCGACCCCCGCTGGTGACTTGCGGGATAACTGAGCCGGCCGCTCAGAAAGCAATGGCAAACTACTGAGCGTAATCTTGCCAAGAAATCAACATACAGCTGAAAGATGCTGATGTTGACAGCGATGTCCTGTAAAGGATATGCAAACACTGTACCCCTACCTTCTACAAACCCACATTGTTCTTCTCCTATTTTGGTTTGTAGTTTCTTCCTAACTCTTTGCATGATTAAGTTTCTAACTAACGAGGACAGTGAGTTGTGGGGGATTCTGATTGCTGATTCTTTAATCAGGACATCCTACATCCACATTTCAGGTTGCCGGATGATGTGATGTTCATGATATTTTAGAATCCATTTCGTCCATCAGCCTTATTGCAGGTTCCGGAGTTGATTTGACTTGGCATAACATTAATGTAAGAGGGATATACACGTATAGGAGGATCGTGCGGATCTCGGTTTGACACATTTTAATAATGCGAATGCATTTCACGCGAAGCGCATTTTAAAAGTTGACTTGGTTTGCTAACAACATTGTCGACAGAGGGCCGATTGTTTGATGAAAATGTGGGGTCAGCACCATATCCCAAATATGTCTAAAGAATAGAGGCGGGGGGGGGGGGGGGTGTCCTAAGAAAGACCGATAATTATTGATCACAGACATGAACAGATCAATTATTGCTTTAAAGGTAAAGAGGGATGAATTTTCAAAGACAATGTGACATACATAGATTATTATCTCCGCCACAGGATACGTCAATTCAGCACAGCAAGTGTTTTGCTGGCTCAAAGAAATGAGGTAGCGTATTTACAAATTCTGCCACCCAATTTCACCGGTGGTTCCGCCTAAACTGAACCAGAACGACGGATTGTCAAAGTTAATTTCACTTTCCATGGCATTCTACGACCGCCCGTTTTTCACACGTCAGTTTTATATCCTGGATCCCACCCGCCCCTCCAGAAACGCTCGCAACAATAATACAACCATCTGAAAATGTACACCCCCCCCCCCTCTCTCTCTCTCTTAACTACGAACAGACACTTAGCCTCACACGGGTGTGTCAGCAGGTGTGAATGAGAGGAAGTGAGAGGATTAATTATGTTCTTCCCTGACTCACGCTGCCCTAAGAATTGGGATGCGCAGATCAGTTTGTTCACACCAATCCACCTGAAAAACAGCAATACGTGATCTTTGCCGCTAGCAGCTGTTGATTAATATTAGCTGCAAACATACGTGTTTGTCAGGCTTCATGGTTGTCGTTTGTTTTGGTTATTCATGTTCAACCACTAGGGTTGTCATTTGTTTTTATTATTTATGTTCATCCACTACAGTTGTCATTTGTTTTTATTATGCATGTTTCACCACTAAGGTTTAGGTTATTGTGTTCAACCATTAGGGTTTTCATTATTTTGTAATATTCATGTTCAACCACTAGGTGTGGCATTATTTGTTTATTATGCGTGTTCAACCAATTAGGTTGTCATTTTTTTTTCCTCTTATTTAGTTCAACCATTGGGTTTGTCATTAGGTTTGATTATTCATTTTTATCCACTAGGTTTGCCATTTGTTATTGCAATGCAACCACTAGGGTTGTCATTATATTTTATTATTCGTGTTTCATCACTAGGGTTGTCAGTTGTTTTTATTATTCTTGTGCAACCAGTAGGGTTGTCACTGGTTGTAATTATCCATGATCAATCACTAGGATTGTCATTAGAATGGGTTGTCATACGATGTAGGATGTCTCTGATATTAAGAAACTAAGGAACAAGTCATAGTCACAGTTTCTAAGAAGAGCAGGTCCTGTAACAATTAAAAGACGGAAGATTGTTGGCTGCAGGTTAAAGGAATTTGGAATGTATCACACATAGTGGTGCACATGTTCATTTAGCGAAGGTCTGTCGTCTTCAGAACATAGGAAACGAAAACATAAGCTTTGAGAATGCACATATCCTTTAACAAATATTAGAGAGGAAAATAAGGCGGTGGACTTAAACAATAGCAAAACCATAAATACTACAGTCACGGCCCATCAAAAACACGCGGAAGACAATAAACAAAGCGGATAGCAGCAGATAAAAGACTAACTTATCCAGCAGACTTGTGTTTATGTTGCGACTTGTGTTTTTGTTTTATCATAGGCTGCTAGGTTACCATGTGGCAGCTTTCCTATCTATTAGAAGTTTTATATCTTTACTAATTTCTTATATAAATGGTTTCTGGCAGTTGATATCCAGCTCCACGTCTGTTGGTTGGACTGGTCTACTCAGAAGTTCTTCAAATTATTCAGCATATCTGTTCAATTTATCTTTAATGTTGGTGAGAATTTTCCCATGTCTGCTATTCTTTTATCAGCACAATTTGTTGATTTTATTATATGTTTCCATTATAGTTCGTGTGGTACTGTAAAGGTATTCGAAGTTTTCTTTGGATGTCGCTTCTTCTGCCTGTCTTGCAATGCCATCTATGTATTATCTTGTATCCGACATTACCAGCTTTCTAATTTCTTCATTAGAATATGTGCATGTTTTCTGGGGTCTGGCTTTCGTTGTAGCTCTAATTGTGCTAATATTTAAATTTGCTTTATTTTCTTATTTTTTTTTTTTTGGGGTACATTCTTCAATTGTATCTCAATGTTAGCCATGTTAAGGTAACCCATCAGGTCGCAGTTATCAGCTTAACTCCTAGTGCCCATGAAAATAATTTATGAATTCTTTTCTCCGTGCTGAAGACTTATTTTTCACAAACTTATTTTTGAGAGTAAATTTCCAGTCATGATTGACAACAGTAGTTTTAATGGTTTTGCTTCTGATTGACTTATGACTTAATATTCAACCACCTGTTAACATAAAGACTACGAGGAATAGGTATACTGGAGTGGAATACGAGTAAGATATTTTACTCAACCTGAACTTGCAGAGGCTCTGTTACTGAAGCCACTTTATTAAATAAGCGAAAAATTGAAGCGATGTTTGAAATATTCCAAGTGGCTCAGAGTATCATTACCAAGCGTCTTGCTCACTGACGTTGGCGATCAAGATTATCCACATCTTGCGATCTACAAAAGTACGTATCAGTTTGAGTGCTCATACTTTCCCGTGACATGATAACAAACACTAAAGTATCTTCACTTCGACAAGTTCACTTTCAACAGATCACCACAGTTGTCACAACATGATCTGACTTCCGGTTTCAAGATGGCGACGGAGGGTTGTGTTGTTTTGTGATCGTTAATTTGTTCGCTTAGGAGATGGATTTATTCATCTCTTGCGTGTAAATTGTGTGCCAGGATGTAAAACCAAGAGTTTCTACTCAAAATCTGCGCTGATGCTACGGAGTTTCGTGCATCAAGCGAAGCATTGATTGAGTGAATTTTTCGCAGCGTATGTGGTTTCTGTGGTTTTCGGTTTTTCAACATGGCGGAACAACGTGTGTTTTCCGAGCGGTTGAAGTCAACCTAACGAGGCGACGTGGGCGCCGGGCAAGCAGAAAACGAAAACGTAAGCGTGGTGGTTTAAGGCGTTTTAGTCTCAAGTGTCACCGCCTGGGACTCAGGAATATCCGTATTCTGTATTGGAACTGCGCCAGCGTAAAAAACCCGGCTCTATTCTGGAAACCCTGGTTTACAGGAATGACATTGTAGCGCTCCAGGAGACGAGACTGGGCGATCAGCTACTCCGAATTGCCGGCTTCAAATGTTTCTACAACAGATGACATCTGGGAATGGCGATTCTCATTCGCTACAGCATGGTGGCGTCAGAGCTAGACATGTCCAGTTGGGACAGTGATGATATATAAATACAGGCGTTAAGAGTTCAATCCAGTCTACCATTCGTGTTGGTTAATGTTTATGAAGCAACGCGAGTATGGATTCCCAGAAGTGGCAGCGCTTAAGTGACATATTAGGTCACGAGAGAAATGTTATTTTCTGTGGCGATTTCAACGCTAAGGCAGATCGTGGGGAAACATTTCCTCCAAAACACAGGGTGGGGGGGGGGGGGGGGCGCTCGAGACTGCACTTGAAACCATTGACCTTCAAATTAAAGAAACTGAATCAAAGCTCGAATACCCACTTCTATGAGTCTGGGTAGATTCCGGAGCCATGTCATCATCATCATGTGCAAAATGGTCATTTACTGGCATCCGTATGTTGCTATAGGAAAGATGCATGTTCTCGAAACATTACATTAATTTATTCGTTGGTGGTATGCCATAATATAGGATATGCAAATGATACAGCATTGAAAGCCGCAAGTGAACTGGATCTGCCGCATTTAGTTGATGCTGTTATTGTACACAGTGTGCACCTAGGGCTAGAAATAGATTGTAGGAAAACAGAGAAGAAAGATATACCACAATATAACAACCTAGTAATTGGGAACATTCTTACACAAACGAAAATGTACAACTATCTCCAGAAAAGTAATAATAACTGATGAAACGTTCCTTGTTGACATTAGAGAAAGTATCGTTATGGCAATGGTAGTCCTTTACAAGATGATTTTTTTTATTCGCGTGTCCATCCTGTTTCAGGATATTGCGGTCAACACCAGCATCTTTCAGCTGTATGTTGATTCCTAAGCTAGATTACGCTCATCAGCACGCCACGATCGGCTGCATACTCTCATAAGTCACTAGCGTGACTCGAACCACTTCTAATTCTCGTCCGCTCACGTTGACCACGAGAGTATTCGGGATTAACGGAGAAAGTTGCTAACTCTTCGGCCAGGCAGCCGGCAGATGCAAAATATACTCATTAATAAACAGCTGTCAATTTCAGTGAGGAAAAGAGTACAGATATGCTATTTGGTATCAAACTTATATGAATGAGAAACATGGGCAAATAGTAGTCACTCTGAAAATACATTACAGTGATAATGGGGTGTCAGAGAAAAATGAAACAGACTGCTTCGACGGATAGAAAAACAAACGAGAAACTCCTACACGAAACACATGAAAACAGTAAATTTATTTGAGGCATTAAACAGTTAAAATTTGTTGAACACGTTATGAAGGGAAATATACCTTAAAACTTAGTTACAACTGGTAACTTTGATGGTAAAAAAGAGGTGGACAAAAAGATAAATACATGAATAGCCACATGGCATAACTCGGAAAAGGACACATATCTTATCCAAGACCAGTCGAATAAAATGCGAAATATCACCTCCCATGCTTTTCGGTGTGACACGTGATAATGATGATGTTTTGCCATAGGTTCTTAATACGGTTTAACCACTGCATTGTTGTGTCCAGTCTACATCTCACTTCTTTTAAACAGTCCATATGATTCTTCATTATTAAACCAAAGTATTAAATGTCTGTGTCATTTTACATTTCTTTATTTTCTTTTAATAATATAGATGCAAACAATAGGTGCACAACTGATTGACTGGTATTTTCGCTGCATCTCGTCAGGTGCATACTGCAGAAGTCACGCGATATAGTGTATGACATCAGCAACACACGTGTGGTGAGTTCTGTGGTATAGAAAGTGTCTAGGCACAAATACACAACCCACCACCTTGTAGCAACTGCCCACCCATCTCTCCGACGAACAGGTGAGGAAACACTGAGTTCCTGCCACTCTATTCAGGCTGTACCTTTTGAACCTTGCGAAGACGCTCTCCTAAAACATTCACAATTTAATCAATGCAATTATTCAAACGCTTCAAACGCTAGGGAGAAAAAAAAATCCCTCGTAAAAATGGACGAGTTTAAATGAAATCTGGTCTGAATAGCTTTTCCCCGACGCCCTATTTGACAAAACATTAATAACCAGACGGATGATTGGTTAGTATTTTGGATCCGATGCGCATGGCAGGCGACAGGAACAGCGTTGTGGAGGAATCAAAGATGCGTCTATTATTGTATTTACCCTTCCGTAGCCATCAATGCACGAGTGGCTGCCCGCACCACCGGCTCTTGTCAACACTTCAGACAAAAAATTCAACAATCAGATTTCTACGGTTTTGAGTCTTGCTTCCAGAATCGGCATTGCTACATGTTGAAGTTACAATTTTCTCAGGCATCTTGGGAAACGTGTTTGACTAAAGGGATTTAAAGGCAGAGAGGCTCGACATCTTTGTACCGGTTTTTTATTTTTTTTTAATCCTAAATGGCCCGGTCACTTTCCGTAGCGTGGTCTGTCAAAAGCTTCTCACAAAGCACGAACTCTCCAGGAGTCTGAAAAAACTGTACTATTCAAGCAAATGACGAGTCTAGAAATAAACCAGATACCTTCGGAACGCAAGACAGAAGATTTAACCACTTCTCCAACAGGCTCCCCAACTCCCACTTCCAGGTTGACTAAATCTCTTTGAAATCAGTAATTCTTCACAGAAGAAGTATACCTTGGGCAAGACGCTTCTAATTGTATTAGCTCTACACTAATCAATCTTAATTAGTTAAGTTTTCCTCGCCACCAGGTGTCTTTGGTAAATTGCTCTAACTTTATTTTGTATAGACTAATGAGCACTCATTGAATGACGTGGTAAGTAACATGCCGGTCGTCTTTTCTTTCTACAAAGGGAGGGGGCAGCAGAGTAGTCTCGAGGTATGGTGTCCGACTCGAGTGCTGGACGTCCAGGGCTCAAGCCCAGGTGAGGACCGGGGTTTTTTCACGTGGACTTCTGGTAAAATAATTTCCCTGGTCTCTGGGTAGTGAGATTGGATGCCAGTGTATATTGTTGCGCACGTAAAAAATCCCTTGGCAGTGTGAAATCGAAAAAGAGTAGCCTAACGGCGCTGCCCGAACAAAATTTCGAGTTAAAAACCTACCCAACGTATTTCAGGATCCTCGCCGGTGCTACGTGAACTGAGCTGAGAATCTTCAGGCTTAGGCTTGAGTTAGGAGTAGAACGGAGCACGTATGGATTACACCCGTGTGCCGTGATGTTGATCAGTCGACTAAACTAATCTAAACTATGATCAGTCGATTAAACTAAACTAAACTAAACTAAATTAAACTAAACTAAACTAAACTAAACTACTTTCCACAAGCTTTTCATGTACCCATTTTAGACTGGGTGGGCCTCGGAGCCCAGGTCAATTGAAGAGTGTCCTGCACTAGGAGAACAGCTACACCTCTATTTCTGGCTCTAAACATCAAGGCTATCATCAAGTGCCATGCTGACTGAATGGGCGAGTATGCTTCTTCACACTGAGATATCATCTGACAAAGATATATTGATATTGATCAAGATTCACAAAAGCTGAGAAAAGAAGTAACAATTAGAGGAATCGTTATTACGAATTATGTGGGTACTGCAACTTGTGGAATAAAGTTGCAAATATTGATTGGCTGTCTCATAAATGAAGGGAGCATAAGCAGTTATATAAGCGTCATCTAAAGTATACGGGAGTTATTTTTCCCGAGGTTCTGTAAAATCCCAGATACCCTTAACTAGCCGTTTTAATAAATAACTGTACCGGCTAATATGAGATACATGTGTCCCGTCAGCTAAAGGTAAACGGTCGGCAGATACTGTGCGGCAGCAGCGGTAGATAACTAGCTAGACACTTGCCTGCCAATCCAGTGGTCATTGGTTCGAATCCAAATCGAGGCCGACTTTTAAAACTGGCCTGGACACCTAGGTCAATCCAGACTAAAATAAGTACCAAGGAAATCTCTAGCAAGTAAAGGAGGAGCGGGAGGAGGGGTGGGGTGAGGGGGCATTTCGAGGAGGCCCAGTATCCTATCTCCATACTCGAGAGATCATGGCTTCTAATGATGTCATTCAATTTGATACCAATGCTTCTCAAAAATGCTTGTTTTGGAAACCAACCCGGTATCCTGTGAGCCCGAGTCGGACACTGGAATCATTCCGCTACAGCTCCCCCTAGACTAGTGGTTCTCAACCGGTGGGGAATTCCCCCCTAGGGGGGAATTTTAGGGTTTCCAGGGGGGAATTAAGATCATATCAAGATCACGTTAATACAAGAACCGATTACTTGATATTGTTTTTCCTTCCATACTTTACAGTTCTGTACTGCTTGCCTTTCTGAAATTCATTTTATAACATTAGTAGACCAACAAATCACAATTTATGTAGACGTTTTAACTTGGTCATGTATGTTTTATTAAATTTAACTTCCATCAATTTTACGTATACTGTGTAAAAAAAGGGGGGGGGGGGATTTATAGGGATGAAATACGAAAGGGGGGAATGACATTCTAAACATACGGTGAAGGGGTGCATGGACCAAAAAAGGTTGAGAACCACTGCCCTAGACCTTTATATCTGTGGCTTAGAGGTGCTACATTGTTGGTATCTGAAATAATACTCTTTTAGTTTTTACATGCTGTTTCACAGTGCGGGGAGACAGTTTACAGGCAACATGAGAAGTCTTCAGACTGCCTTTATGAGGCTGAGCTAACAATATACTTATGTATCTCAAGTTAGTTGTACGTCCTTTACAGGACGTCGCAATCAACCCCAGCATTTTGGCAGTTTGTGATTTGCTAAAGCATTATTTATGTACATTATTTTGCGAGAGACCGATGCTCATATCACTGAAGTCAACGCAAGGCAGTCTGCTTTCGATTAGTCTTTAACTATATTGAACCTACGACTCGGTATGTCTGGGAATTGTGACACATGTTCACTGTCACTAAGCCACAGCGACGGCCTTTGTTTCTGCAGATAAAATTATTGATAGAAGAGCCCCATACATAGCAACACATTTACCTAGTCAATAAGACAAGTGCAATATCTAAAAGTGCTGTAAGATCTGCCCAAGTCTCTGATTAGCTATATATGCGCTAAACTTTATTATCTTACACACGCTCGCACACACACACACACACCCTTATAAATCAATAAACATTATATATATATATATATATATATATATATATATATATATAATATATATATATATATATATATATATATATATATATATATATATATATATATCGACTGGGTTGTATGTCTCGTATTTCCTGGATAAGGAATGAAGAAGTAAAAATATTCCGAGTGTTTGAGAAAGACGTCTTGGAATATACAAGACGTCTACACCCCGAGATCTCCAATACCTTGAAAATTCCCCTAGTCAAAGAAAAACCATTAAAAGATCGTAATTCCTGTTCAAAGGCAAAAGGAGGGAAGGGAGGGATTAGGATCCGAGAGGACACAATACACACTTTTGACACAAAGTAAACATGAGCAGACGATCGCCAGATTGATTCAGAATGGAACAAAAGGTGAGGGGGTATAGAATTGAACGCAGGGCCCTGAAGCGGGTAGTCGTTCACTGCATCCATCCACAGTACAATCCACCGCTAATATTAATATTCTGTTTAAACTGGCCCAAATCCTTGAAACCTCATTTCTTGCATTATATCTTCGTGATATTCCTTTTTTTTTCAACATTTCTTCTGATGTCCCCGTAATTCTACCCCACCCCTGGTCGGGCTTAAATGGCACTTCACATAACACATTGCTCATACAAGCTGGCCGTTTGAACATTTCAGCGTGAAACCATTTTCTAGTTCATATTTGAGATTGGAAACGTGAATTTCTCCGAGACAACAGGTCAATATCTCACTTTATTTCAATTTCCTGTCGGATTTTAGAAGAAAAAGAAATATTATTATTAACATTATAATTAAATGGAGAGGTCAATATTATTATCAACATTTTACTTAAACGAGATTTGATTGTTTCTGTCGTTGTCAAATGCCATTTATATCTCTATTCCTTCGCTTGCTTTTAACACAAGCATAGTTCTCACACATTTTACTACTACTAGTTAGTGGGCTGAACAAATGGTGCGTGAGGGTTAGATTTCCCTATGACCAGTGCCCGTCGCCATGAGGCGAAGTTTCTGCTTCTGAGGTACTTGTAATGTAGCACCCCCCCCCCCACCCCCAACCCACCCAATCCCGAATCTATGACGCATCGACAACAGTTAAGTCCAACTGACCGAAGTGCGGGACAAACCAACAACGCAGCGATATTCCTTTGTATATCCTATTTACAGGACATCGCTGTCAACACCAGAATTTTACTGCTGTTGTATGTGTCTTGAGAAGTTTACGTTCAGTAGTTTGCCATTGGCCTAGAGGTTAGCCACTTTTCTCCGTAATCTCGTATACTTTCGTAAGTAACGTGACTACGGTGAGAATCAGCAGTGGTTAGAATCGCGTCGGTAACTTACGGGGTATGTGAGCCGGCCGCTCAGAAAGCAATGGCAAACTACTGAGCGTAATCTTGCCAAGAAATCAACAATCAGCTGAAAGATGCTGATGTTGACAGCAATGTCCTGTAAAGGATATGCAAACATTTTTAGTTTGCCATTGTTTCTCAACGACCAGCTCGCATACCAACACGTTAAAACCCAGTGCTAAGCGGTATGCTGCCAAAGCGGTTGCAGTTGTGTTTCGAACTCGGGCAAGCGGGCTCACGATTCGCGTCCGTAAACTCTTAGCCGCGGAGACCTACACGCAGCGATTAGAGGATAAAATATAAGAGTGTTAAACCTCTCATACAGGCTGACCACAATTTCTCTGCCGACTCTGCTGTCCCAAGCACACACTATGAGTTATCGGTTGTTGTCCGTGCATATCAAGCATCGCATGTTGGGCTAGTACATCCTTCACATTTGCTATGATCATAATGCAGATTTCTTCTTCTTCTTATTGCCCAAGCAGTATGGCGCTGGTGATTATATCTGTCCACGGCTTTCTATCTCGCGTACTACCGATTATTTCTGACACTGATATTCACCCATGTCAAGATATCTCCTCCCAAAGAGGAGGGGGGGGGGGCTGAGTGGTCTCGAGGTATGGTGTCCGCCTCGAGTGCTGGAGGTCCCGGGTTCAGGCCCCGGTGAGGACCGGGATTCATTTAAAAAATCCACGTGGACTTCCAGTAATTTCCCCTGGTCTCTGGGTAGTGAGATCGGACGCCCGTGTGTATTGTTGCGCACGTAAAAAAATCCCTTGGTAGTTGGAAATCGAAAAAGAGTAGCCTAACGGCGCTGCCCCGGGCAAAATTTCGAGTTAAAAATCTACCCAAAGTATTTCAGGATCCTCGCCGTTGCTACGGAATTCGTGCATTGAGCTGAGTTCTCCAGACTCAGGATTGAGTTAGGAGGAAAACAGAGCACTTATGGGGTTAAACCCGTGTGCCGTGATGCCGATCCAACGACTAGACTAGACTAGACAAGATATCTCCTGACGAACAGTTCTCTTTCCTCGTTAACTTCTTTCAAGATATCTTAATGACTCTTTCTACCCGTCCAAGGCCTTCTCATCAATCTTCTTTACAACCACATCTCCGCAACATTCACATACTTTCTCATTGCGGTAAATAACTAGCTAGACGCTTGCCTGCCAATCCTGTGGTCATTGGTTCGAATCCAAATCGACGCCGATTTTTAAAACTGGCCTGGGATCTTAGAATTATCATGCAAAGAGTTAGGAAGAAACTACAACCCGAAATAGGAGAAGAAAAATGTGGGTTTGTAGAAGGCAAGGGCACAGTAAATGCTGTATATATATTGAGAACAGTAATTGAACGTTCTATAGAAGTAAATAAAGATCTATACCTTTGCTAATTGTTTCCGATTAACTTCATAACACCAGGATTGACTCAATATTGCTCTTGAAAACGTTATTTTTTCATCAAGTCGATTGAGAAAGAAACCCGACTAGATATGCATTATTAAGAATTTACGTTTGTTTTTTGTTTTTTTTTTAAAATTAAATATCCAGTATCAGTTATCTACGAGTGATTACACGTTGGAACAGGTGGCCAATAGTGCCCTCACTTAGCAGAGGGCGAGCCTAAATAAAGGACCCTATAATATGCCCTGGGTGCACTGGGCATATGATGCTAAACTGATATTTGTACAGACTAATCGGATCTCGGTGAGTGATGTGGTCAGATCGGTCATCTCTACTCCCCAACACATGTCTTGCAACCCTTTTTAGATGGATTCTACCAAGTTAATAAAATAAATTCTAATCTGGACCTCTACCGATCGAACTCATAACCACCAGGACGGCAGGCGAGTTTCTAGCCACTGCGCTACCTCGGCTCCCACTTCATGTATGGTGCTCCATAGTAATTTACAATCAAGCATGTCAAAATACCCTCGTTTACAGCCTATATAGCACCTTGTGGTGAATAGCAAGTGGGTCTTGAGCCTGAGGGTTTAAGGCCGGCCGGCTAGTGCAGTCGAAGCGAACTGTGCTGGTTTGGGGTTTCTTTTTGCCCGGGACAGAAAAAGAAAACCCCGCACCTTACCGTGGATTCGAACACGGGTTTCCCGTAAGAGAATCCGGCGTCCTGGCCACTAGTCCAGCCGCTTCTCCTTCTTTTAAAACCAGTAAAGGATTCTGTTCCACGGATTTAAGCGTATCTGATATATGGTCTAAGCCCCCCTCCCTTCCCCCATTGTTTGTAGATAATCGGCTCTCGATGTGTCACGTGATCAACATCACAAGAGCCGACGTTACTTCCTATGACATATGCTGTAGTCAGGTTAGTCTTCGTCTACCTAGGAGCTCAGTTCACATTTAAAATAAATCTTTTACGGAGATTCGAACGCACCCACAGGTAAGCGTGCTACCTGCTGCAGTAGCGTGGCTACCGCTGGCGTAATGCAGAACGAAAATGCATTTCTGTCATTGGTGAAGGCCAGATCCAGATCCACATCCATGGCCGAATGAATGAACTAGCAACTAAACCTTTACGGCTGTAATTCTTCTTGTAATCTTTTTGGTAAATCGAACAAGTCCGCGGTTATGATGATGATGATGATGATGATGATAATAATAATAATAATTATTATTATTATTATTACAACAGCAACAACAAATACTAATACTACAACTACTACTACAACTACTATTACTACTGCTACTACTACTACTACTACTTCTACTACTACTACTGCTAGTACTACTACTACTACTAGTACTACTACTACTGCTGCTGCTGCTGCTGCTGCTGCTGCTGCGACTACCACCACCACCAAATCCAAATTGATGACGGAATAAAGAGACCAATGTGTGTGGAATGCATCGCTTGCAAACCACCATATGCATGTGCTGTCATTACAAATTGTAAATGTCAATCTGTGAACATGTCATCACCCTTACACTTGTTACTGCCGTGTGTGATCAACAGACAGACAAAACAAATCACAATTTTACCAGGGCTAGTAGACGTGGGGCAATTGATTTGGTCTTGTCAAAGAAGTGCTCTACACTAACATTTCTGCCGGTTAGCGTGTGAGCCAGACATTTAACATGCTGTCTGTGGAGTTCCGGCGACTGCCAAGATGTTTGTGCCGTTGGAGATGTTACAAACAGGGGAATTTAGTAGAATAATGATGACAACCACAAACACCATCATCGATACAATTATCAATATTACCATTGCATTTATAAACAACTTTAACATTATTATCACCACTATTATCTTCTTCTTCTTTTGTGTCTTGTTCTTGTTGTTGTTGTTATTGCTGCTGCTGCTGTTGTTGTTGTTGTTGTTGTTGTTGTTGTTGTTCTTCTTCTTCTTCTTCTTCTTCTTCTTCTTCTTCTTCTTCTTCTTCTTTGTAATACATCATACTAAAAGACAAAATTTTTTTGGGGGGTTGGGGAAGATTAGCCACTACTGATATTGAGATTGGACACTTGTGGTGACAATTGTTAAGATACGTCTATCTAGTAACTCTTCTCTTTTAGTGGTCTGCTGCTAAATCGCCCAAAGCTGTGTTTCGAACGCAGTATACGGGATTATGAACTGCGTCCGTAACCCCTTCGCCTAACATATAACGGAGTCTTTGTACATGCCTTATGTGTATTGTGCTTATAAAGCTAGAACCATAATTGTACACATCAATCGACACTCCCAGGGTGATGTGGTTAATATCCCGCCGGCCGCCTTCACTTCTCAGGACGTTTTCTGGTACCCATTGTTGGTTGGCTCGACCTGGGAGGCCAGATCAATGTTAATCTCCGTCTCAATGCATATTCAAACTCATGACCAACAAACCGGCCGTCAAGTGTCTAGTCATTGTCATTCCGCGGCTCCTAGTGATGGCAACTATTGGGAAGATTCCCTGCTCTATCCCTCGGCTGATTGTATAACTGATAAGTGGAACAAGTTTGTAGTAGAACTAGCTATAGAGTCATAGTGAACGATCATCATCAACGTGTGGTCACTGCCCTAACTGACCTAACTGGACCTATCGACATGCAAAGAGCTATTGGTTAGAATAACGCCGACCACCATAAACTTCCGAGAACGTATTTCCTGGCATTCATTTTAAGAGGCTTGATCATCATCGGAAGCTAGTCTTTGATGAACATAGCTCTCCTCGAAAACAGACAAGATTTGTGGTACCTCGCTTGTTCCCCATCCTCAGGTACGCCCGTGGCGTCTGTAATGTTATGTTTCCAACACCATGATGATAGTCCCGGCTTTGTCTCTCGGGAACTATGATTTTCATTCATCGTCGTCATGTACCATGCCGATAAACGTGGGCGGTCATGTTTCGCCATCTCACTCGATCACCAGATCGTGGTTCAGCTCAATGATCTATTCTCGGCCATGTCACGTGGCCAAGCCATCCATGGATTTACTTCTCTGTCTTTCACTTATTTTCTTCCTATAAATCTTGCCAGTTGTCAAAAAATTCTCCAATCTATTTCTTCTCATACCGTGACTTCATGGTAACTTCCTACGTCTAATTTCTCTAATAAGTTTACGAGAAACAAATTTGCATTTGTTTCTTGTAGGACTTGGTCATTGGTTTTTCTATCTGTACATGGTATTCTTTGCATTTTCCTTAATAAACTAGACTTCCATAGCCATCAGATGTTTTTCAGCCTGTTTGCTAATTATCCACGCTTCACATTTATACAAAAGTACAGGTTCTATGTAGCATCTCAACACTTTTTTACCTCCTTGCAAATGGCATCTTTTTATTGGTCAGTATGTTTTCTATCTTGCAAAAGACTACCTTCGCCATGGCGATTCTTTTTCTAATTTCTTCAAGGTATCTCCCATCAGATGTTATGACTGTTCCGAGATAATCGTTCCGCTACACTAGTGTAAGAATATTCCCATTTACTTGTCACGCCGTTTCTCTGATTTTCTATGAGAATGCAAAACATTGCTTAAAAAAAAAAAAAATAGAAATAACCCACCAAAAAAGGCGTGGAAAAGAGTCACTAATTAGTGTAACTAATTAGACCAAAAGGTACTTACTGGACGGTTGATTAGAATCACGTCGATTATCTTAAACTTCCCAGATCCTATTTATGAGGCTGGATCAACAAATGGAGCCATATTGTCTGTGGAAGATGTCACCCGCATAGAGGAAGAATTGAATATATAACCACCAGGTGAATTCGCTACTTCAAAGGATCCCCTATTTCGCTTTTCATATGACATTTCCTGTAATAAAACCACGCTGGTGGTAATTTCTTGCTAGAAAAGTCTTTGCAAAAGGTCCAGCCTAGCGTTATGCTCAGAAAGGAAAGAGGAGGGTGTAAATATGAGAGTTTTAATTTTTCAAATGCCTCCCGTAGTTTTGCACGAGTTTTCTGGCGCACGACATGGTTGATTTGTCTTTGTGTGGGCTGCTGCTACTACTGTTGTTGCCAAATCTGCTGCTTTGTCAGATGGATGTTCAAGTTCAGTGAAGCGAAAGCAGTAAGTGTGAAGTTGTGTTTTATGCTGTGCAGCCGGTGCGGAAACTGTCTGTTTGTATTACAACGCCAGCAAATAACACGCTCTTGAACGCGGCGGATTTGCATGCAATTTTCGAGAGTGACTGTGTAGTATTTGTTAAATCCCTGACAGTTCCTGTTGGTTCTTCAAATGGTCTGGTTTTATTGCACGGATGTCGATGAATGTTTTTATTTCTTTGTTGTTTATAGTTTTTTGTTTTGTGTTTATTGTTTCATGATTGCCACCACAATTACAGCCAACATCGTCATCATCATCATCATCATCATCATCATCATCATCATCATCATCATCATCATCACATTTTTTTATGTTGCATATCCCTTACAGGACGTTGCAGTCGACACCAGCTGTTGTTGATGTACTAGGAAAGATTACGCTCAGTAGTTTGCCATTGATTTCTGAGCGACCGGCTCACATACCCCCGTAAGTTACCAGCGCGGCGCGAACCGCTGCCGGTTCTCGCGCAGCTGCGTTACTCACGAGAATATACGGGATTTTGGAGAACGACGTTAACCCCTACGTCATCACGACATTAATTATCGTCATTACCAACACCACTATCATCGTCGCTGTCATCTACATCTCTATCACTGCCATCATCATTACTATCATTATCAATGTAGTAGTAGTAGTAGTAGTAGTAGTAGTAGTAGTAGTAGTAGTAGTAGTAGTAGTAGCAGCAGCAGCAGCAGTAGTAGTAGTAGTAGTAGTAGTAGTAGTAGTAGTAGTAGTAGTAGTAGTAGTAATAGTAGTAGTAGTAGTAGTAGTAGTAGTCGGAATTGTAATAGTAATTATAGTCATCATTATTTTGTGGCGTGCCGATAAACAGGGGGTGGTGGGGGTGGTCTTGTTTCGCCATCTCACACGATCACCAGATTCGTGGATCAGCTCTGTGTTCTTGCCACGACCATACCATACCACGTGGCAAAGCAAATCATGTATTTACTTCTCGTCCTTCCTCTTGTTCTGTACCTCTTAATCTTGTCAGTTGTCACCAAGTTCTCCGATTTATTTCTACTCACAATCAATCAATCATGTGCCATGCCGGTAAGCGTGGGCGGTCATGACTCGCCATTTCACTCGATCACCAGAGTCGTGGATCAGCTCAGTGTCCCTGTCTACACCATGCCATGTGGCCAAGCCATCCAGGTATTTACTTCTCGGTCTTCCCCTTGGTCTGTTCCCTTCGATCTTGCCAGTTGTCACTAAGTTCTCCAATCCTTTTCTTCTCATAACATGTCCAAAAATGTTGACTGTCTACGTCTAATTTCTCTAATCAATTTACGATTTTAATTTGTCTCCTGTAATACTTGGTCATTGGTTTTTCTATCTGTCCATGGTATTCTTTGCATTTTCCTCAGAAACCACATTTCTGCAGCCATCAGATGTTTTTCAGCTTGACTGCTAATTGTCCGAGTTTCACATCCATACAAAAGAATAGGCTCTATATAGAACCTCAACACTCTTTTTCTCGTTTCAATTGGCATCTTCATATTGGTCAGTATGTTTTTCATCTTGCTAAAGGCTAGTTTCGCCATAGCGACTCTTGTTCTAATCTCTACAAGGCATCTCCCAACAGATGTTATAAATGTTCCGAGATAATTGTACCAATTCACTTGTTGAAGAATATTCCCATTTACTTGTATATTACATTGGGTATTTTGTTCTTCCTATTGACGACCATAATTTGTATCTTTTTTACAATTTAATTCTAATCCCAGTTGTTCACTGTGTGCAACAACCGCATCCACTAATTGTTGTAGATCCTGCTCACTGTCTGCAATCAATACTGTATCATCGGCAATGTAATGTTATTGATGTTTTGTTCTCCAATGCTGATTCCATTCAAATCTTCTACATTTCTGAAAATATGTTCACTGTATAGAGAAAAAATATCTGGAGACATTACTCATCCCTGCCTAACACCTCTCTTAACAGGCTGATATTGTCCCACTTCATTATCAATCCTTATGGCAGCTTGTTGTTTCCAATGTATGTTTTTCATAAGTCTAATGTCTTTCCCATCAATTTGTAGATCTGCAAGCATATCTACCATGTTGACATGTCTTACTTTATCGACTGCCTTTGTGTAGTCAATAAAGCAAAAATGTATATATCTGTTTACTTCTATATAACGTTCAATAACTGAACGCAGCATATACACAGCATTTACTGTACCCTTGTCAGTCAGGTCTTAGTCAGATATGACTGAGCTACCGTATAACAGTAGACGGTACTACCTGGTCTCTGTTAGCGCCGAACGTTGGGCGACGCTTACCAAACCCGACACCCCACATTGTGCCAACGGCTTCGGGCGGAAGAGCGCAATTGGGAGGGTACAAGCCTTACCCTGGTGCGAGGAAATGCAAGCTAAAGACAAAATTGTCATGGCAGGGCAGACCAGGCCCTAAGCCTTGGTTGGCGACTGGTCTAGGATCGAAGCTCCGACAGGCGGACAGTTAGAGCATTGCTTTGCTGATCCGGCAGCTTCTGCAGCTTGTCTTGTTCCAGATGTAGGGGTGTTACCTTTCCTCTGGAGTGAACTAGGCGGGCCGAGAGAGGGATCATGCTGCATGGGAAACACATGATCTCTATATTTTAGCCCAGGCTTTGTGCTATGGAGAGGCAATAACAAAATCACAAATACTGAAGTATTGGAAAGATCAGGTTGTGTGACAGTTTATTCCATGCTCAGTCTTCGTAGACTTAGATGGATAGGACATCTTAGGAGGATGGATGATGGTAGAATACCAAAGGATATCTTTTTTGGTGAATTACAGATGGGTAAGAGATCTCAGGGTCGGCCTCTACTACGATACAAAGATGTGTGTAAGCGGGACATGATTGATACAGGCATTGATAATGCACATTGGGAGCAAGTCGCAGCTGAACGTGTTGCATGGAGGGCAAATATCAGAAATGGAATAAAGTCAAAGGAGAAAATTATTGCAGAAAAGTCACACACCAAGCGTTTGAGACGTAAGATGGTGCATGATGGTGGAAATGACCACGTGTTCAAATGCACCCACTGTGAACGGACATTTACAGCGCAAATTGGCCTTATCAGTCACACTCGCTGCCGCCATAGTTAAAAGTTATTATGCCTTTTTAAAGCACAAACTATCGTCTGTCAAGACGGCAAGGTGCCAATGGACTGTACCCTTTCCTTCTACAAACCCACATTGTTCTTCCCCTATTTCAGGTTGTTTTTTCTTCCTCATTCTTTGCATGATAATTCGTAGCAAAATCTTTGTGATGTGACTCATTATACTAATTGTTCTATGTTGATCACATTCCAAGGCTTCAGAGTTACATAATTCAAAAGGTATATGTCCGGTATCGTATAATGATTTCAGCAGTCTGGTGACTTGATTTATTCCATATTCTTCTAAGGCTTTAATCATTTCTGTTGTGATGTTATCTGAACCGGGGGTCTTGCCAGCTTTCATATGTTTAAGAACATTTCGAACCTCCATCTTCAAAATTGGCGGTCTTTCATTCATCATCATCATCAAGTGCCGTGCCGACTGGCGTAGGCGTTTATGACTCTCCACAGATCTCTGTCTTTGGTTTTCTGGATCAACTCTACCGTTGATATTCCTCCATGCCACCGTCGTAATCTATCCAGCATCATTTCTCGTGATCTTCCTCTGCCTCTCTTCCCCTCGATCATTCCAGTTGTTACTATGTTCTCCAGTGCCTCTCTTCTCATCACATGACCCAAAAAAGCTGTTTGTCTCTTTCTTATTGTTGTATATAATGTTCTAGTTTCGCCAGTCTCTTTAAGGCATTCGTTGTTAGTTACTTTGGCAGTCCAAGGAATTCGCGACATTCGTCTCAGGAACCACATGTCTGTTGTTTCCAATTCTTCCTAATTTATTAATTTATATCCAAAGATTCACAGCCATACAGCAAAACTTTATTAAATTAAATTATAAAAATAAATAATTCATTATTAAATCGAATATCATACTGTTCATGTATGTTATCATTATAAAGGTTTTTCACATAGTCTGACCATACATGTAGAATCTGATCGTTTTATATTATGATTTTGCCATCTTTAGTTTTTAGACAGCCTGCTGATGTTCTTGTTATTTTATTAGTAAGTTCTTGAATTCTTTTGTGCACTAATTTGGTTTTTTGACTTTTGTGTTGTTTTTTCAATTTCTTAGAAATTTTTCTCAAGCCACGCTTCTTTTGCTTCCGTACATAATATTCTGACTTGTCTGTGAATTTCTTCATATTTGGCAGAATAATTTTTGTTCTTTTTTATATTAGTTGTAAAATTTCTTCAGTCATAAATTTCTTTCGACCCACCTTCTTTAATTTTGGAATAGTTGATTCTGCAGCCAAACTGATTGAATTCTTGAATATTTCTTATTGATCATCCACATCCTGGAACAGGATCTCTAGATCAGACAATATATCAAATCTGTTCTGTACTTCTATGTTGAATTTGTTTTGTATTTCCTTGTCTTTATTCAATGTACACAAATCATATTTAGTGTTTCCTGTTTTATACTTGACTTTCTTTAACTTTATCCTAAATGTTCCTGTAAGTAATCTGTGGTCACTATAACAATCAGCACTGGGAACTGTTTTTGCAATTATTAGTGCATTTCTAAATCTTCTGCTAATCAAAATGCAATCAATATGGTTTCTAATCCTGCTATCAGGACTCCACCATGTCCATAATCTTCTAGGTTGTTGCTTAAACCGGGTGTTTCCTACAATCATTTCCTGCTCTTTTGCCCACTCAAAAGTCTGTATCCTCTTTCATTTCTCTCTCCTAAACCATAGTTTCCTACTGTGTATCTATCACCTTGATTTCCTGCCTTTGCGTTGAAGTCCCCTATTATGATGTATATTTCTGATTTTTTGCATTTCTGTAACGCAGGCTCTATGTCATTGTGAAATTCTTCTACACTATCTTCACTGGATTCTCCTGTTGGGGCATATACTTGAATAACATTTATGCTAAACGTTCTGCCTCTTAATTTAACTAGTAGAACTGTTCTCACAGCGTGTCCAAAAATGTGTGACTGTCTATGTCTCAATTCTTCAATCGGTTTACTGCTATCATCTGTTTCTTATAGGATTTACTCATTGGTTTTTCTGTCTGTCCATGGTATTTCTTGCATTTTTCTCAGAAACTATATTGCCACAGCCATTAGATGTTCTTCAGCTTTTCTGCTCTTTCTGCACGCTTCACATCCATACAAATGTACATATACTATGTAGCACTTCAACACTCTTTTCTCGTTGCAAATGATATCTTGTTCTTGGTCAGTATGTTTTCCATCTGGCAAAAGTCTACATTCGCCATGACGATTCTTGTTCTAATTTCTCCATGACATCTCCCGTCATATGTTATGTCTGTTCCGAGATAATTGCACCGATTCATCTGTTTTAGATGTCGTGTATATTATATTGTGATATTTTCTTTTTACTATTGACTATCATAATATGTGTCTACTTATAATTTAATTCTAACCCTAGTTGCTCACTGTGTGCTACAGCCACATCTACTAAATGTTGCAGATCCTGCTTATTTTTTGCAATCAAAACTGAATCAACCACATATCTAATGTTATTGATGTTGCATCTCCATTTGTGATTCTTCACATGTTTTCACTGTAAAGGGAACACATACCTGGAGACATTACACATCCATGTCGCACACCTCTATTAATAGCATGATATTGACCTACTTCATTATCAATGTGTATAGCTGCTTGTTATTTCCAATACATGTTTTTGACAAGGTCTTTCCCATCAATGTGTAGATCTGCAAGCATCTTCATCATATTGATATGCCTTACTTTGTCGAAAGCCTTTGTGTAGTCAACAAAGCACAGATGTAGGTCTTAGTTTACTTCTATAGAAAGTTCAATTAATGTTCTCGTCATATACACAGCATTTACTGTACTCTTACCTTCTACGAACCCACATTGTTCTTCTCCTATTTCTAGCTGTATTTTCTTCCTAAATCTTTGCATGTTGATTCTTAGCAAAATCTGCGTGATGTATCACATTATACTAATTGTTCGACGTTTATCACATTCCAAGGTGTTTGATATCTTCAGTATTGCACTAAATATAGAATTACATAATTTAGGAGTTATATCTCCAGTGTCATCTATTGCGTTCAGCAGTCTGGAAATTTCGTCAATTCCATATTCTTCTAAGGCATGGATCATGTTTGTTGTGATGTTGTGTGGACCAGTGCATTGGCATTTTTCACATGGTTAAGAACATTCTGAATTTCCATAATCATAATTGATGACCTTCATTATTATTCCAAATATCATACTATTCTTCTCTTGTAATATCATAAAAATCTTTCACATAATCTGACCGTGCATGTAAATTCTGATATCTTTCTATTATTATTCTGCTATCTTTGGTTTTTAGGCAATCTGTTGATGTTCGTGTTCTTTTGTTAGTGATGTCATTAATCCTTTTGTGCATTAATTTGGTATGCCATTTGTTGTGTAGGTTTTCAATTTACCTGCAATTTTCCTCAAGCCATGCTTCTTTTGCCTCTTTGCACAGATTCCTAATTTCCCTGTGAGTCTCTTCATATTTCTCGTGGTTATTTTTGTTATTTCTTCTTATGTGTATGCGTTTTAAGATGTCTTCCGTCATCCATTTCATCTAAATTACACCCTAATTTTCCTGTGAGTCTCTTCATATTTCTCATCGTTAATTTTGTTATTTCTTCTTATTTTCATTATTTTGAAGATGCCTTCCGTCTTCCATTTCATCCAACATCATCATTTTTGGGATAGTTGTTTCTGCAGCTTGGTTGACTGATTTCTTTAATATTTCCCTTTGGTCGCTAACATCTTGAAATAATATTTCCATATCGGGCAATGCATAAAAGCTGTTCTTTGCCTCTACGTTGAATTGTCTTTTATTTCCTCACTTTTCAGTGCACGTAGATCATATTGTATGTTTCGTGGTGTATATTTGACCTTCATTAATTGTATATGTATATTTCTTATGATTAATCTATGGTCGGTGTAGCAGTCTGCGCTTGATATAATTTTTGAGTCTTTTAACGCATTTCAAAATCGTCTGTTGATGAGCATGTAATCAATCGCATTTCTTATCTTATTGTCAGGATTCCTTCATGTCCATAATCTCCTTGGGTGATGTTGATACTAGGTGTTTCCAATATTAATATCATGCTCTTTTGCCCAGTGTACGAGACTGCAACCTCTTTCATTCTGTTCCTCTAGTCCATTCTTGCCTATTATGCTCCCATCCTATTGATCTCCAATGTTAGCATTAAGGTTTATTAGCATTAAGCATTATGATATTTAATTCTGAATGTTTGCATTTCTTGACGGCATTCTCCAAATCATTATAACATTCATGGTGCATAAACTTATATGTGTTGATATCGAAAGGTCTTCCATTCAATTTTACAAGTAATATTTTGTCTGGCACAGCCCAACATCCTTTGATCGATTTTGATATCTCTATATCCATAGGATAGATGATATCCCTATTTGATGTTGTTGTTTTTTAAATCCCTAGCTGTTCTTTTTTTAAATATCCATCAGAATGGATTATGCTATATAACTTGGATATTATTATGACAATTCCTTTCCATCAGGTCTCACATATACCTAACATGTTAATATTCAGTATTTTCATCTCCCGCTTAATGTTATGACATTTTAGATCCCCATTCATAGTTCTATCATTTCAAGTTCCCACTTTCAATGTTAATATTCTTTTGTCCTCAGTCGCTTGCTTACAGTCTGGGGTTACCAGGTGCACATGAGTACCCCTACCGGGCGACGCTGCTCCTTTGGGACAACTATTTACGCCGCTTCTCTAATTTACTGTGAAATTTCAAAACACGGCTTTCTTGGCATCTGACAAAAAAAAAAATGTAGATTGCCATATCTTTATTTTTCGGCGCTGACCATACTGGTCGATGACCTTAGCCATTGTATCCCCTTCAAAAAGAGATCATCTGTCTACCGTCGTGAAATTGGAGACCATAGCCTACAACTATCTGTCGGCAGTAATAATAGCAGCAGTAATAGTAGTAGCAGTAGCAGTAGTAGTAGTAGTAGTAGTAGTAGTAGTAGTAGTAGTAGTAGTAGTAGTAATAGTAGTAGTAGTAGTAGCAGCAGCAGTAGTAGTAGTAAGAGTAGTAGTAGTAGCAGTAGTAGTAGTTGTAGTAGTAGTAGTAGTAGTAGTAGTAGTAGTAGTAGTAGTAGTAAGTAGCAAGGGTAGTAATAGTAGTAGTAGTAGTAGTAGTAGTAGTAGTAGTAGTAGTAGTAGTGGCAGCAGTAGTAGTAGTAGTAGTATTGGTGGTAGTAGTAGTAGTAGTAGTAGTAGTAGTAGTAGTAGTAGTAGTAGTAGTAGTAGTAGTAGTAGTAGTAGTAAAAAAAACTAAACAAAAAGTATCTATATTATAAATAAATGTAATTATTCCTGTCTAATAAGGACATTATATCAAGCTGCCAATCAGAGTACAGCAGCAGTCAAAATATTTAAATAATTAATGTCCCAAAATTTCACATCTCAGAAAATCTCTCGCCAGTCACTGACAGATAACTCAATTATACCTTTCACATAACAAGAATATGACCACCCAAAGGTAATTTGAATGCACCAGATGTTTTTAAACTATGTGAGTCTATTATAATATTTCATTGATTCACGCGCACATTTTTCACAATAATTTATTTGACAAAAGGTGTCAACGATAGGAGGGGAGAAGAAGAAATGAACCCGTTCAAGCAGGGCTTTGCCACGCCTTCTGCTTCAACCTGTCGAGCAAATCTAACACCGGCGCAGCAGAATAGATAATATAGATCGGTTCAGGTTGATCCGTATTCTCGGATATCATGCTTCAGGCTGTGGGAGAATTTTCGCCTGTGACAAGTGCCAGGGCGTTTGTGGGAGATTGGTGGGGCTTTCTTGAGGGGAGAAAAGTGGAAGGAGGGTATTAATACAGCACAGAGTACGTCGGCAGCACTCATAGTAATAAATTAGTGTAATGACCTTTGTGAATATACTAGCCCAGGTTCACGATTATTTGGGTAATTTTGCAAGGAATAAGGTTAATAGATGTGGAAATGAATGGGGGGGGGGGGGGGGGGGGATTGCGAACAATTAAGTATGGGAATAATGTGGAAATACTTGCAAGTGGGGCTGCATTGTGGAGGTAGGGTACAGGGAACTATATGAATGTTCTCACTCTGTAATGTACTTACAGCCTTTTCTTTGGCGGCTCCGGACGTTTATTTTGAGGACTGTCGGGAGGAAGCAAGTAGCGGTTGAACTAGAGTGTGTTGCTGTGTGAGTAGGGATAAGATGTAATGTATGGTAGAGATGACGACAGATCAGTCCAATCAGGCGACTGTTGGTTCGAGGGTAACCGTGTGTATGAGATGCATGGCGACGTTCTCTGTGACACACATCAGGGGGTGGTGGCTTCCATGTGCCATCCCAGTAACCCAATTTCTTTTTTGATGTGTGAGGGGAGCCGTGCCGATTAGTCATGATAAATTAACTGTAAATCATTACATTCTAAGCATAACTAGGTGATCTATGAATTTTATATATATTTTGAAAGTAATCCACGTAATCAAACGCTTCTTTTCCCCATTGGCAGTGGGAAGCCAGTACACCCATTTGTGTAGCATGGGAGAGTATTGCTCGCAGACTCAAATCGTTAAAACTGATTTGGTTCTGGATTGATTACGTAACCGTTAGATATAAATAGGTTCAGACTTGCACAGTTCTCGGTGACTGGTGGCAGACTTGAGTGTTTCATGGTAGCTATTTCATGTCTGGGAATGTACTTGTCAGCTGAGGGCACAGCGTCATAATCTAGTCCGAAATTGGTGTACATATATCCAGGTAAGCATGTTGTACAGAATCATATTGCAATGAAGGGATCTTGATTTCGTAACATAAAGCAGCGATAATAATTGTGTAATATTTCTTGAAAATTTTAAAGATCTAGAAGCTGAGATTTTTAATGCGAGACGGACTTAACACGGGTGCGTTACGTTTGAGCTCGTGCGCGTGCGTGTGGCCTTATATATATATATATATATATATATATATATATATATATATATATATATATATATATATATATATATATATATATATATATATATATATATTCTGTCTGACCATGGTACGCAATGAGAAAGTCTTGCAAGAAGCAAATGAAAACCATAATTGATTACAGAAATTAGACATAGGCGGTCTAGAATTTTTTGTCATGTTATGAGAAAAACAAACTCGAAAATTTAGTGACAACTGGCAAATTTGGGGAGGAAAAGAGAAAGGCGACGGCAGAGAGATACACATATGGATGGTTTGGCTGCATATCATAATGGAGACTGGAACAAGAACTGATTCATGTTTGTGGTGATCGTGTGAGATGGTGAAATTTATGCTTACCGGCATGAACATTAAGGTGATGCTGTTCCTGGCAGTTCTTAATTGACCGTTTTCTATCCAGCCTCGTCCATTATGTTAAGACCTTCTTTCCAATGGTGTACATTAGTTCAAAGCAGTCATTAATTATTGTAAAAGAAATCATAAATGTATGAGGTGTGTGCAGTTTATGACATGTATATGATATATGCAATGCATGAGATTTATGAGATGATGTGTGAGATGATGTATGAGCTGATGTACGGATTGTTTGCTATTTATGAAATTTATGAAATGTATGAAATATATGCGATGTGTGAAATGTGTTAAATGTATATGTTGTATGAAATGCATTTTTTTCGCATATCCTTTGCAGGACATCGCTGTCAACATCTTTCAGCTGATTGTTGATTTCTTGGCAAGATTACGCTCAGTAGTTTGCCATTGCTTTCTGAGCGACCGGCTCACATACCCCGTAAGTTACCGACGCGGAGAGAACCGCTACCAATTCTCGCGCACGTCACGTTACTCACGAGAATATAGGGATTACGGAGAAAGTCGTGTAACTACTAGACCAGGGAGACCGGCATGAAATATATACGATGTATGAAATGTATGCGATGTATGAAATGTATGCAATGTTCGACATTTATTAAATTCATGAGATGTATAGAATTTACTAAACGTCTGCGATGTTTGAATTTAATAAAATGTACGCGATGTTTGATATTAATGAAATGTAAATGATGTTTCAGATTTATGAGACGCTGTATGAAATAATGTTTGAAATGATGTATGGGATGTTTGCGTTTCTTGAGATAACGAATGAGATGGTGTATGGGAGATCAGCGATTTATGAGATTGATGAGATGTATGAGATGTATGCTATGTATGAGATGTTTGAAATGCTGTATGTGAGTTTTGCGATTTATGAGATACATGAGATGTATTAAGTGTATGGACCTTATGAGATGTATTACATTGATGAGATGATGAATGGGATGTATGAGATTTATGAGATGATGTGTGGGAGGTTTGCGATTTATGAGATTTATGCGATGTAGGAGATGTTTGAGATGCTATAGGAGATGAAGTATGGGATGATTTATGAGATTAAGTGTGCGATGATTTATGGATGATGTATGAGATCTATGAGATGATGTATGAGATGATGTTGGGATTTATGCGATTCATAAGATGCAAGCGATGCATTAGATTTATGAGATGATGTATGCCATTATATTCTCCCCAAACTTTTCCTGACACATACTGTTCGCAATAATGTATAGACCTGCGTGATGTATTTATATGGGCTCAAATCTTAGATTATCTTCACTACTATGTACTGTCCCAGGTTGGTGAATCAGTAAACAGTAAACTGTCCTTGTCCATGTCTCGTGGAGCGTTGGGTACATGGAACTAGCCCCATAACTATGTAGACCACCTCTACACTCGATCGTTGATGTGGTCAATTCACACCTGCCACCTTTACCTCCCAGAAAATTTACTGGTACAAATTTTAGGTTAAGGGGACCTAGGAACCGTCGTCCGTTAAAAAATAACCTATTCTCCATTTGAATTTGAAGACCTGACAAACACATTGACAGGGAAACGCGCTAGCTACGGAAGTGCCTTGTCTCTTTGGCGAAGAAGACCAAATTAGATGTTTCATTGTATGGTATTGCATTACAACATATTGCATGGTATTGCATTATAACACATTGCATGGTATTGCATTATAACACATTGCATGATATTGCATTTTACCACATTGCATGGTATTGCATTATAAGCATTGATTGGCTTCTGAGGGGAACAACTATTGAAATTATAAATGGGAAAAACCAGGGAGATTATACATTTTGGTCAGAAAATAATTGCAACTATTAACTTTGATGATTTCCATAAAGATATTGCGATAATATAAAATTGTGTGGTTTCTAACGAGGAAAAAACTAGTGAGACTATACACTTTAGTGGTTTCTAACTATAAGAACTACAACCATTATAAACTTTTATGGTTTCTAACAGAAAAAAATTACTGTCATTATAACTTTGGTGGTTCGAGCATGTAAAATTACTCGCATTAAATAAGTTAGAAGTACACAGACAACCAGTTTTAGACTCGGCTAAATTATGTTACGGTTTGAGGCATTAAGTGCTTCAAATTGTCGTTATTTGAGATCCTGAGTAGACTTATCGCAAAAGCTTTTAACATTTTATCTACTATCCATTATTTTCATTTACAGTACGTAGCGAGTGCAGTAGACTACAGAAAGAGGACATGCACAATGTAATTAAATAAATTGGCACTGTCCCTCACAACCCCTTAACAGACTTTTAGTAACAGATAATTTTGTAGTAGTAGTAGTAGTAGTAGTAGTAGTAGTAGTAGTAGTAGTAGTAGTAGTAGTAGTAGTAGTAGTAATAGTAGTAGTAGTAGTAGTAGTAGTAGTAGTAGTAGTAGTAGTAGTAGTAGTACTAAGCAGCAGCAGCAGCAGCAGCAGTAGCAGCGGCAGGAGCAGCAGTAGCAGCAGCAGGAGCAGGAGCAGTAGCAGTAGCAGTAGCAGGAGCAGTAGCAGGAGCAGTAATAGTAGTAGTAGTAGTAGTAGTAGTAGTAGTAGTAGTAGTAGTAGTAGTAGTAGTAGTAGTGGCGGTTCCGTGGCGAAGTTGTTACGGACGGAGTTCATGATCCCACATACCCGCGTTCGAAGCACAGCTGTGCGCGATTTAGCAGCAGATGGCGTTGCAATGGTTTTTTTACGAAATGGTATGAGTGCATTCATTACGATGCATATTGGGTATGTAGACCTGGGCCTCACAGTTTTGTAGACCAATCGGCAGTGAGTGAGTGATAGGTCAATATCACGCCAAGATACCCTTACATTTTTGACATTTTCTGTTATCCATTTTACACTAGGTCGGGCGCCCGTGTGTATTGTTGCGTACGTAAAATATCCCTTGACAGTTGGAAATCGAAAAGCAAGTAGCCTAGTGGCGCTGCCCGGGCACACATTTCGAGTTAAAAATTTACCCAAATTATTTTAGGATCCTCGTCGGTGCTACGGAGTTTGTGCATTGAGCTGAGATTTTCCGGGCTCAGGCTTGAGTTAGGAGTAGAAAGGAGCACTTATGGGTATACCTGTGTGCCGTGATGTTGATCCGACGACTAAACTAAGCTAAACTAAAACAGACTAGATCGAACTGGCATCCCCTCGGCGAGAATACCAAAACATGACCAAGCATGGTTTGCAGCTTCCTACCTCTCTGAGGTCCATAATGTACAAGCTGGACTGAGAAAGTGAAAGAAAAATATCATGTTTGTCTTTATAAAGACTTTATGTACTGAATAAATTCAAACTTTCAATCAATCATGGGCCGTCTCTACAATAACCGTTGGTCGGAATGGATTTCCATCGCTTTTAGTCATCAATTCTGATTGTAAATTCCGACATAATGATTAATATCATTATTGTGTTCGTTTCTGTATTCATTCAGGTATATTTTTAATTTACTATGCATTTTATTATTTATGTAAATTTTAAATGTATTTTTAAATATATAATATATTAGGTATTGTTTTATTATTATGTAGTTTATCATATATCATTATACTTGTTATCATTTTGGTGAACTTCTCAAAATAAAAACAAAAAAGAAGTACCCCAAAGAAGTTTCCTGCTATGGGGTTGTAATGTGACAGAGTCCTAACCTTTCGTAAGCCTGCTGCACGGAGGTATAGGTGGCCAATCTTTCTGTCACTTTGGCAGGCGACGAGTCTGGAGAGGAACGTGATTTCGACCGTGCGCATGCCATTGTCAGCGCAGCTCTCTATCAAGATTATTAACGTTCCCTCTCTAAAAATATGTATTTTTAAAATGTATGTATATGTTTAAATATGTCATATAATTTATGCATTCAAGTATATTTTTCGTATATTATGGGGCTCATCATTTAGGTAATTTTCATATGTTAGGCAGTTTCTCTTTAAGTTGTATGTCTCATAAATTAGGCAGTTTATTATATATGTAGATACTGTGTTCATATATATTTTGTAACTTATCATTTAGGTATACTTTTTATATACTATGCAGCTTATTATTTGGATATATTTCTCATACAGTATGCAGTTTACTTTTTATGTAAACACATACAAACATTATGTAGTTTTAACTTAAGTTTTTATTTCTTTTTTCCATATATTATGTTGTTTATCTTGTAGGTATGTTTCTTATACATTATGTAACACACGATTTAGGTGTAATTTTCACATAATATGCTGTTCATTATTTATTTATTTATTTATTTATTTATTTATTTATTTATTTATTTTAGTTTTATTTTATTTAGGCATACTTCTTATACATGATGCAGTTTTTAATATAATATATTTCTTATGTATTTATTATTATTAAGTTTATGATTCAGATGGATTTCTAACATAGTATGCAGTTTGTCATTTAAGTAAATTGTTCATACATTATGTAGTTTATTATTTATCTGTATTTACCATATATTATGTCATTTATTATTTAGATGTATTGTTCATACATTAAACAGCTTTTTGTTTTAGTAGATTGTTCATAGTTAGAACAATGTAAAATCTTTGTGTATTCAAACACTCGGTTACATAAATTATTATATGGCATATTTAGCTTCACCTCATCAGGTGCAAACTGCAAAGCTATATGTCATATAAAGCTAATAAATGAATTATATGTTGGCTGAAATACTTAAATGATGTTATTCGAACGTGGAGCAAATTTGGGATTACCAAGAGGATAACAAATACTCCACATTAAAACAGTATCGGTAACAATCTGTTTTGAGTTTTTCAGCCAAAGACTACTTTTTCATATATTGTGTAGTTTATCATTTAGGTATAATTTCCGCATATTATTGTGCTAATCGCCGGTCTCTCTGGCCGAGGGGTTACAACACTTTCTCCGTAATCCCGTTTATCACGCAGAGTCTCGTAGCAGGGCGAGAGCTGGGAGCGGTTCGACCCCCGCTGCGGAACAACTGAGCCGGCCGCTCAGAAAGCAATGGCAAACTACTGAGCGTCATCTTGTCAAGAAATCAACATACAGCTGAAAGATGCTGATGTTGACAGCGATGTCCTGTAAGAGGATATGCAAAACATTGTGCTAATCAAGTGGTTTCGTTTCTCAAATATTATTCAGTTTATTATGTAGGTGTATTTTTTATTTATCATGTATTTTATAATTAAGGTATATATCTTTAAAATATTATTAAGTTTATCTTTTAGATATTCAAAGGGAGAGAGAGAGAGAGAAAGAGAGAGAGAGAGAGAGAGAGAGAGAGAGAGAGAGAGAGAGAGAGAGAGAGAGAGAGAGAGAGAGAGAAACACCGTAGAACTCTTTTTAACACGACTTGAGGCATATCTGCAATATTTTTATAGACCGATATTTTCATAGACTAATCGGAATTCGAAAAGTGATGTGATCAGAACCAGTCGGCCGACTTTACTTTAAAAAACAAAATACACGTTTAAGGTCCTCATTTTGCGCTGAGAGCCGCGTAGAACAATGGCTTTGCCTGCCGGCCTAGTGGTCTTGGGTTGGAATTCGCTACCAGGCTGAGTTTTTTAAATTGACATGGGCTCATCGTCTACCCTTAAAATATATTCCTTATTATGTACATTTTAGGCACTGTCGAGACCCTCTAATTTATGTTTGTGTATGTGTGTGTGTGTGTGTGTGTGTGTGTGTGTGTGTGTGTGTGTGTGTGTGTGTGTGTGTGTTCATATATTATTTAATTTATCATGTTGGAATATTTCAAAAATATTATGTAATTTATCATATTGGTATATTTCTTAAATAATGTGTAATTTATTATTACGGTATATATATATATATATATATATATATATATATATATATATATATATATATACATATGCCGGCTTCCTGGCCTAGAGGTTTTCTCCGTAATCTCGTATACTCTGGTAAGTAACGTGACGATGGTGAGAATCAGCAGTGGTTCGAATAGCGTCGGTAACTAACCGACCTAATGTGAGCCGGCCGTTCAGAAAGCAATGGCAAACTACTAAGCGTAATCTTGCCAAGAAATCAGTTGAAAGATGCTGATGTTGACAGCAATGTCCTGTAAAGGATATGCAAAACATTTTTTTTCCCGCGTTTCCATCCTGTTTCAGGTTATTGCGGTCAACACCAGCATCTTTCAGCTGTATGTTGATTCCTAGGCTAGATTACGCTCATCAGCACGCCACGACTTTCTGAGCGACCGGCTCCATACTCTCATAATTCACTAGCGTGACTCGAACCACTTCTAATTCTCGTCCGCTCACGTCGACTACGAGAGTATTCGGGATTAGCGGAGAAACTGCTAATCCCTCGGCCAGGCAGCCGGCATGTAAAACATTAATAATGTATATATATATATATATATATATATATAAGGGATTAAGATAGATGTAGATTTTAAGAATATTTATTCTGGAGGAGAAGATCGACAAAGGAGGTGTCAGAGCCCTATAGACTATCCCATAGGACGAAGCCCTACTAGAGGTCAAGGGACACATGGGTTAAGACTGTATAGGGACAGACCGGACGACTGAGTTAATTAGAAGACCGTTAGCAACAACGGACGGACTAACCCCGAGGACTGACACAGAGGTGAAGGACAAAACTGAGACGCAGTACTGGTCACGGCAAACCACAACCCAGGTGAGGTTGAACGTGGTGCTTCACCACGGGGTTGACGACCGAGACCAAAGGCTTACTCAGACGGGACAAAGCTGTAGACAGAGACGGTTGTGTGTGGAAAATCCTTGAACGAGTGAATAAGTGACAAGAGTGAATGATAGCCTGAGCTGGGAGTATCTGCTACAAGTTGTGTGTGTGTGCGCTGACTGCTAATGCGAGTGTATAGTTAGAAGAATATACGAGCCTGAATTGTGATTTCACGTTATTATTATGAATAAGCTATACATGTGCATATTGTATGATTTAAACGATGATACCATGTATAGACTAAGGGTAATAAACCATTATGGTATTCGTACACACACATGTCATTGTTTCATTGAGACGTGATATGCCAGACCTCAGTAGATAAAGCGAGGTGCTGACAGGAGGGAAGCAACTATCTTGGATCGGCAAACATCAAAATCTGTTTAAGAATATCGGGCTGTGTCGAACAGATTTCTACTAGGTAAATTAAAACCAGTGAATATAGTGTAGAAGAATTTTATAATGACATAGAGCCTGCTTTAAAGAAATGTAAACATACAGAAATAGACATCATAATAGGTGACTTCGATGCAAAAGTAGGAAATCAAGGTGATGGATACACAGTAGGAAACTATGGTTTGGGAGAGAGAAACGAAAGAGGATACAGACTTGTAGAATGAACAAAAAAACAGGAAATGATTGTAGGAAACACCTGGTTTAAACAACACGCTAGAAGATTATGGACATGGAGGAGACCTGATAGCAGGATTAGAAACCAGATTGATTATATTCTGATTAGCAGAAGGTTTCGAAATACGTTAACAATTGCAAAAACAGTTCCCAAGGCTGATTGTTATAGTGACCACAGATTACTTACATGTACATTGAGGGTAAAGCTAAAGAAAGTCAAGTATATATCAGAAAACACTAAATATGATCTGTGTACATTGAGAAATAACAAGAAAATACAAAACAAATTCAACATAGAAGTACAGACAAAATTTTTATATATTGTCTGATCTAAAGATCCTATTTCAAGATGTGGATGATCAATGAGAAATGTTGAAAAATTCAATCAATTTTGCTGCAGAATCAACTATTCCAAAATTAAAGAAGGTAAGAAAAGAATGACTGAAGAAATTTAATAACGAAGACCTCCAACTTCAAAGGTGGAGGTTCGGAATGTTCTTAAACACATGAAAGCTGGCAAGACCCCCGGTTCAGATAGCATCACAACAGAAATTATTAATGCTTTAGAAGAATATGGAACAGATCAAGTCACCAGACTCCTGAACACATTATATGATACCGGAGATATACCTTGTGAATTATGCAATTCTGTATTTATTGCAATCCCAAATAAATCAGGATCAACATATAACAATTAGTATAATGAGTCACATCACAAAGATTTTGCTACGAATTATTGTGCAAAGAATGAGGAATAAAATACAACGTGAAATAATGGAAGAACAATGTGGGTTTGTAGAAGGAAAGGGTACAGTAAATGATGTGTATATGCTGCGAACAGTTATTGAACGTTCTGTAGAAGTAAACAAAGGTATACATTTTTGCTTTATTGACTACACAAAGGCTTTAGGTAGAGTAAGACATGTCAACATGGTAGATATGCTTGCAGATCCAAAAATTGATGGGGAAGACATTAGACTTATAAAATTATAAAATACATATATTGGAAACAACACGCTGCCATAAGGATTGATAATGAAGTGGGACAATATCAACCTTTTAAGAGATGTGTGAGACATGTATGTGTAATGTCTCCAGATCGTTTTTCCAAATATAGTGAAAATATTTTCAGAAATGTAGAAGATATAATGGAATCATCATTGGAGGACGAAACATCAATAACATTAGATATGCAGATATACACTATTGATTGCAGACAATGAGCAGGATCTGCAACAATTAATAGATACGGTTGTTGCACACAGTGAAAAAATGGGGTTAGAATTAGATTGTAAAAAGACTCAGGTTATGGTCGTCACTAGGAAGAAAGAAATACCACAATGTAGTATACAAATAGCCGGCTCCATGGCCGAGGGGTTAGCAGCTTTCTCCGCTAACCCCGAATACTCTCGTCACGTGACGCGACAAGAATTAGCAGTGGTTCGAATCGCAAAAGTGACTTATGAGAGTATGGAGCCGGTCGCTCAGAAAGTCGTGGCGTGCTGATGAGCGTAATCTAGCCTAGAAATCAACATACAGCTGAAAGATGCTGGTGTTGACCGCAATGTCCTAAAACAGGATGGAAAAGCGAAAAAAAAAAAAAAAAAAAAAAAAGAAAAAAGTATACAAATAAATGGCAATATTCTTAAACAAGTGAATCGGTACAACTATCTCGGAACAGTTATAACATTTGATGGGAGATGCCTTGAAGGGATTAGAACAAATATCGCAATGGCTAAAGTAGCCTTTAGCAAGATGAAAAACATACTGACCAATAAAAAAGATTTTGCTGTTAAAATAATTTGACATGTGAGTTTAATGTGTGTAAGATGCGTGATGTTTGACAAAGGTGTGATACGTAATGTGTAACATATTTGAGATGCCTAGTATATATGTTATGTGTGGTATATGTGCGATGTTAGTTAGTTAGTTAGTTAGTTAGTCGCGGTTCCAACTTCACGGCAACGGGTCATCCCCATATTGCTCCGTTCCCGTGCCAGTGAATATCACAAAATGCTCCTCATGCCCCATGTGTGCCAACAGCCCGCACAGGTACACTGTGCATAATGTCGCCGCCAGAATGCCAACACAAAAGTCCTCCACGAAAACCACACTTCATCGTCGATGGAAACAGCAGTCACCAGAAAGACTTCATTGACCCGGGTTTTATCACATATGGTTCAGTCTCTTTCCACAGGGCGACCCACCGAAAGCGCCGCACAAAGCACGAACTCCGTAGCTACAACGACGACTCCCAGGAGTCTCCTGAAAAAAGCTCTCGTGAACCGAAAAGGCAAACCAGTCAATCCAGCAACAACCGGCCGTCATCGTTCTGAACATGCAGCTCACGCTAAAAAAAAAGCGCGGACAGATACAAAAGCATTCCATGCGAAATTCACAGCTCACAGTGTCGCACCACGCACTCACTCAGTAGCAGGGCGACGGAACCATAGCCTCCTTAGTCGCCTCTTACGACGTGCATGGTAGGCAACAGTGTTACTATTCTTTGCTCCCCCGTATGGGCCCCGGCAACACACGGGCGATGTGTTATAGAGGTATGATGTGTGATAGATGTGTGATATGTGTTACGTAATAGAGGTGCGATTACGGTGTGATGTGAAAAATAGATATGATGTGTTAGAAGTGTGATGTGTTAGAGATGTGACGAGTGAAAGATGTGTGACTTGTGAAAGACGTCTGATGTGCAGAATTTGAGCAATGTGTGAAACATATGTGACGCGTGACAAATGTGTCATGTGTGAAAAATGTGTGACGCGTAAAAGATGTGTGAAAGGTGTATAATATGCAGGCTTGGTAGTCAGACGAACGTGTGTGCTGAATTCCTCATCCGTTTGAAATACATTCATATCGTGATGTTATCTTCACAAGCGTATCGTTGCCTACCTTAGGCTGGCATGCTTTCGACTTTATCATTAACTGATTCATTGTCGAAGGATTGTGTACCACCAAACTCCCATTTGAACACAATGCCGATATATTGCCATACTCGAGTCATCCTGTTATTTATTTCGTTTCGCTGTATCCTCCAAATTTTAATGCTCAGTGAATGACAATTGACATTATAATACTTGTTCATTTGATTGTGCAACATGTTTTTTTCCAAATCTACTTTTATTTATTTATTTTTATTTTATTTTTATTTTATTTTTTATTTTTATTTATTTATTTATTTATTTATTTTTTGGGTGGGGGGGGGGGAAGAAGGGGGAGGCGCAATGAATCAGTTAAGTTTAGTTTTTGTAGGATGTGCATGTTCATAAATGTGGGCAACGTGTTTAACAAGTCTCTTTTTTTTATTCCTCCCACCAGCGCTTTATTTTATTCTTAACTTTTCAACGATTTCTGAGATATTTGTTTGCTCTTTGCATTAATTGTGATCTCTTCTTCTTTCGCTTGCCTGCCAACATTGTGGTCATATGTTCGAATCCCTTTAAGATGAGCATATGAGAGATTCCTAGATCCACCCAGTCCAAAGTGAGAATTAGTAAATGTTCTGGGAAGTAAAGGCCGCAGGTGTGACATTGACCATCGATCTACAAATATGAGTCTAGCACCATGTACCCTCTATTGCGTGAAAATGTACGGTGTGTATGTTTAATGACTGTGCAGTTTTGAAAATATTGCCGGTCCAAGTTTTGTATTCACCTATTATGCTGCATGAACTTTGCAAAGGATGAATACAAAATTTCGACCGGTAATATTTTCAAACAGTGCACAGTCATTAAAATTACACCCTATATCTTTGACTTCAAGGTGTTTGCATTATTCCTTATGTATGTGTTTGTATCATGAAATGTGACATATTCCTGTTGATGTACACATGTCTATGATCTCAACTGAATGTTCTGAATACTTTTTAATTGTCACGCTTCAGCACCGTCATACGTTGTCTTTTACTTTCGTGGCGAATGTCGAGAGCTGGTATCGAAAACTCGTCCAAGCGCATATATACGCTCGTAACATTTGTCATCCGTAACACCAGCAATCCATCTATTATGTTTCTTTGTTTTGTCGGTGTCTTTACCACGCACTGTTCATGACACTTTCTGTCTCCGATGGAGCTGTAAAGAGGAAGTAATGTTTGTGTCAGGGAGAGTTAAGACAATAGCTGTATGAAATATAATGAGTTAAACTAAAAACTAGGAAAGAGTGAATAAAATTCACAATTAACAGGGATAGAGAAAATTCAAGTAATAAGTAATGATAGAGTAAATTGAAGTACAAACTGACAGGGATATGATGCTTTTCAGTAACAATTAGTAAAGGAGTATGTTAAAAATGAATCTATTAGGGAAACCCTGCCTTTCTCCGTGCGAAGAGGTTACGAACGCGGTTCGTAATCCCGTATACCCGCGTTCGTAACACAGCTGTGTGCGATTTGGCAGCAGACCGCGTTGCGTTAGTTTTGCGTTGGTATCGGTGCCGGTCATTCAGAAAGCAATGGCAAATATCTTAACGTAAACTTGCCGGGAGATCACAACGGCAGAAATGCTGGTGTTGACTGCGATGTTCTTTAAAGGATATGCAAAAATGAAAAACAAAGTGATACCGTAAATGAAAGTAAATATTGGCAAAGTACAGGGGAACATACATTTCCAAATTGTGAATTCTAATTTAAAGCTGCAGGTGGCAAGGGTAGTTAGTTAGTTGCATGTCCTTTACAGGACGTAGTAGTCAACACCAGCATTTTTTAATGTTCTTGATTCCTTGGCAAGTTTACGTTCAGTAGTTTGCCATTGTTTTCTGAACGACCGGCACCCATACCACTTCATAAGAGATCAACGTAAGGCAGTCTGTTGCCAAATCGCCCACAGCTGTGTTTCAAATGCGATATGCGAGATTACAAACTTACAAACTGCGCCCGTAACACTTTCACCACGGAGCCGTTAAAGCAAAATAACAATTGACAGGTAGTTCTTCAATTAAAGTAATATCTGGCCTAGATATAGTAAATTATAGTAATAACTGTCTGGTATATAGTTAATTGTAGTAATAACTGTCAGAGATTTCGCGAATTATAATAATAATTGTCGGGGATATTGTGAATTATGATAATATCTGGCGGGGATATAGTGAATTACAGTAACTAACATAGAGAAAGTGAATTAAAGAAATAACTTATGGGAACGTAGTGAAGTTTAGTAATAACTGACCGGGATATAGTAATCTATAGTAATACCTGAAGGGGATAAGTAGATTAAGGTAATAACTGACGTGGGTATAGTAAACAACTGGCACGGGCACAATGCACCACAATAGTAATTGATGGGAATTAAAGTAATAACTGATTTGTTAAAGTTAAAGTAATAACTTATGGAATAAAGTGAATTAAATTAATAAATAAAGAAAATTTGTGAATTAAAGTAATAATTTTGATCATCAACATGAACGTTTATTGAAGTCTTACGATGAATAACAGCGCCATCTTTGTAATGTTTCGATAATGAGACGGTGACAATTTTATGACACCTTTACATGATACCTGGGGTTTTTATATATCAGGAAATAACAATGGCGAAATTATTTGTAAAATCTCAGAAATGAGACGTCAACATTTTTAGAACTTCCTGGAAAAAAAGCTCTAAAGATATTTTTTTAAATAAATTGTTACTACCAAACATCAGTAGCAACATTCTGTATTCTCGCGATCATAAACGATCACGTATTTGTAAAGTATCGCGATGATCAACGTCATTTTTGTAATGTATTCGGGTAATTAAGACGCATGTTTGTAAATCCAGAAAAATTAGACAGATTTTTTTGGGTTAAATTCTAGGGGAAATGAAGGCATTGCTTGTAAACTTTTGAAAATTAGAAAAGAAAGCATGTTGCATGTCCATTGGAAGACATTGTGTTCAACACCGGGTTTAATTTCTAGGCAATTTTACCTTCATTAATTGCCATTGCTTTCTGAATGAGAAGTGAACGTTAACGCCAAAATATTGGTGTGCGTAACGAACCCACTACCCCGCCGACGAGGTTGGAAGCTTAGGCTCCAGCGCAATAAACGACTCGGCAACGCTGACCTCTTTTGGAAAACGAAATGGATACCGGAATTGTATTCATTCTTAGTAAACACTAAAAAGGTATGTTTTGTAAAGTCTTAGAATGATTGGCAGCGACGCTTCGCAAAGTATTACGTTTACTGGCAGTGACACTTTTTCAGTGTCTTGCGAGCATCCACAGCGACAGAGTTGTAACATCTTACCTATTAACAGTGGGATTTGTGTAACGTCGTGCGAGCATCGACAGCCCCATATTTGTAAATTCTTACCCATCAACACTTGGGTTTGTGTAAAGTCTTGCAATCAAAGAGAGTGACGTTTTGTAATATTGTGTGATGACTTTATTTTTTAAATGCTGCATATCCCTTACAGGACTTGGCAGTCAACACCAGCATTTTTCAACTGCTGTTGATATCCTAGGCAAGTTTTAGGTTCAGTAGTTTGCCATTGCTTTCTGAACGACCAGCTAACATAATCTCGAAAGTTACCAGCGCGGCGCGATCCGCTGCCGAATCTTGCGCATCTGTTTTCCCTGCGTGAATATACAGGATTACGAACACCGGCGTTAACGCCTTGGTCAGGAAGACCGGCGTGTGATGACTGTCAAAGCCATTTTTGTGATATTTTGGTAAATTAATTAGACGCTGGGGTTTGATTAACCACGAAATATGAGACATCGACAAGATTGTAAATTCAAAAATTCTATTTTGTTTTGTGCTAGTCTCGGAAAAAAGATATCAATAGGTTTGTTAATTCCTGAAAAATACTAAAGCACCTTTGTATAGATAATTTTGCAAAGTTTTTCGACCATAAGCATCGACATTTTGTAACGTCTTACGACGATCTACTTTTTTTTTAGGTTTTTTGGTTCATATATCCTTTACAGGATATCGCTGTCAACGCCAACATATTTCAGCTGATTGTTGATTTCTTGGCAAGATTACGCTCAGTAGTTTGCCATTGCTTTCTGAGCGACCGGCTCACATACCCCGTAAGTTACCGAAGCGGAGAGAACCGCCACCTATTCTCACGCACATCACGTTACTTCACGAGAGTATACGGGATTACTGAGATAGTCGATAACCCCTAGTTCAGGGAGACCAGCGGCGATCTACTACGCGTATATTTTAGTAACGTCTTGTTACATAAACAGTAACATATCTGTAAGGTTTTGGCGATGATTGTCAGCAATATATATATATATATATATATATAGTATATGATATATATATATATATAGTATAGATTATATATATATAAGTGTGTGTGTGTGTGTGTGTTTGTGTGTGTGTTTGAGTGTGTGTGTGATATGAGTATATGTGCCTGTGTGTCGTGGGGTAAGACGGTGATGTTTTTTTTCTGGCCTTTATACATTAAAATTTGGGCGGTTTGTAAATTACAGCATGTTATACATAACGGTATGTTTGTATCATCATCAAGTATCATGCCGACTGGCGTAGGTGTTCATGACTCTCCACAGATCTCGGTCTTTGTTTTTCTGGGTCAACTCTGTCGTTGATATTCCTCCATACCACTGTCGCAATCTATCCAGCATCATTTCTCTTGGTCTACCTCTGCCTCTCTTCCCCTCGATCTTTCTAGTTGTCATGATGTTCTCTAATGCCTCTCTTAGCATACATGACCATAAAAAACGTTGTTTGTGTCTTTTTATTATTGTATATAATGTTCTAGTTGCATTAGCCTCTTTCAGGCATTCGTTGTTAGTTACTTTGGCAGTCCTAGGAATTAGCAACATTCGTCTCAGGAATCACATCTCCGTTGCTTCCAATCTCTTCTTAACTTGTCCATTTACATTCCAAGATTCACAGCCATACAGCAAAACAGATTCTATATAGCACCCCAGCACTCTCTTTCTTACATTCAATGATACTGACTTATTGCATAAGATATTCTTCATTTTCGTAAATGCAGAATTTGTTTGCCCTATTCTGCTCTTAATCTCTGTTGTGCATCTTCCATCTGATGTTATAAATGTCCCTAGATATTTAAAACTATCCACTTGGTGAAGAATTTTCCCTTCTATCTCTATTTCCATTTGGGTGTTACCTGTTTCTTTGATATCACCATTGTTACTGTTGTCTTGATATTCAAGGCGAGTCCTTTCTTTGCACTTTCTGTTACTACAATGTCCAACAGTTGTTGTAGATCTTTTGCATTATCCGCCATCAATACCGTGTCATATGCATAGCGTAAATTATTTGTTTTATAGCCTCCGAATATTATTCCTGGCTTTTCTTTGATCTCTCTCATTATTACTTCGCTATAGAGGGAGAAGAGATCCGGTGACAAAACACATCCCTGTCTAACTCCCTGCTTTATGTGTTCATAATTTCCTTCTTTATTTCCCATGTTAATTGCTGCAATTTGGTTCCAGTAAATATTTTTTTAAAATTATTCTGAGATCTTTCCCATCAATGTTAATATCTTCCAACATTTTAATCAGTTCATCATGTTTTACTTTATGAAATGCCTTAGTATAATCTATGAAGCACAAATATATGTCTTTCTTTGTCTCTATTGATCTTTCTAATAGTGTCCGTAATGTATATATTGCATTGTTTGTACCTTTTCCTTCCACAAATCCATACTATTCTTCATCAATTTACATTTGTATTTTCTTTCTGGTTCTTCTCATTATAATTCTGAGCAGAAGCTTGGTGACATGATTTATGAGGTTAATCGTACGAAAATCTTCGCATTCAATTGCTCCTCGTCTTTTTTGGTATAGCTTTAAATACAGATTTCAACGTACCGCTTGGTATATATCCACTGCAGTAGATATCATTCAACATTTTAGTTAATATACCTACTCCAAATTCTCCCATTACTTCTAATTCTTCTATTGTAATTCCATCTGGTCCAGCTGTTTTTCCTTTGGAATAGGTTGACCATTCTAAGTTACTTTCTTTTGTTAATGCTGCCCTTTCTCCATCATATAAGTCTCTTATATACTCATTCTAACTCGTCATTATAGCATCTTCCTCCTAGACTATCTTTCCTGTTTTAGATTTTAAATGTTGTATGTTTGTAAGGTCTAGAAATATGAGACATTGACATATTTGTAAATTCCTGGAAAATACTGGAAAGAAATACATTTTTGGGTATAGTCTAAAATAAAGAGCATCGAAAATTGAGGTATCGATATTACTAATTCATGAGCAAAACAATAATAACAGTATTTATTTATTTATTTAGTTATTTATTTATTTATTTATAATTATTTTGTTTTTCCATCAAATGAGACATATTCGTCAACTAATGGAAAATTCGACTATGGAGATTAAGAATGAAACATTAACATCTAACGCCTGAAACTAGAGAGATTTACGATAGGTGATTTCACTTAAGGGAACAAAGCACTTTGAATTATTAACTAACTTTCAAATGCTGCAAAATATAAATCCCGCTTTCATTTTAATCTTCACAAAACCCGTTGAGACAACAACAAAAAAGATGTCATCAGCACATTTTTATTTGAATTATTGAAAATAATCCTCAAATATTCACAAGCATAAATCTGTCTTTGGTGTAAAAATGTAATCATGTCTCAGACAAATATTCTCTACATGTCCGTGGTAGAGGCATTACAATAAGATGGAAGCGTTCTATGTAATAAATCTTTCTTTTGTATTAAATTTTAATTTGGTCTGCGGCAAAAATTCACTGGCTTCTTTGTTGTGATGGCCAGAGAACGCTACAGGAGGTTGCATTTTATATTCTAGTCCTAAGTTGCACGTATTTTTATCTTCCCGCAACTCAGTGGGCGGACCTTCATTCTGAAACATCAAACGAATGTAAAAAAAGGCTAGATCGCTGGTATAGAATTGTGAAAAATAAATACATTTATAAGTCTTCATTGACACACATTTAGGACAGATGTAGACATGAGAGAACGTACTATATTTAGGAAAAGTGCAACCAATAGTCATATTGTTGCATGGACGTCCGTTGCGCCATAGTTTTCCTGTCCATTTTAAAATTATGTCTGTCTAGTGCATTTTGTTTCACCCTTTCTACTCAGTGGATGATTCATAGACCATACTTCAAATACTGCATTAGTAGGTCAACATGGTCGAATGGATAAGAACGCGTGTTTTTAAACATGCGGTGTGCTGATACCGAGGTAAGAGATTCAACCCCTACGTCGGACAGTTGGAATAAATTGTTGACCTATCGTCATTGACTTTCATTCATTCAGTTATTCATTCAGTAGCAGAACCTCGCTTCCATAACACCGTCCCCGAAAACCTCTCAATCATAAACAAGATATCCCGCGTCCGATTCACCCATCTGAAGATCATCTGCCACATCCTGCACCCATCTTCTCTTTGGCCTTCCTCTTCCTCTCTTCCCAGGCATTTATCCCTCCATTATTGTTCTCTCCAAACTTTCGTGACGTTTCAAGTGACCAAAATATTTCAATTTTCTTTCTTGTATAGTCTTTAATAGCCAACCTTCTTAGATATTCAGCTCTTGAAGTATGGGTTAATTTGTTCTTTTCATTTTACATGATATTCTTAGAACTCGTGTATAACATTTATATTCAAAGACATTTGTGCGCTTCGCAATGACTTGGGGACGTTGGAGAAATTACAAGTGCCTCTGAAGTCGTAGTGGGTTCGCCTGATGGTGTAACAGTGGTAGGTTAAGGCGAATTAATTCCAGACGAACAAGTAACAAACGTTACTCCAAGGCCGTTCCTTCTTTAAATTACTTTAATTTAATTCACATCGATGCTGGTACAACCGATGTTCGTCCATCATGAATGACGTTGATCATTCATTGATGATGACCATTCATTACACTACATATTTGATGAGGAACGAATGACTTGCGCTTTGGTTTTGTATAGCGAGGAAATGGTCGCGCAACACCTTCGCCCCCGCTCCCTCGTCTGTGTCCGTCTGGCTCCAGTGGCGAGCATGGCAAGACGACTGGAAGACGGACACAGATGCAGTGGACGTTAGGCTGCCACAAGCCAGTTATACCTGTATATATTGGCTCTCGATAGCCTCGTGCAAACGGCCCTTCCGCCAATTCCTTTAATTTCAGTTTTAAGACAGGCATAGCGACAAGCAATGAGCGTATGATTACTTATAGGATCAGCAAGATTTCCTTCGCCGAAGACGGACTGACCGCCAGAACGGACCACACATACATGAGGCGAGAAGCTGCTCACAGAAGATACTGCTCGTCTAGGATGCGAGCAGATCTAGGTTGAGCCTCACCAGCGCACAAGTGCACATGGCGACTGACAGGCCAGACGTTCACGCACACCTTGTACCTTGAGACAATTGAGACAAGCATATGACTACTGGCAGGATCAACCAGATATCTGTCGGACAGACGGACTATTCACGCACACGCAAGCCAAGAGTAGCATCGCTAAAGCGCGCCCTCCCGGTACAAGGTGATACATGCAAAACCACTGGACGCCTACCGACGAGCTTTCAAGCTACGCCGGCAGGACTGACCGAAAAAAAAGAAGCTATACCAGCTTACTGACTGCAGGCCCACTACTCATCGAGAGAGAGTGGGCGCTTATCGAGACTTTGTCGAACGGTCGTACAAATTTTGCTCTTTTGCCCGCTCAAACCACGACCCTGGCTGCACGATGCGGTTACATTCATGAAACGCCTGCCTCGCTAACTTACGTTGGCTGGGAAGATCCCATTTTGGTGCACCTCACACAGCCATCCGAGACAACGAACGCTAGACGCGGAACTGACAAACATACGTTAAGACAAACCATAAATCCAATCCAGATGTTCCCCAGCTAATCGTGCGTCCGTCTCAGACGATGGGTCGTTCACAACTGACCTTGTTCCTACGATGCTCGTCATAGGACGACCACCCCTAGCTACATAGCAGTTCTTAGCTACCCCCCTACTATGGTGCTTGCCCGTGCACTGTTTCATTATTGACTATGCACACCTCACTGCCCCTTCTTCCTATTACTAACTCTGTTATAATGGCAAGGGACACTGGTAACAAGGAAAGCTAATCCACACGCAAAATTCAGTCCAGAACTACTAGAAGTTGTGTGTATGGTCTACGCTTGAATTCAAAGCGAGTGAGCGCAAACAAAATATAGCATTAAGTTTAGTCTCGTACAAATAAAGTGATCTTGATATATAACCTAATTATTGGCATTTGAATTTTGTAAATACGTAGTCTTTAAATGGGCCCACACATTGTCTTGAAACCGCAGTGGAGCAATGGTTAATGCGATTGATTAATAAGACTGGATTTAATCCCCCAGCAGTTGCAGTGTTATATTATTGTGAAAGCATGTCTCGGGATCTACCAAGCACCTAAAACTTAAATTTAAAGAAATTCTGATAATTGCCTGGGAAGTAAATATGGCGTGAAAATAAACTGGCCACCCCATCTCATTACGTAATGAATTAGAATACGAGAAGGCCTAATATTTCACTGTCCAGTGACAGTATCTGCTATAAGATACAAGTTAACTATTTTATTTTGTACAATAAAGTCGCTTAAAAGTCGACAGGGTCGACTTCATTGCACCGGGTTTTATCTCATATAGCTCGGTCTCTTTCCGCAGTGCGGAAAGCGTCGCACCAAGCACGAACTCCGAAGCTCTAGCGGCGACCCACAGGAGTCTCCTGGAAAATTTATTTAGTGAACCGAATGACGCGGCCGGGAATCGAACCCACAACCTTCGAAGCCCGAGTCAAACGGCTTGACCACTTCGCCACGGAGACTCCCGACTGCAGACTACAGACTAATTTGTACATTGTTTGATAGTAGTTTAAACACCAACATGTGAGATATTTGATTACGAGCATACGAGTGACCAATGTCATCTTTACGAATGTCATTTTTTTTATTTTCAGAAACAAGTAAAATATATCATCTAACAGCTATAATTTAGTTCAGAAATTATTAAAACATTCAATATTGACAGCTGTCATTTAGTTCAGATGTGACTGAAACATCCCATCTCTACAGCTGTTGTTTAGTGCAGATACAACATAAACATCCCATCTTCACAGCTGTCATTTGGTTCAGATACAAGTGAAACATCCCATCTCTACTGCTGTCATTTAGTTCAGATACAAGTGAAACATCCCATCTCCATGGTTGTCATTTAGTTTAGATACAAGTGAAACATCCCATGTCTACTGCTGTCAATTAATTTCAGATACAAGATTTTGGTTGTTTGTGGTTATCTATACAATGTTACTTTCAGTAGTTTGCCATTGCTTTCTGAACAACCAACGCTCATAACATTTGTGAAAATCAACGCAAGGGGTCCGCTTCCTAATCGCCTGCGGCAGATTTCGAACTCGTTATGCGGAATTGTGAAACAGCGTTCACTGACATGAAGTTACAACATTTCAAACTAGAGTCTGTATAAACTCAAAATATAAATAGGTAGCCCGACCAAGTTAAACACCCATACATATATACAGGCGAGCGTTTCGACCAGTCTTTGTCAACGTTCCAGAAAAAGAAAAAAAAAAAACAGACAAAACAGGAAACACGTTCTTCAAATTAGAACATATAGCCACCAAAGAATACTCATACATGAGAGATTCTGATCAACACACTGTTTAATCCTCCCTTATTGTTCTGAAGTTTGCGCACTCTCTGATATTATCTGTGGGAGGAAGATTGAGTACTTATGGAAATATCATTCAATGAAATTTATCAGTTTACAAACTAAGCCAAATCAGCATTGAATATCCGTGTTTCTTGTCTATATAGCTAAAATGAGATCTTGATCAAGGGAAGTCATTACGTTGAAGATTAAACGGCTGTTTTGAATGCCCCTGGCCAACAACGACTTTAAGCGTGTGGTCCCTGTGCGATATGTGTTTAGATAAGGCTGGGTTTATGTTCATCTGCTAATTTTGAGTTAATGCAATAATGTATTGACCTATCAGTCTCTGGAGGTTCCTTTACGCCTTTCCAATAACATGATAAATTAATTAGCTTGTACTTGCTTATGGAGTGACATGTTTCTGTTGTCAGTTGGATCTTCCCATTCTTGTGATTCTTTTCAGTGCCTTCTATGAGAGCATATCAACACATATCAATATACTGATTTCCTAGTTTTCCAGTGGACATAAAGTTGTAGTCTGTTAAGAACGAACTGCCCAAAATCCGTGGAAGAAATATGATCAACCTGGGCCTACTGTACGCTAGCCAGTGTCACGCTATGCTTAATTATCACCTTATGCTATAAGAGGGGGCGTCAAATGAAAATGTTAAAAGTGTGATAGAAATTACAATAAACACGCCATTGTCTTGTAATCTGTCGTCATTGTTGCTAAGGGTGTTAAGAGTGTCAATGGCGTGACTTCACAGTGCAGACGAACACGGTGACACCATAAGGACATGTTAATGATGGCCGCCCCACTTTGGACATCAACCAACGAGGGGCGGTGTTCTGTTATCCGTTTCTCGATCAGTGAAAGGGTGAAGCCTATAGAAATTCATCGGTGAATGAAGGTCAAGTATGGCGATGCATGCCTGTCAGTCCAGCAAGTTTGAGTGGTGTAGAAACTTTTTAAACGGCGTGATTTCTGTACCAGACTGTTCACGACCGGGTCAGGCACACCGTTTAGTGACCAGGAGAATGGTGTTTCTACCGCAATCCAAACATTTTATCGGTGCTGGGGGACGTCCATTGTACGCAGTGGTGACCGCATAAATAATGATACATTGGTTCTTTACTATTTCATAACATATTATCAAAAATAAGATGTAAGTTTTTTTTTTTTTTTTTTTTCCCCATTTGAATGCCCCGCGTATATATCCTAAGATACCTCTATGCAGATATAAATTGTCAATACCATTCTTTCACATCACGCTAGTTTCTGAGCTTGGAGAGGGCCAGTGGGCTCTTCAACACAGCCCTCACGGAAATGGTACTTTGTGTCTGTGTCGAGAGGAAAGTCTCTACACCAATCCGACACTGCTAGATGTAAGGCTTTTTTAATGGCTCAAACGACATGAACGCTAATTTTTCTGCTACATTTAGGATTCACCAACCAACCAACCATTCATCCATCCAACTAACCAACCATTTATCCAACATATTAACAAACCTTACATCCAGCCAACTAACCAATAATTTATCAAACGAATCAACCAATCTTTCATCCATCCAACTAACCAACCATTCATCCAACTAACCAACCACCCACTCAACAAATTAACCAACCATAACTAGCCAACCTTTCATTCAGCCAACTAACCAACCATTTATCCAATCAGTTAACCAACTTACCACCCATTCATCCAACCAACTAACCAACAATTCATCCTATTAGTCTATATCTGCCTATTAAGAGCAGTGTGGGGATGTGTAATGTCTCCATATAGTTTTTCCATGCAGAATAAAAACATTTTCAGAAATGTAGAAGATGTGAAAGGAATCATCATTGGGAGACGAAACATCAATAACTTTAGATATGCGAATGATACAGTATTGATTGCACACAATGAGCAAGATCTGAAACATTTAGTAGACGCTGTTGTTGCACACAGCAAACAACTGGCGTTATAATTAAATTGTAAGAAGACAGATTATTGTCGGCACTAGGAAAAAGGAAATAACACAATGTCATATACAAGTAAATGGGAATTTTCTTAAACAAGAAAATCGGTGCAATTATCTCGGAACAGTCATAATATCTGATGTGAGATGATTTGAAAAGCTTAGAACAAGACTCGCCATGGCGAGGTAGCCTTTTGCAAGATGGAAAACATACTCATCAATAAAAAAAATATGTCATTTGCAACGAGAACAGGAGTGCTGAGCTCTGTACTTTTTATGGAGGTGAAGCGTGGATAATGAGCAAACAGGATGACAAACATCTGATGACTGCGGAGGTGTGGTTCTGAAGAAAATACAAAGAATACCATGGACAGCCAGAAACACCAGTGGCCAAGTCCTACAAGAAAGAGATGAAAACTGTAAATTGATTAGAGAAAATAGACGTAGAAAGTCAAAATATTTTGGCTACGTTATGAGAAGAAATAAATTGGATAACTTTGTGACAACTAGCAAGATCGTGGGAAAGAGAACAAGGGGAAGACAGAGAAGTAAATACCTAGATGGTTTGGCCACGTGGTATCGTCGAGATAAGAACACTTATCTGATCCACGACTCTAATGATAGCGTGAGATGGCGAAACCACGACCGCCTACGCTTATCGGCATGGCACATGATGAATGTATTCACGAAAAGCCTCCACGAAAATTCCACAAAGAAACATTCGTGTTTAGCATAATCATCATCATCATCCTCATCATCATCATTATAATCATATCTATCATCATCATCAAGTATGTCAGACTGTGAGAAAACTGTTAAGCTTCCTATTCGTTCTAGTCCATTGTCTGTTGTGACAATCGTTTAATTCAGCACGACTACATTGATATATGCACGCATGTTTTATATTTGTTCTTTCTTGTTCCACATCTTCCACTATCTTTAGTGCTCTCTTTGATATTTCACCAACTCTTACACCTGTGTCCCCTCTCCACTATTTCTAGTGCTGTTTTTGATATTTCACCTTCTATGACGCCTGTTGTCTCCTCTCCACTATTTCTAGTGCTCTCATTGATATTTCACCTTCTCTGACGTCTGTTGCCTCCTGTCCACTATTTCTATTGCTCTTTTTGATATTTCACCATCTCCTTTCCTGCCAAAGAGACGTGTCCTACACCACTCTTAGCATTATGTGTAGGTGTGTTTGATGCCATAGCTTGTGTTCCAAGGACAGGTATATTTCCTTTATTGCGATTTACCCTTTCTTGCAGGGTACCCTTTAAGCTACTTAAATGGCATGAAAAATAAATTCACAGGTATTAATTGGCACTCCTATAACCAGAGGAGAGAAGCGGAGATTTAGAGCACTCGCAAGACAAGATTAAATTCAAAGCTGTAGTGTCCACGGGAGACGAGGTGGCGCAGTGGTTAGCATACATGCCTGCCAGCTCTGTTGTCATGTGTTCAACTCACCATCAAGGTGGATTGTGTTTTTTTTCTTAAATATTACCTGAACACTCAGGTGGATCTACCTAAAATGGATATCACAAAACGTCATTGTATGTAAAGCCGACCACATCACACATTAAGTGACGTTTGGTCAATAAAATATAGGACAGGTCCATTTTATCCATTCGACATCAAGCTGTATAAAAGGGTGCCTTACCTTTAATGAGGACATTTGAATTCGAACCTGCCGCCTCTAAATGACTACAATGCTTCACTAATGAAGTAAGTGTAAATTGGCGCACCACCAACTAGACACCCCTTTACGAAGTCGTCTTCATTAGCCATGGTATCATCCAACTGAAGAAACTACGAGGGTAAGTTAATAAGTAAATCACAAATGGTTGTAGAAAAATAACTACACATGATAACAACTTGAAACCAGTTTATTTTTATACATAAATTGTCCATTTATTTCTCAACACAATTTCCACCAACATTGATGCGCTTATCCCATCGTTTTATCAGTCCTCCCAAACCGGCTGCATATACCTGCGTGCTTTCTTTTTATTTACCTGCCATCCCACAGAACTGTGTGACTTACTTATTGATTCGCCCTCGTAACATTTCTACCCAGCTATGCACCGCTTTACGGGACAAACATTTGTCAGCATAGACACTGACAACCCACTTTGGCGGGAGACATTTCGCAAATGACGCCGAAGTTTAATGTGAAGTTAAAACGTGGTTTAGAAAACAGACCACGCAGTTTTATGCAGCCTGTTTAGGAAGATTGATAAAATCATGGGATAAGTGCATCAATGTTGGTGGAAATTGTGTTGAGAAATAAAGGGACAATGTATGTATAAAAATAAACTGCTTTCAAGTTGTTATCATATTTAGTTTTGTTTCTACAGCCACTTGTGACTTACTTATTAACTTACCCTCGTATCAGATATGGACATAATTCTTACCTAGCCTTTCCAAATTGGTCTCATACCAAAATACGTCATAACAAATCTCTTATACGAGCGGGCTTTAAGTGAAACCCTTACATGTTGTGTGTGTGCATGCGCGTGCGCGTGCGTGAGTGTGTGTGGCAGTGGGTGGGGTTGGGGTGAGTGTGGGTCGGGTGTGGATGTGGGTGCGGGAGTGGGGGTGTTGTGTGTAGGTGGATGAGTGTGTGTGTGTGTGTGTGTGTGTGTGTGCGCGCTCGCGCGCGCGTGTGTGTGTGTGTGTGTAATGAGAAAGTAAAGAACAAATGTATCATTTGTCAATTTAGTCAACAAAGTTCAATGAAAGTCCTCCCAGCCGATAACGTGCTTAATTTTCTATACAAACAAATACTCGCGGTCGCACGTGTAACCACCACTCTGAGGTCACTATGAGTGTAACCACCACTCTGAGGTCACTATGAGTGTAACCACCACTCTGAGGTCACTATGAGTGTAACCACCACTCTGAGGTCACTATGAGTGTAACCACCACTCTGAGGTCACTATGAGTGTAACCACCACTCTGAGGTCACTATGAGTGTAACCACCACTCTGAGGTCACTATGAGTGTAACCACCACTCTGAGGTCACTATGAGTGTAACCACCACTCTGAGGTCACTATGAGTGTAACCACCACTCTGAGGTCACTATGAGTGTAACCACCACTCTGAGGTCACTATTCGGTGGGCCTGACAATAATGCTGTGTTGAAACTCCCTACTCCACTTATACGCTTGCTGGACTGACAGGCATGCATTGCCATACTGGACCTTCATTCCCCGATGAATTTCTGTAGGTTTCCCTCCTTCAAAAAAGAATAACAGAACGCTGCTCCTCTTTGTTGTATGTCAAATGTGGGGCGGGAATCTTTACACTGTCCTTATAACGTCACCATGTTCGTCTGCACCGTGATGTCACATATTTAACACTCTTGACACCCTTAGAAACAATCAGGTCACAAGATAATGGCATGGTTACTGTAATTCCCATCATACTTTTCAGGTTTTCATTTGAAGCCAGCTCGTAAAACCAAATGCGCACCTACTACTTACACGATGGACACCATGGTGGCGTAACTGATAGAACATTTTCTGCCGGCCCAGTAGTCATAGGTTCGAATCCACATTAAGGCGTATTTTAAATATTGACCTGGCTTCCTAGGTAGACCCAGTCTAGAACGGATACGCTGAAATGTCGTGGGAAGTGAAAAGTGTGTGTTATATTGACTTCATCATCCCTGGAGTGCCAAGTGGTGGATACACATATGGGTCTAGTACCACATGCCAGATACGCCTCCACGTGTGTAAACAGGTTTCTTTACTTACTTACTTCCCTATTTACTTTCTTACCTACTTACTTCTCTACTTATTTACCTACTGACCTACATTGTTACCTAGTTACCTACTTAATTATCTACTGATTTATTTACCTACTTACTTCCCTACTTATTTACCTACTGACCTACATTGTTACCTAGTTACCTACTTAATTATCTACTGATTTATTTACCTACTTACTTCTCTACTTATTTACCTACTGACCTACATTGTTACCTAGTTACCTACTTAATTATCTACTGATTTATTTACCTACTTACTTCTCTACTTATTTACCTACTGACCTACATTGTTACCTAGTTACCTACTTAATTATCTACTGATTTATTTACCTACTTACTTCTCTACTTATTTACCTACTGACCTACATTGTTACCTAGTTACCTACTTAATTATCTACTGATTTATTTACCTACTTACTTCCCTACTTATTTACCTAATGACCTACTTTGTTAACTTGTTACCTACTTAATTATCTACTGATTTACTTACCTACTTACTTCCCTATTTACTTTCTTATCTACTTAATTCCCTACTTATTTACCTAATGACCAACTTTGTTACCTTGTTACCTACTTAATTATCTACTGATTTACTTACCTACTTATTTCCCTACTTATTTACCTGCTGACCTAATTTGTTACCTAGTTACCTACTTAATTATCTACTGATTTACTTACCTACTCACTTGGCTACTTATTTACTTACTAACCTACTTTGTTACTTAGTTACCTAATTAATTATATGCTGATTTACTTACCTACTTACTTTTCTACTTATTTACTTACTAACCGACTTTGTTACCTAGTTACCTACTTAATTATGTATTGATTTGCTTTCCTACTTACTTTCCTACAAATTTACTTGCTAACCAACTTTGCTACCTAGTTACCTATTTAATTGTCTACTGATTTACTCACCTAATTACTTATCTGCGTATTTACTTACTAACCTACTTTACTTTGTTACCTAGTTACCTATTTCATTATCTACCGATCTGCTTACCTACTTGCTTCCCTACTTATTTACTTACTAACCGACCTTGTTACCTAGTTACGTACTTAATTATCTACTGATTTACTTACCTACTTACCTTCTTTCTACTTGCCTAATTATTGACTTACCTCCTTATCTACTTACCTACTTACTTGTTTCTCTGCTCTGTGGCGAAGGAGTTACGGCAATTTGTAATCCCGCTTTCGAAACACAGCTTCAGCAGATTTGGCAGCAGACATCTTTGCGTTGGTTTTCATACAACTGTATGAGTGCCGGTCATTCAGAAAGCAATGATAAACTGCTGAAAGTAAACGTTGCCGAGAAATCAAAAAAAGCCAAACTAATATGGAGTTGACTGCGACGTCTTGGAAAGGATATGCTTCTAACAACTTACTTGCTTACCTACTTAATAACTGACTGACATACTGTATGATCTACTGTTTGGATAATTGCCTTATTGATTAACTTGATGATAAAGTTACTGACTGATTACGGATTGATTTACTCACTGACTGACTAATTTACTAAAAATGCCAATCATTTCAGTTATTTTGACCTCCGAATGTTGGGAAATTCCTCTCACGAAACACCTTGCGACCACTGGAACACACAATAAATCTGTCTGTTCACGATAGTGGATTTAACTACGTGTGAATGTTCAGAGATGAATCTGTATATTTACAGTCTCAGACAACAAACGTACTGAAGAATTACACTCCATTAGTGTTAACATTTGCCATCTTTTAAGATGTCAATAACTGAAGTAGGGTAACAGCGAACTGTCAGGTCTGAATAAAGAGTTCCTTTCATTTTAATATCTATTAAGACGCCTATAATCTGAAGAAGTGTCACAGCAAGTTATCAGAGCTGAATAAAGATTTCATTTAGTTTCAATTTTATTGCAAATTCAATTGGCTGGAGCCGAGAGGAAGGAGGGGCGATCTCACTTAGAAGTACACTCTTGAAAGCCCTGCTTCACATGCCAGGGAGAAATAGGACTTTGGTTGATCGTTGAGTAGCGAGGTAGATAGCCAACTGCGCTAGGAATGGTATGAGCACCATCGGTCTCTTGTCAAGGCAAGGCAATGATTGGCCTCCTTACTCTCAGGCCGAGGAACGACTGGCCCAGTGGCTATAATGCCAGATTTTCCTTCTGGAGACCCGGGTTCGAAACCTCGATTAGATGTGGGTTTTTTTTTTATTAAGGGGGCAAAATGAAAACCCTAACCTGCACAGTTCAAGGCGACTGCACTAGACAGGTGGCCTTAACCCCTCAGGCTCAAGACCCCACTGTCATACACTGCAAGGTACAATATTGCCAGTAAATGACAGTTTGTTGTTTTACTCACAGGCCGAAATAAATGAGATGGCTTTATTACATTACTGACCCGTGGCACGAAACTGCTTCTGGACAATCCGTGTACTTGTTTATTATAAATGTAGTACCACACACACACACATACATACACACACACACAACACAAACACACACACACATACATACATACATACATACATACATACATACATACATACATACATACATACATACATACATACATACATAATACATACATACATACATACATACATACATACATACATACATACATACATACATACATACATGCATGCATGCATGCATGCATGCATGCATGCATGCATGCATACATACATACATGCATACATGCATACATACATACATACATACATACATACATACATACATACATACATACATACATACATACATGCATGCATGCATGCATGCATGCATGCATGCATGCATGCATGCATGCATGCATGCATGCATGCATGCATGCATGCATACATACATACATACATACATACATACATACATACATACATACATACATACATACATACATACATACATACATACATACATACATACATACATACATACATACATACATACATACATACATACATACATACATACATACATACATACATACATACATACATACATACATACATACATACATACATACATACATACATACATACATACATACATACATACATACATACATACATACATACATACATACATACATACATACATACATACATACATACATACATACATACATACATACATACATACATACATACATACATACATACATACATACATACATACATACATACATACATACATACATACATACATACATACATACATACATACATACATACATACATACATACATACATACATACATACATACATACATACATACATACATACATACATACATACATACATACATACATACATACATACATACATACATACATACATACATACATACATACATACATACATACATACATACATACATACATACATACATACATACATACATACATACATACATACATACATACATACATACATACATACATACATACATACATACATACATACATACATACATACATACCTACTGACTTAAGCCTGGGTCATTGACATTGAGTTGAGTGACCGGGCATGAGGAAGAATGGAGATGAGAGTGGGAGACAGTAAAGTGACTGACCTGGCTACGAGGAAAACAATCAACCCTCAGAAATAATGGGGCGGATATGAGTGGAAATCCCCAGGGGGGGGGGGGGGGGGAATGGGTCGAAAGAGAGTTGTGTGTTGTGTGAAGTGAGGAGACTGAAAAGGCAGTGAGAGAAGAGACCGACTGCGGGTCAGGTCGTTTAAGAGAGATCTCCGTGTTGTGTTGTTCTTCTAGTTGTGAAGACAGGCCTGAACCCAGAGTGGGTTCTGTATTGAGTGTAGGCCTAAACCCAGAGTGGGTTCTATAGTTGAGCAGTGGCTCCAACCCAATGTGTGGGTTGTATTGTGCGAGATCCAGCCGTGGATAGTAGCTGGATTACCTGTCTTGTGGATTGAGATTAGAAGCCGGCCGTGAGAAGGCATTGATGTGTGCTGGTTAAATTGTGAGGAGGATATTTATATTCTATGGATTACGTTATGTGTCTGGATGTATAAACCTGTTCCGTTTGTCCGTCTTATTTCTGTAATAAAGGATTATGTGCTCCAACGGAATCTTGTTTAATGCCTGGTGAATATGCACTGCGGGGGTGAGTTACATTGCAAGACAGATATCTCCATTGACACACCATGAGTATCGTTACCTAGACAACGACCATCACACAATAATATCATGAGCATATCATCGTAAGAACTTCGTGATATTATCATCAAGAAGACGTGTGACATTCTGAGGGCTACGTCCGATTAAGAACATTATAGACAGTGTTGTCATTCTGAGATATTTGTGGGCTCTTCGCGGAGAGAGGGTGGACAGCGGAGTGTGTCCACCGTATAAACACTGAGTTTGTCTCCGTGCGGGAACTGGCTACAGCAGTTCACGTCAAGTCCACTACAGGTGAATTGGAACCAACCATATCGCTAAAGCGAGTGGGGGTGTCAAAAAACAGCGGTAGCACAAAAGTCGGTGATAAAGACACGCCATACAGACTAACCGGGAGAGTCCATTACGGTGACAGGTAAATTTGATACCAGGCAGGAGGGCTGAAATACCAGTGTTGAATCCAGAGTGGCAAGGGCAGCGTGTGTGTGTGTAGAACATCGCTGGCGGGGATAATGACAGGATTGAGAACCAAAGATAATTGACAGGTGTGTGTGTGCTGGAGGCAGGCGCAATGTGTTGTTGCAAGTTGACTGGTCAAGATTTTTCGACGCAGTAAATAGGACGGGTGGGTACACCAGCGTCCAGGTACTGGGGAAGTACATGTTTGGAAAACAGAGAAAAATTGGCAGTCGCTGATTTGACGGACAGTTGACTGAAGGGGATAGTAACGGTACCCCTACCTCAGCCGAGTGGGGCTGTCAAGTTTGTGTGAAAACTGTTTTACGGAGGAATTTTTCACTGAGAGTGATAAAGAGAAATTAGGTTGACCTTGGAAGGCAAGGCTGTTTAACAGTAAGCAGTTACTGAGAAAATTTCCACGGAGTCAAAAGAGCAGCCGTGTCGGGGCTGAGAAGTTGTGTGGAAGGTGTTTTTGTATGACGGAAAAGTGTCCGGTCATTTTACAGACAGTCAGTGTGGATTATTATGACAAAGAAGACTGAGGTACTGACTTGAGATGTCCGGCAAGGTCAAGGTTAGGGACAGTGGAAAGTTACTGGGAATTTCCACAGGAGATCGGGATAAACAAGGCTGTTTGAAAGAAAGCCATATTTTATGTTTCGCCTTTGTTGAACTGTTCTATTGTTGTCATCATTATTATGTTATGAGCAAACAGTTTTAACTTATCGTCATCGCAACCATGGTTGTACTTCTTTGCCGATAAGGATTTATATACCCAAATTTAAAGCGCTGAACATTGCCTGCCATTCTCCTTTTCTTTTTGGTGAATCTTGTCGGGTAACGAAAATCCATAACATTAATGATACAGCGAAGCGCCATCTCCGCAACGAAAGTAACAACATATCGAGAGAACACGTTGGATTATTACTGTGGTACCACCACGTACAGAGAAAGTACAATAACGGTACGGACTGTGTCGAGACAGAACAGTTTGGATATCACTATCATCTTCAACTTTTGTCGACAGTTGGAACTTTTGATCACCACGTGAATTCAATAACCACTCAACAAAACAAGAAGTCGGTTTGAAATCTAGCGTCGTAGACATTTCCAGCTGATTGCGAATAACGATTAAAACGAACAAAAACTTTGGTGACTGAATAAAAAGAACTTTTGGCGACGGATTAATAGGCCCATATTTGTCGGCCAACCAGTTACACATTATTATTTTTTATTGTTTGCTCCCATCGTCATATTTATTGTTGTCGGGTGTTACGCAATTATTTGTATGTGGTCCAGTGTTTGTCAAGAGTAGGGGATTTTTGTGTTGTTTCTCGAAGGCCGGGAGACAGGGCGAAAAGTTACTTTCTGAGGTGCACCATATATAATGTCTGGGAAGAAAATCGAAAGGTCGGTTTATTTGGTTCGGCAGGGACGGTCCTGAATTATATAACGTGCCAGTTTGTGTTTGACTGTCAGATTTCTGTATAATTTTATGCTATAATTTTTTTTTCTTCTCTTTCTTCTTTTCGTTATATTTACATATGATATTTGCTGTGTTCGGATAAATGTTATTATCGTGCACTTTTGTCGTGTCTACTATCTAGTGGTATCTGAGTCAGTTTATATGTTACGCGCACTGTGGGTGTCCCTACACAAGCTTGTGGTTGTTACTGTGGTTTATTTCTGTGTGATCATCGTCACCGTGTACTCAGCTTGTGAAGTCTAGCGTTGGATAGTCATCACTTAGTGTTATCATCCATTTGTTTGTATATGTATTTATATGTATGTTTAACAATATTTTCAGGGACTTCATGAACTTGTGGTCATAGATATATAGATATAAGGGAGTATAGGTGATACTTCCCCCCTCACTACCTAGTGCTTATAGAGTGACTGGGTGAGTACAGATTGATATTTTAGCACTACGAATTTACGTACACAAGGAGTGTGGGTGTACTTAGGGAAGTGACACAAAGACTAACAGCAGAGTCGTCACATTTATAGTTGGCTGACAGACAGCAACGTGTCCACAAGTACAAGATGCCTACTTTAATGGAATATATTGAAGCAGGTGAACGAATAGGCCTGAAGGGTAAAGAGTTACAAGAGTATGGCGAAGCAAAAGAACAACAACAGATTGAAAGAGACCAGAGACAAGCCGAAAGAGAACAGAGACAGGCAGAACTCGAGGCCAACCGCCTACAGGAAGTAAAGTTAGCTGAAATGGAAAACAAGCGTCTACAGGAAGAGAAAGATACACAAGTAAAACTAGCTGAAATGGAAAACAAGCGTCTACAGGAAGAAAAGTTAGCTGAGAGAGAACAAAGACAGGCTGAAATGGAAGCCAAGCGTCTACAGGAAGAGAGAGAGACACATATGAGAATGGAAATTGAGAAAGAGAAGATTAAGATGGAAGCGGAAATTGCTATTAAAAAGTTAGAATTTGCATCGAAGGGTCAAAGTGAGGAAAGTAGAAAACCGTCGCAGTCGTCACAGAGATTGAAACTGCCATACTTTACGGACCGGGATTGTCTTGAGGCCTATCTTTCGAGATTCGAATCATCTGTGAAAACTCTAGGGATCCCGGAATCAGAATATGGGATGCGACTTGGCGAATTTCTTACGGGCAAGGCACTAGACACCATGTTCAATTTACCTGTAGAAGAAAGGAACAACTACACTATCTTACGTCAACGTTTGCTGACAAAGTTCCAACTAACGGAACATGGATATAGAACAAAGTTTAGACAGTTAGTGCCAGAGACAAATCAAGATTTCACAGACTTTGTTAACACAGTAAAGAACACATTTAACAAATGGATGGAGCTGGCAGAAGTAGGGAAAGATTTTAATAAATTAGTAGATCTAATGTTAAGAGACAAGGTAGTATCTGCATGCAATTCTAATTTAGTGGCGTTCTTTGAGGAACAGAAGCCAAAGGACATAGACACAATGTCTCAGTTAGGGCAAAACTATATGACTGCACATCCTAACAGTTCTATTGGGAAACTAATGAGTGAGGAAATAGTCTGTGCAGCGTACACTAAACAGGACCAGAATCCAGTCATCAGACCAAGGGCGAAAAGTGTGGATTCAGCACAGAAAGGTGAGCAGCAAGAACTTCAAGATAATGGTTTCCGAGGAAACAATGTTGGTAGAGTAGGACGGTACCCATATAGAAGAGGGAACTTCCAGAGACGTCCAAATTATGCCGGATGTTGGAATTGTGGGAGCTGGAGACACAAGGCAGCAGAGTGTGATGCACAACCAGCAGATGGACCAACGAACAACACTAAAAGGGAGATTACTTGTTTCAAATGTGGAAAGAAGGGGCATGTCAGTCATCAATGTAGGATGAGAGAAACAGAGCACTCAAATGCAGCGCAAGTAATTGAGACGCTGAACAATGAAGATTGTAGTGGGTGCAAACCTCTTTTTGAAAAGGACAGTCAGCCAGTCCTAATATGTGGTCATACAGTAAAAGCAGGATCAGCAGTGCATGAAGGAGGAAGTTTGAAGCTACATCAAGGATTTGTCAATGATAGACCAGCGTTAACAATTAGGGATTCCGGATGTACGTCTATCGGAGTGAGGAGAAGTTTAATAGATCCCTCGGATTATACAGGGAAAAAGATTAGATGCATAACATTCAACGGCACAGTAGAGTTCTACCCATTAGCCATAATAACAGTAAAAACACCATATATCACTGGAAGAGTGACAGCGTGTGTTTTGGACTCACCAGTGGCTGATTTGATCATAGGAAATGTTATAGGAGTGAAAGATTGTACAGAAGAGGAAGTAGTGTACTGGGACCAAAAATATAGTGTAAGCAGTAATGAAGTAGTTACCACAAGAGAACCTAAATTAGAGAGTATAGCTGAGGTAGAAGAGGCACTTGAAGTAGACACAGGAACTCAGGACAAGGATAGTACAGCGGAGCAGATGAGAATGGATCCCATATATAGTGCTAGTGACTCCCAGAGACAAGATACTACTCTGAACAAATGTTCCCAAGGGTGTAGGAGAGTAGAACATAGGCAGTCAAAGAAAGGTAGATGGTGTTTCGAGAGGAAGAACAATGTTCTCACTCGCAGGTTTTCAGATAGTGGAACTGCACGTGGGCAAGGAGCAGTACCTTTAGCACATAGAGACCGATATACTAGAACAGCTCAGGATAGTGCATGTGCAGGGCACATAGGCATAAGGCGTATGCAGCAGAAAGCAAGGTGCCAGATATATGGGCCAAGATTGAATAAAGAGTTCAGACTAAACAGAGACTCAAGTGTAACGGTGCAATATGCAGATAGAAAAGTTGAGTCAGGTCAAAAGAGTGTTCGCGACATTACTGACCCAGGGCTAGGGATAGCAAACAGATGTTGTAATTGTAGAGGTACCATGAGTCATGGGTACATGAAAGGTAGACACAGCATCGACAGGAATCAGAGGAGGGTTAATGCAAGAACAGAACCACCTGATATAGGGTCGGTACACAAATAGTATTGTGTGGTCGTAAAGTAGAAAGAGACCTGTGGGTACATGAGTATTATGCTTTTCTATGATGTATTATTATTATTATGTGATGTATTAGTTCATGCATTGATACACAAGATAGATGGGTGTATTTATGTGTGATGAATATAGGAGTGTAATATGAGCATTTGATGTATTATGTAGAGTGGTAGCTAGAGTAAGGTGCAACCATACTTAGGGCTACCCAGGCTATATGTCTGGGTCACATGTTTAGTAAGTTTTAGTCTCCCAATATTTGAAAACGAAGTTTTCTTTTAAGAGGGGGGTGATGACATAAGCCTGGGTCATTGACATTGAGTTGAGTGACCGGGCATGAGGAAGAATGGAGATGAGAGTGGGAGACAGTAAAGTGACTGACCTGGCTACGAGGAAAACAATCAACCCTCAGAAATAATGGGGCGGATATGAGTGGAAATCCCCAGGGGGGGGGGGGGGGGGGGGGGGGGGGATGGGTCGAAAGAGAGTTGTGTGTTGTGTGAAGTGAGGAGACTGAAAAGGCAGTGAGAGAAGAGACCGACTGCGGGTCAGGTCGTTTAAGAGAGATCTCCGTGTTGTGTTGTTCTTCTAGTTGTGAAGACAGGCCTGAACCCAGAGTGGGTTCTGTATTGAGTGTAGGCCTAAACCCAGAGTGGGTTCTATAGTTGAGCAGTGGCTCCAACCCAATGTGTGGGTTGTATTGTGCGAGATCCAGCCGTGGATAGTAGCTGGATTTCCTGTCTTGTGGATTGAGATTAGAAGCCGGCCGTAAGAAGGCATTGATGTGTGCTGGTTAAATTGTGAGGAGGATATTTATATTCTATGGATTACGTTATGTGTCTGGATGTATAAACCTGTTCCGTTTGTCCGTCTTATTTCTGTAATAAAGGATTATGTGCGCCAACGGAATCTTGTTTAATGCCTGGTGAATATGCACTGCGGGGGTGAGTTACATTGCAAGACAGATATCTCCATTGACACACCATGAGTATCGTTACCTAGACAACGACCATCACACAATAATATCATGAGCATATCATCGTAAGAACTTCGTGATATTATCATCAAGAAGACGTGTGACACATACATACATACATACATACATACATACATACATACATACATACATACATACATACATACATACATACATACATACATACATACATACATACATACATACATACATACATACATACATACATACATACATATATACATACACACCTACATATATACATACCTACCTACCCGCATGCAGGCAGGCAGGCAAGCAGGCAGACAGGCAGACAGACACACACACACACACTCGCACACGCGTACGCACGCACGCATGCACGCAAGCCATTGTTTATAGGGTTTGATGCGTATGGGTCGCCATCTCTCACAATCATCAGAGTATTTTCATCAAACCTGTTTCCTTTTTTCTTTCTTTTTTTTCCAATTATTCGTGTGTGTCCAATCCATCTAAGTATTTATGTACTTGTTTTCACTTTTCTGTTTCTACCATCATATTTGCTAGCTAGAGAAGACTACTGCAACACACGTTGTATTCATTACGGATTCAAAGAGTATGCTTAGCAAGGTGGAGAAAGGTATGTTTCGTGTGGAATGGCTCTCGTCGCTTCAGAGGTCACAGATCGTGAGAATTGTATGGATATTTTACCCTGGCCATGCGGGTGTACGAGGGAATGAACAGACTGATAGGCTAGCAGGGAATGCACCTCTTGGTGGAATTTTGCCTATGGACAATGGGGATGTGGTCGTGCGCTTGTGGGACCAGATGGAGAAGGTGGAGGAACAGATTGAGAACCCAAATGTGGAAAGAATGAGATTGCGGGGATCGGCAGGGGTTCTGGAAGAATCTCAAAATTGAGAGGGGAGACCAGGAGAAATTTTAATCAGATAGCGGTGGGAACGATTAGTAGTATGACTCTTTGCTGGCTGTTGAACGAGGGGACGTATGGAAATGTCCTGAGTGCAGTGATGACGGTTCTTGACTCAACTCAACTCAACATTTGCTAGCTGTCGCAAAATTTTCAAGCATATTTTTCTTTATAACGTGACCAAAATGTCGTGACTCTCTACGCTTAATAGTTTTCATTGATGTACTTAATGATTGTCCGACTATGGTGTTTTGTTTATTTATTTTAACATTTCGCAGAAACTATATTATCATTATCATTGTACGTGTCTCTGCTTGTCTGCTCATGCGTGGATTCATACTGGACTAGGCATCTGTAGGGAGTATAGCCTGCACAACGCTTTCCGCGTTAGTTGATGTTAGCAGTGGCCATACTACTCAGTGACGGCAGCAATTGCCTTGATAACGAAATCCCGTGACTGCTGTCGCAAACTGAAGACCATAACCAACAACACCCACCGGTTGCCCTCACTCTCTATCTGATCACTGCTGGCATAGTTCCACTTACCCTGGCTAGGAGTTAGAGGTGGGGGAATAAACAGGTGCACCACCCTCTCCAAGCGTGTCCTATAGGATAGCGGAGGGAGGGGGGTGTTGTAGTTCTCATTTTCTTATACTCCTACCCCGCCATCCAACATTAACATAGAGAGATAACAGTAACTGCAAAAGAAACAGTCATGGCATGGATACGGTTTGTGTGGCCCTCTGTCGTTGTTATGATTAGCTTTTTCTATGTCAACATGGCAGACGAGCTAACGAAGCTGAAGCGAACTGTTCTGGTAATGTCATGAGCACAGTAGGACGCAGGTTCCATACCTGAGCTTGTCGCTTGCCAAAGTGAGGGAAGGATTGACCCCTCTTCCTCTTAGCACTTGGGTTTACAACATGTGATTGTTTTTATCACATTGCCGACCCATAACAGAAAACCGCGTCTGGACGATGTATATATTTATTGTTTCAATCAGAGAAAAAGAATATTAACGTCATAATAAACAATGTGACGATCGCAAACACACGGATAAAATATATGAACAACGAATACGTAGGACGATTATCTTGCTGCATGATCAATCAGCTTGGTACATGCCACATACGCTATTGATAAAATGTATCACAATCGATAGATATTCAGAATCGGTGATTGTTGATTGGCTGTACAAGTGACAGTAATTGGCGTCTACCGTTCTCCTCCTGGGACGTGCAAGTTTTGATGAGTGATGGGCGGGTCTGAGTGGGGTCACAATTAAATCGCATGTGGAGATTAGGAACGGAAAATAAACGTACATACATATATTGAATTTCCTGTGGTCGGAAATTACAGTGAGGTAGTTGGACCTACTTACCTAGCTGCTTGCCTACCAGCCTGCGTCCATAACTATCTACTTACCTAATTACCTACCTACCTATCTGCTTGCCTGCTTGCCTACCAACCTGCGTACCTAACTAACTACTTACCTAACTGCTTGCCTGCTTGAATACTAGCCTGCGTACCTAACAACCTACTTACCTACTTACATAGTTGTCTGCCTGCCGCCCACCTATCTATGCACCTTCCTCCGCCTGTATGTCAGCTGCCTGTCATCAGTTGTACCATAACACGACCTACAGTGAACTTCACACATTATACAAGATGAGCCAGTTGACTAACTGACTGACTGACTAATTATCTAACATGCGGTATCAGTTGTTGTTTGTCCATCAAGAATGATGATGACCATTCATTTCATCCAGTGGGGTTGAAGGTGTGGAGCCGTGGGTTCTAAGATGGCTGATAAGGCCTATTTTGGCTCGAAATGTTCTTTGACAATGTGGGCAAAGAATGCTTGACGTCTCTGGAGGAGGATTTCCTGCAGTGGTTTTTCTGTCCTGCCTTTTCTTCACAGCTCTTGCAGTCCTGGTTGCCTCACATATGACTGCACTTTTGCGCAATGATGCACGCCACGAATTTCGGTCTCTGGCTGCAGCCTCCCAGGTGTCATGATGAATTCCAAAAGCATTCAGTGAAATTTTCAGTGTCTTTAAAACGTTTCCTCTGGCCACCTTGGGAGCGTTTACCACAACGCAGTTCGCTGTAAAAAATTCGTTTAGGGAGCCTGTGATCTGGCATGCGAGTCAAGTGACCAGCCCAGCGAATCTGATTCTTCATCAGTAGAGTGTGGATACTGGGCATGGATGCTCTTTCTAGGACTTCAGTGTCTGGAATCTTGTCTTGCCATTTAATCTTCAGTAGCTTCCTTAAGGCAGACTGTGTGGAAGTGGTTTAATTTCCTAGCGTGTCGCTGATAAACAGTCCAGGTTTCACAAGCATATAGCAGTGTGGATAATACAACTGCTTTGTAGACTTTTAGCTTTGTTTGCAGGCTTATTCCAGTTCTGTACCATACATTCTTGTACAGTCTGCCAAAGGCTGCACTGGCCTTGGAGATTCTTGCATTCACTTCGTCATCGATTGTGGCAGCTTGTGACACGGTGCTGCCAAGATAGGTGAATTTGTCCACAACACTTAGTCTATGATCATTCACTTTGATATTCGGCACAGTGTGATTATTCCCTGGAGCTGGCTGGTACATAACTACAATCTTCTCCAAGTTGATATTGAACCCAAAGTTGGCACAGGCATGTGAGAAAGCTGAAACATTATGTTGCATGTCCGCCTCTGAGTTGGCGTATAGAGCGCAATCATCAGCAAACAGGAGCTCTCTGACGGTGCCGCTGTTAATTTTAGTTTTAGCTTTCAGCCTTCTGAGATTGAATAACTTTCCATCCATACGGTAGTTGATGTCTATTCCAATGTCTTCGTTCTCGAAGGCATTCACCAACATGGCTGAAAACATAAGGCTGAACAGTGTTGGTGCCAGGACACATCCTTGCTTCACTCCATTGGTGACAGGAAAGGGTTCAGACAGTTCACCATTTTCCTGTACTCTTGCCTGCATGACGTCATGAAATAGCCGCACTATTTGGACAAACTTTCGTGGACAGCCATATTTTGCCATAATCTTCCACAGTCCTTCTCTGCTGACTGTATCAAAAGCCTTGGTAAGGTCAATGAAAGTGGAGAACATTTCGCAGTTCCGTTCCTGACATTTCTCTTGCAGCTGCCTTGCAGCGAAAATCATGTCAACAGTTCCACGTTCTTTTCTGAAGCCACATTGACTCTCAGGAAGAAGACCTTGATCGAGATGGGCTGTGAGGCGATTGAGAAGAATTCTGGCGAGTATCTTCCCTGCAATTGAAAGCAAGGAGATGCCTCGGTGGTTGTCACAGGATTGGAGGTTTCCTTTACGTTTGCAAAGGTGGACTATTGACGCGTCCTTAAAATCTTGTGGCATGGTCTCGTTCATCCATATGTTTGTGAAGACTTGGTGAAGCTGCTCTGTTAGGACCGGCCCACCTGCCTTGTATATCTCTGCTGGGATGGAGTCAGGACCAGGTGCCTTGCCGCTGGAGAGTTGCTGGATGGCTTTGTTTATTTCCACTATGGTTGGCAGGTCATCAAGTGTCTCATTGGTGGGAACTTGAGGAAGGCAGTTGATGGTTTCATCATCGAAGAAGGAAGTTGCATTTAAGATTTTGCTGAAATGCTCTGCCCAGCGTTGGAGGATTTCTTTCTTATCGGTGAGCAATGTTCCCCCATTTGCACTGAGGAGAGGAACTATGCCTGGTGATGGAGGGCCGTAGACCGCTTTCGGTGAGTCGTAGAAGTTTTTCATATCATGTCTGTCAGCAAAGCCCTGAATTTCATCAGCTTTGCTGCTCAGCCAGGAGTCCCGCATGTGCCGAAGTTTCTGCTGCTCTACTCTCTGAATGTTCTTGAAAGCATCTTTTTTTTATGTTGACTTTGTGTCATTCAAATGTGCCTTGAGGAGAAGATGTTTCTCGGCCAGCAATTGGTTGATGTCTTCGGAATTTTCATCAAACCAGTCTTTATGCTTTCGGGGGGCTGGACCCAGGATTTCTATAGCAGTGTTGTAAATTGTGTCCTTTAGGGCTCTCCATTCTGTTTCTGTATCCTGTTTAGCTTCAGCATTGGGCTTGAGGCGGTCTTCCAGCATATTTTCAAACGACTGCTGCATTTTCTTGCTGTTTAGGCGGGTGACATTTAGCTTTGTTTGTATTTTCGCCCCTTGAGGACGCCGTGGTGGCCTGATGTGGATGTTTCATTTTCGAGACAATGAGACGATGGTCTGTCCAACATTCGGCACCACACATGGATTTTGTCACTCGAACGTCTTGTCTGTCACTCCTCCTGACGATGACATAGTCAATGAGGTGCCAGTGTTTCGAGCGAGGGTGCATGCACGATGTCCTATTTCTCATGGGGAGACGGAAAATTGTGTTCGTAATCAGGAGATCATGTTCGGCACATGTCTGAAGGAGGCGGAGTCCATTGCTGTTACAATTTCCGACTCCATGCTTTCCAATAATGCCACTCCAAGAGGTGGTGTCTGTGCCTACTCTGGCATTGAAATCCCCAAGGAGTATAAGTTTGTCTCCTTTGGGAACAGATGTTAATACATTGTGCAGGTAATATGTGACGTTGGATGAAGAATGACTTGCGCGATGACTTGGATTAAAGTGAGGAAGAGTTGCGCAATTCGTCGACCTCACTCTCTCGCCTGAGTCCATCTGAGTCCAGTGGCAAGACAAGTCGAGACGATTGGAGACGAATACAGGTGCAGTAGATGACCAGGGCGCTCTACGTGCCTTGCCGTGCTCATTACGTTCCACAACGCTTTGCAGGTAAACGCCGTCTTGCCCGTTGAATCAGGAATGATTTCTTCCGCGCAGTCTGCCGAATCCTGTCTTCACATGCTTGGTAGGCATACCCTAGTTTACCTCTTGGTTTGACACCAAATCGGATACCCATGCCTGGTTTAGCCAGCCTCTCACAGCTGGGGGTGGCCGCTGTCGCATGCTGACAGCTACTAGGAGCCACAGGCAAGAGCTGGGTGTCAGACTTGGACCAGTGGGGGATGGGTCCTGAAAGGACATGAGAGCCATCCTTACCAAAGGTGCTACCAATGCCTAACACCCCGTACCCCCCCCCCCCCACCATGCGGTATCTATTCAACAGTTAGATACACATTTATTTCATATACCACAGTTGTGGATTCAGGGAAGGTAATATACCAGTATAATGTTGACACCTTTCTTATGGTTCACCTTGTGTCGAAGTATAAAAAATTTGTTCTACTGTGAGATGCTGTCGTCACTTGAAGGCGATAGGTTTTAATCCCAGTATGATAACTAGCTTTCCAGTTTTACATTGTCTGTCATATCCTCTAATCTCCACGTCTGTAAAGTGTCAGCCAATACCCATCGATGTATTTATGTGTTGATGAATGCATTTATATGTTGCTATTTGAAGATCGCTTGCCCAGACCGTCGCAACATTGCACAGGCTGGATGTTTATACTTCACCTTCGGGAGACTAGTGCCCTTTGCTTGTCCTGGAGAGTATAATCCATGTGGTCTAATGTGAATACCTGTTGTTATAACTGCCCGCTCACACACCTACTGATACTTAATAACACCACACAAAAATGAAATTAACTTCAAATAGAACTAACTAGGTTAAGATCTAGAATGCTAAATTGTGAACTACGACGCGTTGTGTAAATTCAGCTTTCTTAGGCCTTTTCTTTATTTACTATTGCCAACTGTCGAGGGATTTTTATCTTGTGCAAAGTGTACACGCGACTCCGAGTTTTTCTTAGACATCCGATCCACTACCCCAGGATCCATATAGATGGGATGAAATATAATATGCTATTCTTGTTTTGTAAAATTCCATGCCAAGCATCCAATGTATGCAATATTTTGAAGCGGACATTTTTGGACGAAGCCATCCCCTCACCCTTCCAACACACGCTAGTGAAAACAATTCATTAGCTCAAGAGTTATGCTGTCGATAGGCTAGCTACTGGTAGGTTCTCCAGGGGCGGACAGGTCCAAGGATAGGGATAAGAACAAGTGCTGCCATGTAGGTCGACTGGGGACAGTCACAGACCAGATAAAGCAAGCCCAAAAACATAAGTAAAGTTAAGTCAAGGAACCTTTTACACGAATTAAGGCGCCTTTGGTCATACAGTGATAGGCCAATATATTTATACGCCTAATCGGATATTCGGTAGGTAATGTGGTCAGTGTCACACCCGGTCGCCTTGACTTCCCAAACATTTCCTGGAATTCATTTAAAGATGGATCGAACTGGAAGCTCAAGTTAATTTTTGAAACTCCGCACCGGTACGAATTCGAACCCAAGATCCCGGGAAGGAAGATCACCGTTCTGGCAGTCGAGAGGCTAGCCTCTGTTTTGCTGCGGCTTCTATGCCCTAAAATGTGATTGTCTGAAGCGGATGTACCTAGCCGTCGGCAAGGCGAAATAGTACTGCGTAACACTCTTTATGACAAATGTATTACTGTCTGCAATTTATCTTTGTCAGTCAAGGTGTGGAAAAGAACGAACGAACGAACTAACGAAACGAACGATCGAAACTCTTTATTTTCACAGGGTTTAGAATTGGGTAAGAGTTCTTGAGAGCTATATTGAGCCATCCTGTTGTACGGAAGCTGACCACGGACAATTAACAGTTAAGTGAAGTATTATGTGGAAGCTGGAAAGTTGCACCTTCATAAAAGAATGATTAGAGCACAGAGGCAGGATTAAACAGAGCAATGAAGATATCTTGAAAGAAGTTAACTCCCAAAGAGAACTAGTTACTGGCATCAAACGAATACAGTCCACATTCTGTGGGTATGTCGTGCGAAGAGGAAAGCTGAAGTAAGTCGTCACAGCGGAAAGGCTAGAAGAGAGGAGAGGCAGAAGAAAGTGAAGAGAGAAGATGCTGGGCAGTTTGGCATGGCATGAAGAAATGTCGCACCAGAAATGATTGGTAGCACAAGATATATAATTATGTGGACAGACATACCACCAACGCCACACGACATGGACTATAAAAAAAAGTAAAATTCCCAGTGCTTCCTATACGGTGCACTAAGAGAAAACCACAATGTTATGAATAAAACAATGTTAGTTGTTAGAATTTACATGTTTAGGCTATTTATCTTCAGTAAAACTAAATGGCCGCCTTCAGAATCAACACAGTTATAGCGATTACTTAAGACAATTCTGAACGATGCGTCTTCCCTCACATTGCAGGACTCTCACTTCCATGTGCGTTAGTGCTACTCTACACAACTTGAAACGCGCGTGCTGGCCGCGGACAGCACACAGTTCTATGCTTGGTTGCCCTGGAACTGTTTTCCTGCGTGGGGTTTCATTTGTTTGTCTGTCACAGATCAAGCGGTTTGTTTACTTTTCGGTGTGCCGGGAGTGTTTACATTGTGGTGACCATTCGGTGTGTACATCTTTTTAGTGTGTATTCAGATGTGTTCTTTGACTTTCAACCACGACTACGTTCCTTAAGGCTGTGTTAATTTATTGCCATTATATATAATATTACACTTATTTCTGAGTCTTTTAATTTATTTATTATTGCTTAGATTTAACTAAATGATTGGACGCGACAAATCTGTTTACCATTTTAACTGTTTTGTGTATGATTTCTTAGCACATTCGCTCTGTACCGGCCTATCGACACAGTGATCACGGGTTTAATTCTCCCACTAGTGACAGTATTGACTTTTCTCCCACTAGGGGTTGATCAAGGTGTAAAAAAGCGGGTACTAACGTACCTTTGTAAGCGTGAGTGTTCATTGTGTTGATATCTATCATTTGTATGATCTATTGGAGGTTGCCTGGGCACAGTGAATGCGATCCCCTAAACATCGTATGAATAATAGAGATTTGTGACAGTAAAATTGGTCATCGTTATACTAGAGATTTGTGACAGTAAAATTGGTAATCGTTGTACTAGAGATTTGTGACAGTAAAAGTGGTTATTGTTATACTAGAGATTTGTGACAGTAAAAGTGGTTATCGTTACATTAGAGATTTGTGACAGTAAAAGTGGTTATCGTTATACATGAGATTTGTTACAGTAAAAGTGGTTATTTTATACTAGAGATTTGTGACAGTAAAAGTGATCTGTTTTGGTACTAGAGATGTGTGTAAGTAATAGTGGCTAACGTTATACTACAGATTTCTGACAGTAAAAGTGACTAACCTTATACTAGAGATGTGTGACAGTAAAAGTGGCTATATTTATACTAGAGATTGTGTAAGTAAAAATGATTATAATTATTCTAGAGATTTGTGACAGTACAAGTGGCTATCGTTATACTAGAGATTTGTGACAGGAAATGTTACAATCGTTATACTAGAGATGTGTGATAATAAAAATGGCTTTCCTTAGGCTACAGATTTGTGATTTTTAAATGTTTATTACTTTATCACTGTGATTATTATTTGTTGATAAGCAAAGCTAAGCCATTTTGTTCTGTGTTATTTACCAAAACTAATGGATTGTTGCAAGCTCACTATGAAAGCTATGTAATTGTTCCATGTTGATGATGAAAGTACAGCGATTAATGTATGTTGATTACTGTGGGACTGTTCCAAAATATCGACTTATTCAATCACAGCGTTTAGTTTATCTGATAATGACATAATAGTTCTGCAATTTCCTGCACACTGTGATACGTTTATTGCTGTTCCGTTTTTAAAAGGTAATCACAGAAGATATTGATTGCTGTTTGATTGATTGTATTCTTTCCTCGACACCATTGCCACCAATACTTCAGCTCCATGCAGCTTATTACTTGTACCTTAGCCCACTCTAATATAAGTTAATGTGACTTCTTACACTCCACCGTATTGTTAAATTAAGCACTTTACACCAGCATGTTAACTAATTTAAATAACACTGCTGTAGATGCAAAGTGTTAAAGTAAAATTTTCTGACGATATAAAGAGTTAGATTAGCAATACCTGGAAGTATACACAATTATCCATTCTGAACGAACGAAATTTATTTTTAAAGGCTCACAAATTGGGCTCGCAGGCCTTTCTTACATTTGGCCCTTTCAGTCACTCACTTTTCGCGTACCAGTTATCTGAAGATATCGAATGTTAAAGCAACAATTCTGAAGATATAAAAAGACTGGCTTTACTGTCAGTTGTACCATACCTGGGGCATTAAGGTCTCCTGGATAATGCAGTCCGCGCGAACAGTTCAGGTTAGACTTTTTCTTTCTACCCCCGACAGAGAAAGTAAAAAAGTAAACAATGCCTACTAATAAGTAAACAAGAACATAAACAGTAAAAAAAATGCCTCTCTAATAAGTTAATGATATAAATATAAATCATCGGCATCGTTAACCAGTAGCTCGTTATGTGAAGAACGTTGCAAACACGTGTTCTCTGGGATCGGCCGGATGCCCTGTTTCTGCTGCTATGATTTGTAAATTATGAATACCTGCTTTGATCCTTCTACGTTGAGATTTCCTCTTCTCCCTCCATAATTATATCTTCCAGACATGGTCTCGTTTCGTATGCCTTTTATCCACCGCTGGAGCATAGCCACTAAACCAATCTTGTCCTATCTAGAGGATATGCTGGAGAATAGCCACTAAGTCAATGACGTCCAATCTTTTGCCAACTGTTACGTTAGCTCCTACTGTCACCCACATTTGTCGCTTTAGCTCTTCTATCACTGACAACTATTACATTAGTTTCTGTTATCACTGACGCCAGTCACATTAGTTCCTTCTATCACTGACAACTGTTACATTAGTTCCTTCTATCACTGACAACTGTTACATTAGTTCCTTCTATCACTGACAACTGTTACATTAGTTCCTTCTATCACTGACGCCAGTCACATTAGTTCCTTCTATCACAGACAACTGTTACATTAGTTCCTTCTATCACTGACAACTGTTACATTAGTTCCTTCTATCACTGACAACTACTACATTAGTTTCTGTTATCACTGACGCCAGTCACATTAGTTCCATCTATCACTGACAACTGTTACATTAGTTCCTTCTATCACTGACAACTGTTACATTAGTTCCTTCTATCACTGACGCCAGTCACATTAGTTCCTTCTATCACTGACAACTGTTACATTAGTTCCTTCTATCACTGACAACTGTTACATTAGTTCCTTCTATCACTGACAACTATTACATTAGTTTCTTCTATCACTGACGCCAGTCACATTAGTTCCTTCTATCACTGACAACTGTTACATTAGTTCCTTCTATCACTGACAACTGTTACATTAGTTTCTTCTATCACTGACAACTGATATATTAGTTTCTTCTATCACTGACAACTCTTACATTTTCTAGCACTGACAACTGTTACATTAGTTTCTTCTATCACTGACAACTCTTACATTTTCTAGCACTGACAACTGTTACATTAGTTTCTTCTATCACTGACAACTCTTACATTTTCTAGCACTGACAACTGTTACATTAGTTTCTTCTATCACTGACAACTCTTACATTTTCTAGCACTGACAACTGTTACATTAGTTTCTTCTATGACTGACAATTCTTACATTTTCTAGCACTGACAACTGTTACATTAGTTTCTTCTATCACTGACAACTCTTACATTTTCTAGCACTGACAACTGTTACATTAGTTTCTTCTATCACTGACAACTCTTACATTTTCTAGCACTGACAACTGTTACATTAGTTTCTTCTATCACTGACAACTCTTAAATTAGTTCCCTCTTTCACTGACGCCAGTCACATTAGTTCCTTCTATCACTGACACCAGTCACATTAGTTCCTTCTATCACTGACACCAGTCACATTAGTTCCTTCTATCACTGACACCAGTCACATTAGTTCCTTTTATCACTGACACCAGTCACATTAGTTCCTTCTATCACTGACACCAATCACATTAGTTCTTTCTATCACTGACAACTGTTACATTAGTTTATTCTAGCACTGACAACTGTTACATTAGTTTCTTCTATCACTGACAACTGTTACATTAGTTTCTTCTATCACTGACACAAGTAATATTAGTTCCTTCTATTACTGACAACTGTTACATTAGTTTCTTCTATCACTGACAACTATTAAATTAGTTCCATTTATTACTGACACCAGTCACATCAGTTCCTTCTATCACTGACAACAGTTACATTATTTTCTTCTACCACCGACAACTGTTAAATTTAGTTTCTTCTATCACTGACGAATGTGGGACGCAGAGGTGTTTCCAAGGCACCAGGGCCGGGTTATATACTGGCCAAGACCTATTGACGCGTCCTCGTCGAGCGTCCTGGGCAACAGGTCCCTTTGGGGTCCTGGCTAAAGTCAATAGGATCGCCGATTCCTCCGAAGTCAGAGAGTGTCTGCCTCAGTGAACCACCAGTCTGCACACCAATAAGCCAGACATGGGACAACGGATACTCATGCAAACCTCAGGTCCTGTATGACATCACACTGATGTTGGACAACAGGATGTCTTCATCCGACATACAGGACTTCGCGTTGGAGCTCAAGCCAACGAACACAAGCAAGCAAGCAAGCACTGACGACTGTTACATTAGTTTCTTCTATCACTGACAAGTGTTACATTAGTTTCTTCTTTCACTGACAACTGTTAAATTAGTTTCTTCTGTCACTGACAACTATTATATTAGTTTCTTCTATCACTGACACCAGTCACATTAGTTCATTGTATTACTGACAACTGTTACATTAGCTCCGTATCTACACATGTTACTTCAGAACCTTTCTAGCCCTATCACCTATTACTTTCAGCTAACCTTCTAGAACTGTTTTCTTTGACTCCTTATTTCCCAATCGCTTATTAAATTAACTCTTAGATCTAGACTTTTTTTTCCAAAAAGTAGCAGCCTCCCGGGACAGGTAGGGTGTTTACTTCATTGTTGTTTTGAGAAAAGCATTTCTGCTTTATTTTCCATATACTCGCGTAGTTTAACTACATCCAGGCAACAACTGCAACCTTCCATTTAAAACAACGGATATTAAGACGAATAAAAAAAAAATAGAACCACAAAAACAGTCATACGAACATACGAGTCAATAACATTTTCCCCCGAATAAAAGCTCAAGGCTTCAGTGCAGACAAAACAAAAGCATATTACTGGGGCAAGACTGCTACACAATACGACAGTAGCATGTTTGTAACTATATATAATACGTGTTATTGAGAAAGTCGGTCACTCGTATATCGCGAGCCATGTTGTAGTGGCAGGCACTTCGATCCCTCAGCAGGGTGTAGTCTCGGGTGGCGCTGGAAAGTTTCGAGTTTTGACTGCGGTGTTAAGTATACTAATTTATGAAGATTTATTCATTGCGCTTTTATATATTCCCTTTCTCACAAAGTGGCAGTGTAGTGGCTAGATACTTCTCTGCTGGTCCGTGATCATTGTTCCCGATCCTCAGCGAGACGGATTGGTACCACTTAATGATTTGAGAAGCGAAGGCAAACGACGTGATTTGACCACATCACGCACCGAGTGCCGATTGGTCTATAAAAACGTGGGCCTAACACCATATGCCTAATGTGCCTTAAGGCATGTAAAAATCGGTTCACGGCTGCATTTGTCCCGGATACTCCTGGGAGTCGTCGCTGGAGCTACGGAGTTCGTGCTTTGTGCGACGCTTTTGGCATGTCGTCCTGCGGAAAGAGACCGAGTGGTTTGGGATACAACCCGGTGCAATAAAGTCGATCCTCTCAATTTTTAATACTTTTATAAAGATTCCTTTACCTTTTACAATTTGCTCACCAAGTTGTGTAAATAAGTCAGTTTCTTTCTACTAATAGCTTCACATTAGCATTAGCAGTCGCATTTTTCTGGCTTGGCAGAAGGGTGGGGGAGGGGGAGATGCCGCTGTTTATGATTTCTTGCCAAGCTTACGTTCAGCAGTTTGGCATTGATTTCTGAACGACTTGTACTCATATCATTGTATGAAAACTAGAGCAAGGTGGTCTGCTTCCCAATCGCCCATAGCTGTGTTTCGAAAGCAGTATGACCGATTACGACTGTTACGTCCTGTAAAGGATATGCAACTAACTTTTTTAGCAGTCGGGAACCTGAGAAAGGCCACTTTAATGGACACAATAGTTGTTGGTAATGTCCCACATGGGATGGGTTGACTCTCTTAGATTTAACATATTTTACACCAGACCACCTTGAACACGTGTTGACAATTGGGAAACTTGATGTGGAAAAGATTAAAAGACTGCCAAAGAGGTAAATACCTAAGTGGCTCAATGAGGAAGAGAGCACAGACTTATGATCGAAACGCCAACCGACATGGCCTATTTTTTGTTTCATATATGTCGATAAATAAGCATGGTCTATAAGAGCACACCGACTCCGTGGTGATGGCGTTGCAGACGCGATTCATAATGCCGCTTACCTGCTTACAGCGGTGACCGATTTGGCAGCAGACCGTGTCGCGTTGGTGTTAACGTGTTGGTATAGGAGCCGGTGGCTCAGAAGTAATGGCAAACTACTGAACGTGAAATTTGCCAAGACATCAACAACGCCAGTAAAATGCTGGTGTTGACTGCAACGTTCTGTAAAGAATATGCAACTTTCAAAACATTTTTTTTTAAAAATAAGAACATATAAGTCACTTCAACTGGCTAGATTTTCCCCCTGCATTGTAATGTTGTTTAGTTTAGTTAGTTTAGTTTAGTTTAGTCGACGGATCAACATCACGACACGCGGGTGTAACCCATAAGTGCTCCGTTTTACCCCTAACTCAGGCCTGAGTCCGGAAAATCTCAGCTCAGTGCACGAACTCCGTGGCACCGGCGACGATTCTGAAATACTTTGGGTAGAAATTTTGCCCGGATAGCGCCGTTAGGCTACTCTTTCTCGATTTCCAACTGCATGGGATGTTTTACGTGCGCATCAATACACACGGGAGTCCGATCTCAATACTCAGAGATCAGGGGAAATTTTTGTTTCTAGAAGTCCACGTAAGAAAATCCCGGTACTTACCGGGGCTTGAACCTGGGACCTCCAGCACTCGAGGCGGACACCATATCTCGAGACCACTCAGCCCTCTAATTGTAATATTGTATTTCAATCAAATGCAAAATGTCAGCTCTCTAAAACAAGTTAACTACATACCATCGCAATCAACCTCAGATTGTATTTGTTGTTTTGTGATTTTCTAGGTAATTTTACATTCACTAGTTTTCTGCTTTCTGAACGACCGACTTTCATACCATTGAGAAAAACAACGCAAAGTGACCTGCTCCCAAATCACCCAAGTCTGACTTCGAACCATGTATTCAGGATTGTAAAACTATGTTCACTACACCTAGGCCACAAACGTCAATTTTTATCTAAAGTAGCGGTTAAATATTTATTTCTATTCAAAATGATGCTTTTATACAAACACTATTCAAAGGTATCAATTCAAAATGATGCTTTTATATAAACAATATTTCAAAGATATCAGTTCAAAATGATGCTTTTATAGAGATTATATGTCAAAGGTGTCCATTCAAAACGATGCTTTTGTACAAATAATATTCAAAGGCGGATAGTCTGAGCATTGTTTTGCTGAACCAACAGCTTCTGCAGCTTTTCTTGTTCCAGGCGTATTAGTGTTACCTGTCCTCCGGAGTAAACTAGGCAGGCAGAGAGAGGAATCATTCTGCATGGGCAACAGACGAACTCTAGATTCAGCCCAGATTTTGCGCCATTGAGAGGTATAAATCCATTTCACAAACTATCGTCTGTCAAGACGGCAAGATGCCAATCAATTCAAAGGTTTCTATTCAAAATGATGCTCTTGTACAAAGAATATTTTAAAAGATTTCCATCCATAGTAAAATGTTGCTGCAAAACAAAATAAATAAATAAATACAGTGTCTTGCAAAGTAATATTATATTTCAATTCATACTTCTAAAGTTTCTTCTACAGGTAATGTTACATAGCAATCATTTTTCAGAGGTCCCTCCTTTAATGTAATGTACAATCAATATACAATCATTGTACAATCAATTATGACAGTGGTGTTTTCTCCAAAACCTGTTTTGTTGCAATCAGCGTTTCAAAGTTCCAAGCTTCCCCTCAACTCCCACGCTAGTTGATTACCTATTTGACAACAGAGCAAAACCGTTGTTGGTTATGTCCCTAATGTAATCTCCAACACCAGACTATTGATGTACGAAAGTGTACATCCCCAAGTTTAATGTGATATATTACAGATCTCATTACACTGTATATGTAGAACAAATTCGAAAAATTATTTCTTCCATTGATAACACTATTCTGTGTGGAGTGCAAAGAATTACTCCAGCAGACGACAGCCAATCGCTGCATATTGCTTCACGGTGTATTGTGGAGCACATTATTTGATGACATCATGTACTTCATTTTTCAAATTTATTCTGCATACAAAGTGTGGTGAGACTTTACAAACACTCCGTAAATTTATTTTAGTTGAGTTGACATGAAGCTATGCTGATAATATCATAAACACGGCCGAACGAAGGTTCGTCGCCCGCTATTGGAGGAAATGTCTGGACACCTATTCCTCCGTACAATCAGGCCTATGTCGCGGCCCTACCGAATCATAGATCCATGTCTTGTTCCTACTTAGGGAAATGATGTTGTTCGTAAATCAATCTTTACTTACATTTTTCAACATTAGATGTCAAATCACTTACATCATTATTCTTATTTTTTAATTTTAAATTTGGAAATTTACAATCGCTAATAACTTATGTTAGTTGTACTTTCTCCGGTGACATATTTAGTCTCCTTTTGTGCATCCTGCCGCCCCACCCAAACAAGAACAAAATTATAGACACAGGACTAGCATCACTGTCAAAACAAGCACAATGTCCCGTAGACAGTTTTAAATCACTGATGTCTTTCCTGTGTGACGTCACGGATAGTTGTTCGTCACCTAGACAACAGACGTGTCAAATTGAGTCTAAGTATATAGAAACGTGGCTTTTTTCCCGAAATGTCATAATTATGGTTGTCACAGATTCTTAGAAAGACGCGAGGGTATTGTCTTTGAAAGAAGTCAGCTGATGTTACCACATAAATAACAGATAAGTATTTCCGTATGGTAGCAGGAGCTTAAACACTGACGTTGGGATTTGTGGGTATGGGTTCTATTTATGTCCGAAAATGAGTGGTAAAGTGGTAGTACTTTTGTTTGGTGTATGTGGGTGGAAGGCGTGTTTGCTGTTAATGATGTGAAATAATTGTAGATGTATGTTGATTATGTGTCAGTTTTCTTTCTTTCTACCCCTCTTTCTCCGTCTGTCTGTCTGTCTGTCTGTCTGTCTGTCTGTCTGTCTGTCTGTCTGTCTGTCTGTCTGTCTGTCTGTCTGTCTGTCTGTCTGTCTGTCTGTCTGTCTGCCTGTCTGTCTGCCTGCCTGTCTGTCTGCGGTCTGCCTGCCTGCCTGCCTGCCTGCCTGCCTGTCTGTCTGTCTGTCTGTCTGTCTGTCTGTCTGTCTGTCTGTCTGTCTGTCTGTCTGTCTGTCTGTGTGTCTGTCTGTCTGTCTGTCTGTCTGTCTGTCTGTCTGTCTGTCTGTCGCTCTCTTTGCATACGTACTTTTGTTTTAATGTAGGTGTGTTGCGTGTTTCCTGTTTGTGATAGTTAGATATTGGTTTGTATAAATGTTCTTCATTTTTCTTTCATTGGGTCTGTCTATTTCTGTATGCAAGTGTGTGTGCACGAGTGTTATTTGGGACGGAACACATAACTAGCGTATCTATGCATCTTCTTCTAGAAGATGTTAGGATATTGTCTTTGAGAGGAGTCAGTGATGTCAACTAAAGTAACGTGAGTAACGTGACGTGCGCGAGAATCGGTGGCGATTCTCGTCGCGTCGGTACATTACGGGGTATGTGAGCCGGTCGCCCAGAAAGCAATGGCAAACTACTGAGCGTAATCTTGCCAATAAATCAACAATCAGCTGAAAGATCCTGATGTTGAGAGCGATGGCCTGTAAAGGATATGCGAACAACAACAAAAACAACAGAAGAAGTGTATGCACTGACGTCGGGTTTTTGTTTGTTTGGGATCTATATATGCCCAAAACTGAGTAGCACTGTGCTATATTTTTATTGACTAAACTTCACTCAGTGGGTGACTTGTTCGGTATCACGCCCACCGCCTTTATTTCCTAAGATATTAGCTGGTACCCAGTTTAGGCTGAGTCAACCTGGTAGCGCGGGATAATTTTACAAATTCCAATCCGCACTGATGCGAATTGAACCTCAGATCACGCGGTCGGCAGCGTACGTCTAGCCACTACGCTACCGCGGCCAGTATATGTATACTTGTTGTCTCGAGACTCAATTAAATCTACATCATGACATTGACTGAAGCATGTGGAGTTTTGATAATAACATATTTTCATCAGTCTCGTCACAACATGAAACAACACTACACATTCCACTCGGCGCATAAAAGTCTAAACTAACGTTTACAACAATTAAAGTAAACACTTGTTATTTTAATAAACACGAGAGTTCAGTGTTGAGCTTTACATTTAATCAATAATGTAATGTGACGAGTTATTCTGGAGTTTGTGACTCTTTCATGTGTCGTTCCAGCAGCTAAAGCCACTTTTTGTAAGACCAGCACGACAACGGCACCGAAAAGTGGTATTAACATGAATAATTGATGTCGCAGTCGCCATCGATGTGGTCGGGTGCCCGGGCAGTAACTGGAGGCAAGTCAATGTTTCAGCGCTCAGAGCGGAGCTTGATATTCCTATTTTTCTCTTTTGTATATTGTAATCCCCCTTGAATCTTTTTATCCCCCAAGGCAGCAATAGCCGAAATTAGAAAACTGAATTCTTGGTGCTGCGGTGGTGTTTGGGTTCGAATCGTCGTAACAGCGTGTTTTACCTTTTGGGCGTTAGGTGTCTGTGGACCATAAAATGCATATAACCTGCGGTTGAAACATTACCAACCAAAGTCTAATGTCAGCCAGTCATTATACGCTCTGCTTAATCATGGCCTGCAAGCATTCTAGTATAAATCTCTACAGATGTGGAGTTCCAGAACCATCTTCCATTCTTCGCTAATTACTGGGTTTGGAAAGGGGAAGGATGGTTTTGCAACACAGGAACAAGCCCGTTTCGGAACTCAGACGAACTGAACCCCAATAAACCGGACTTCAGAGTTAAAACTCAGTCTTCCAGAGGATTCACAACCAACTAACCGCCGCCAACCCCAGTAGTGCACAGGTCTACACCCATCTTTTGTAGCGACCTTGCTGCTATTGCTGTATCACCCCGTGGAGGTAGCCGCTCACTTCTCTACCGACTTGTGGAGTAGTTATGATTTGGTTAGCGCGAGCGATGTTGTAAAGGTAAGAATGTTACGCTGACAATGGCTTGAGTGCGGTTGGACAAGGGTTTGAAGCCTGCACTCGCAATTGGCTACGAGAGGTCTGATGACCTGTTGCTCCGCTGTTTTAGTGCTACAAAAATGTGATGGTGCTAAAACTTCACATACCTACAGCAGATTGTTGCTACGGGACTCGATGATTTGGCTCAATCCTGACAAGCCAGCAAACACAATCCTTCCCAGCCAGCAACACAATCCTTCTCAGCCAGCAAAACAATCCTTCCCAGCATGTTCTTGACTTCTGCAAGCGCAGAGGGATACACTTGGGTACCGATTACTTACCATCATCATTGGGTTGTTGGTGACTCGTTCGCAGTCTCGTTATCATCACCATTTGCCGTACCGATAAGCCTGGGCGGTCATTTTTCGCCATCTCACACTATCACAAAAGTCGGAGATCAGCTCCACATTCTCGTCTCGACCATGCCACGTAGCCAAGACATCCAGGTAAGGTGGTACCTCGGGTTACGAACGCCTCAGGTCACGAACAATTCATGTTATGAACAACAACTTCGACAATTTTATATCTCGGGTAACGAACAGTGCCTCGGGTTACGAACGAAGGCGAACGAACGAGAGAGAGAGAGAGAGAGAGAGAGAGAGAGAGAGAGAGAGAGCGCGCAAGGTGTAACGTTGGAGACAAACGATCGCGTACAGTGCAAACAGTACTGCAGATGAGCTTGTGGATCTTCAGAATGAACAGCTAAAGACATTAAAGGAGGAGCAGTCTTCGGATGATGAGGAGTCAGTGAACGTTTCAACTGCCAGGATTAAAGAAATTTTTAGCAAGTGGTCAGACGTCGAAGACTCCATTGTGAACCATCATGCAAACAAACTTGTTGCTACAGAGCAGAAAACCTGATGAATTATAACGAGATGGCTCACTTCAGACAGCTTCTTCAGCAAAGGAAGCGACACATTTCCCTTGATAGTTTCGTGGAGAAGAAAGATTCCCAGTCGGATGCCAAGAAACAGCGACAAGATACTCTGAAACTAATGATTCAGAATAACAAAGAAAGTGACCAATTTCCCATGATCGTTTCTTGGTAATAAAGATTGACTTAATCTCTTTTTATTTTACATTTAATGCATTTGGTTGTTTTCTTTCTCTTTTTTTTAAAACGTGAAGTACATGTATTCTTTGCGTTTTGTCAGGTAAACGACTGGATGTTAATGGAAAAGAACGATTCTTTCATCTTGAAACGGATCGTCTTTATTCCATTGCATTTCAATGTTTCGGGTTACGAACGTTTCGGTTACGAACCGAGTTCTGGAACGAATTAAGTTCGTAACCCGAGGTACCATTGTATTTATTTATCTGTCTTCCCTCTGTTCTTTGTCCCCTAATCACGCAATTTGTCACCAAGTTCTTCAGTTTGTTTCTTCTTATAACGTGTCCAAACAATGTTGACTGCCTACGTCTAATTTCTCTAATCAGTTTACCGTTTTCTTCTGCTTCTCTTGGAACTTGCTCATTGGTTTTTCTGTCTCTCGACGATATTATTTGCATTTTACCCAGAAATCACATTTCCACTGCCATTAGATGTCTCGTAGTATGCAACATTTGAGCCCTCGCAAGTTTCAACACATCGGAGACCATGGTCGATCCTCCCTTCGTGTGTCAGGATAGTGTGTGGACATGATGTCCCGCGAGGAGGTGGAGAGAAGTCTCGATCAGTGTAGACACTGGCCCAAGCACATCAACGTCTCTGCATCCCTGTCATGCCCTAGTACTTGAAGTTTGTGCGTCAGCCGTCCAGATAGCAGTGGCAAACTACTGACAGTCAAAATACTTATAAAATCACAAACAGCCATACATTCTAGAGTTGATTGTAACGTCGTGTAAAGACGATCCAGTTAAAGTGTTTCATGACTGGTTCATTGTGTGCAGCTAAGGTTGACCACGGGCTGAGTTTACGATGTTACTATACATGATTGGTTGGATTTTGTAGCTAATATTTTCTACATATTGAAGTTACGAGTTTATCATACTTTTCTTCCGTTATGGTCTTTGATAACACACTGGCGATATGAACACCCATTGAGTAATACATCAAACCTATTGTTATATCTTGTCTAAGGAGTTTCTCAGGATTCTGCATACACGTGTTACAGTGTGATTATTTAAAATCTGCTTGGTTTACAGAACTGGAATTATATACAATATAAGTACAGTCTTATGATTCCATGCAAACAGTGGTTACATGTTAAATGACGTTTAGAATTAGTTGGCATGAAGCAGGATTAAACCTCCGTGTTCTACACTATGACATTTGAACCTGATACTAGGAGTCTATCGTGGATGTCATGGCGAATTTATCAGACTTGGATTTTAGCCTCTAAGGTAACTTGTTTTGTTGATATTGTGTGTATATTTATGAAAAAAGATTAATTGGAGGGTACGAATAATAGCAGGAATGGCAGTTAATACATGTGATTCAGGTATTAATGGATGCATTAAAGATGAGACAAAGTATGTGAAAAGGTTTCGGAGAATCAATGATACATCTTTCTCTAATTAACAATAGTTCAAGCAGCATTTATGTTCATAGTTACCTTTCTTGTCTGGTGTGTGTTGTGTTTTATTGCATTTCTTTTATATCGTATAATTACTATACAGTTCGCATTTGTTTATTTATTTTCAAATTTTGAATATAATTATTTTCCTAATTTTACTACCTACATACTTATCTGCTGCGTGCCTGTCTGTTTATGCACTGATCATTGTATCTACCTACATACTCACCAGCCTACTCGCCTCTTACTTATCCGTCTACATGCCTGCCTGCCTGCCGTTCTACCTACGCATAATTACTTACGTATCAGCTTTCTCAGTCAAGTCTCAGTCAGATATGACTGAGTTACCGTATAACAGTAGACGGTACTACCTGGTTTCTGTTAGCTCCGAACGTTGGGCGGCGCTTACCAAACCCGACACCCCACATTGTGCCAACGGCTTCGGGCGGAAGAGCACAATTGGGAGGGTACAAGCCTTACCCTGGTGCGAGGAAATGCAAGCTAAAGACAAAATTGTCATGGCAGGGCAGACCAGGCCCTAAGCCTTGGTTGGCGACTGGTCTAGGATCGAAGCTCCGACAGGCGGACAGTTAGAGCATTGCTTTGCTGATCCGGCAGCTTCTGCAGCTTGTCTTGTTCCAGATGTAGGGGTGTTACCTTTCCTCTGGAGTGAACTAGGCAGGCCGAGAGAGGGATCATGCTGCATGGGCAACATATGATCTCTATATTTTAGCCCAGGCTTTGTGCTATGGAGAGGCAATAACTCCATCCCTGGTCTTAACTGATTGATAAGAAGAAGAAAGCTCTCTTAAGAAACAAGGAAAGACCAACGCGTAACACTCTGAGTGAGCTAAGGCAAGCTAGGAAGGATGTGCAAAAGGCTGCCAGGCAGTGTGCAAATGATTATTGGATCAAGTTATGTGAGTCCATTCAAATCGCAAGTGATAAGGGAGACATAAGAAGCATGTATGAAGGAATAAAGAAAGCCTGTGGTCCAGTGATCAAAAGAAGTGCAACGCTGAAAACCTTGACTGGAGAAGTCATCACTGATAAGAAACAGCAGATGGACAGATGGGTAGAGCACTATTTGGAGCTTTACTCAAGTGAGACCAAACTAGCGGATGATGCCCTTAACGCCATAGAGGCTCTACCAACTCTTGACCACCTGGACACACTTCCCACCATAACAGAAGTTAAGTGTGCTATAAATGAACTTGCATCTGGCAAGGCTCCAGGTAAGGATGGGATTCCAATAGAGGTTATCAGGAGTGGGCAAGACACACTCACTCTACAGATCCACCAGCTAATAGAGCTATGCTGGCGAGAAGGACAAGTCCCACAGGATTTCAAAGATTCAAGCATCATAACACTGTACAAGAACAAGGGCTGATCGGAGCGACTGTAACAACTATAGGGGTATCTCACTTCTGTGTATTGTTGGAAAAGTATTTGCCAGAATTGTTCTGCGCAGACTTCAAGTCCTAGGAGATCAAGTCTACCCCGAATCACAGTGTGGCTTTCGACAGAACCGGTCTACCACTGATATGATATTCTCATTGCGACAAATGCAAGAAAAATGCCGTGAACAAAATCAACCACTGTTTATTGCCTTCATCGACCTCACAAAGGCATTTGATTTGGTCAGTCGTGAGGGTCTGTTCAAGGCACTAAAGAAGATTGGCTGCCCACCAACTCTTCTGTCCATTGTGGAATCGTTCCACACAGGCATGAAGGGTATAATCAAGTTTGATGGTGCAACTTCTGAAGAATTTGAAATCAAGAGTGGAGTTAAGCAAGGTTGTGTACTAGCTCCCACCCTCTTTGGAATATACTTTTCACTTCTACTGAAATATGCATTTCGTGATCAGGATGGTGGTATATACATTCACTCACGCTCAGATGGCGGCCTCTACAATGCTCAGAGATTGAAGGCTAAGACCAAAATTAGGAGGGTACTGATCAGAGAGTTGCTTTTTGCAGATGATGCTGCAGTTACGACCCACTCTGAGGAAGAATTGCAATGTCTACTATCTGCATTCTCCAATGCTTGTTCTGAATTTGGTTTAACAATTAGCAAAAAGAAGACACAGATTATGTCACAAGGTGCACATGGGGTACCATCAATCTTTATTGACGACGCCGAACTAGAGATAGTAGACCATTTTACATATCTAGGATCAGTGGTAAATAGCAAATTATCCCTAGATCAGGAAATCAACATCCGGATTGGTAAGGCAGCAACAACAATGAACAGGTTAAGAAAAAGAGTCTGGGAGAACAGGAAGCTTACTGCCAAAACAAAAGTCCTTGTCTATCAAGCCTGTGTCCTTAGTACTCTTCTCTATGGCAGTGAAACCTGGACAACTTACTCACACCAAGAGAACAACTTAAACAGCTTTCATATGCGGTGTCTGCGAAGAATTCTTGGTATTAAGTGGCAAGACAAAATCACAAATACTGAAGTATTGGAAAGATCAGGTTGTGTGACAGTTTATTCCATGCTCAGTCTTCGTAGACTTAGATGGATAGGACATCTTAGGAGGATGGATGATGGTAGAATACCAAAGGATATCTTTTTTGGTGAATTACAGATGGGTAAGAGATCTCAGGGTCGGCCTCTACTACGATACAAAGATGTGTGTAAGCGGGACATGATTGATACAGGCATTGATAATGCACATTGGGAGCAAGTCGCCGCTGAACGTGTTGCATGGAGGGCAAATATCAGAAATGGAATAAAGTCAAAGGAGAAAATTATTGCAGAAAAGTCACACACCAAGCGTTTGAGACGTAAGATGGTGCATGATGGTGGAAATGACCACGTGTTCACATGCACCCACTGTGAACGGACATTTACAGCGCAAATTGGCCTTATCGGTCACACTCGCTACCGCCATAGTTAAAAGTTATTATGCCTTTTTAGAGCACAAACTATCGTCTGTCAAGACGGCAAGGTGCCAATATCAGCTTTCTACGTATCCACATATCCACCTACATACTGGTATATCTATCTAATATCCTTTCATCTACTTTTCTACCCATCCAGCCTACCTATATATCCACATACTGATGAATCTACCTACTGACCTATTTACCTAGTCAATTGTTTACTTAATTACCTTCTCATCAATCCACCTGTTTATCTACTAACCTACTTATCAACCGACCTGAAACATGCATAGCTGTGTTAGCTGTCTACATATTGCTTGCTTGTTTGTCCATCAGCTTTTTAAAAATTATTTTGCGAATAGAGTTTGAAGCATTCACTGCATTTGAGATATGGCTATTTCAAACTAACACTTCTTTTTCTTCTTTATTTTCACCTTCAGACGTCAGTACGAATTAATCTAAGAAAACATAATTCAACGTAAGCTTGATAAAATCTCAATAAATATGTCTTAAAATGAAACGGTGTAGGCCAAAATACCTTTCTCAGTTCTGCATATGTTGGGCACTCCTGAAATACATATTTATCTGTCATTTTACCAGTTCCACAGTTATATTCATCAAAACCTCCCATCTTTAGTTTATTAAACATGTGGTATTTCAGCTTGTTGTGTCTTGTGCAGTCTGAAGATAATGACTTATTCTTTTTGGTTGAATTCGTAATATAATACTTGCATATCCTTTATGCAGTCAACAGCAGCATTTGTTTTTTCTGTTATGGTCTCTTGGCCAGTTTACTTTCAGTAGTTTACCATTGCTTTCTGAGCGACAGGCACCCATACCATTTCATAAAAACCCAGCTCAAGGCGGTCTGCTACCAAATCGCCCGCAGATGTGTTTCGAACGCAGGTATACGAGATTACGAACTACGTCGTTAATACATTGGCCGTGGATCCGGCGGTCCTGTAAGTGCTTGTCTTGGCCTCATCTTAAACTATGACTCTGTCTGTCTGTCTCTCTCTCTCTCTCTCTATCTCTCTCTCTCTCTCTCTCTCTCTCTCTCTCTCTCTCTCGCTATATATATATATATATATATATATATATATATATATATATATATATATCAATGACACCAGTCGCATTAGTTCTTTCTATCCCTGACAACTGTTAATTAGTTTCTTCTATTAATGACAACTGTTACACTAGTTTCTTCTATCACTGACACCAGTGTGTGTGTGTGTGTGTGTGTGTGTTTGTGTGTGAGGGAGAGAGAGAGAGAGAGATGAGAGAGAGAGAGAGAGAGAGAGAAAGCGAAAGAGAGAGAGAGAGAGAGAGAGATAGAGAGAGAGAGAGAGAGAGAGAGAGAGAGAAAGAGAGTACTAAAACACGTAATGATAGTTATTGAATCCGGCATTCACTGTACTTTAGAAGATTCGACGTGGATGACTGTATCGTATGTTTATAATTCTCAAAGGTCTATGAACTTGATTGCTGTCACAAACGTCCCCCCCCCCCCCCCCCCCCGCACTTTCCCGGATCGGGATTAGTGTAAGTGAGAATGCTGACATAATTATATACAATTGGTTTTATAGTTGGGGCTCTGAACTCGAGTAAGACGGAAATAATATCCATATTACGGGAACGCAGTAATGATTTCGTCATCATTGCACTGGGTGTTACCCCAACTAACTCCTTCTCTTTCCGAAGAACGGAAACCCACTTAGTTTATTCGATAGATTAGTTTAGTCGATGGATCAACATCTCGGCATACGGGTGTAACCCATAAGTGCTCCGTTCTCCTCCTAACTCAGACCTGAGTCTGGAGAAACTCGGCTCAGTGCACGAACTCCATAGCACCGGCGAGGATCCTGAAATACTTTGGGTATATTTTTAAAACCACTAGGCCACTTGCAGAAAGCATCGCACAAAGCACGAACTCCAGTGATGACTCCCAGGAGTTTCCGCTAAACAACGCAGTCCACGGAACGAGCCGATGATCAGTGGAACGTGAGGCTACCGAAACCACGGCATCATATGTGGTAATGAGGAGACATGGAAACCACTGCATCAAACGTGGTAATGAGGAGGCATGGAAACCACCGCATCAAACGTGGTAATGAGGAGGCATGGAAACCACCGCATCAAACGTGGTAATGAGGAGACATGGAAACCACCGATTCAAACGTGGTAATGAGGAGACATGGAAACCACCGATTCAAACATGGTAAATAGAAGACATGGAAACCACCGCATCAAACGTGGTAATGAGACACGGAAACAAGTGCATCAAACGGGGTAATGGGGAGAAGTGGAAACCACCATACCAAACGTGGTAATGAGGAGACTTATAAACCACCGCATCAAAAGTGGTAATGAGAAGACATGGAAACTAGTCTCTTGTGCTGAGATGCGCGGTGTTAATTAATTTTCGAGGTGGAAGGGGTAGCTGAGGCGTTACGGTAGCTGCTTGTGATTCCTACACAGGATCCATCATTGTGTCGGATTCACAGTCTATGCTTCGGAAGATTGACCATGGGTGGCTGTAGTATAAATTAATTGATTTGTACAGACCTGTTGTCTCTTCAAGACCTTGCATGCATCTTCTGGTCATGCGGGGCTGGAGGTGAACGGCGAGCTAATTTTGGTGACCTCAAGAACACGAATCGTGAGGGAACTAAGGATGGGCAAGGGACTTAAATGCGGACAACATAATTCAAGTTTGCTGCAGACTGATGCAGAAATTGACCAGTCCGACGTGTGGTCAGGAACATGTGCACAGACTATGCTCACGTTGAACTCAAGCGTAGTCAATACACGTGCAACTACTTCTGGTGCACATGATTGATGTTTACGTGTGGATTAGCTTTCCCTATTACCAGTATCCCTCGGCAAACCCACTCCGACTTCATAGGTACTTGCAATTTATGCCTCTAAGTCAAATACGAGACGTCAACATTTTAGTTTAACTTGGGTTGAACCTGCTACCTCGACATCAGCACACCGGATGTTTAATAACTAGACGGCGTTTTCATTCGGCCATGCTGACCTCCAGTGTGGACGTGGATCTCATTTGCTGGTATGGCTTTATCTTTATGCTGTGACACGGTCATGTTTGACGACTGGAGAAGAGCCCAGGTAGAATAGATGACCAGTGTGTTCTACGTGCCGCGCCGCTCTCGCTACACGATGGTTCAACAATGAGATCTTCCAGGCTTTCAACCAAACCCAGTCTTCACTTATGGATTTAAACAATGAGATCTTCCAGGCTATCACCCAAACCCAGTCTTCACTTATAGATTTAAAATGACCGTGTCCTTTGCAGGACGTTTCATCCAGATGCAGGTTTTAATGGCTGTTCGTGATTTACTGGGTAGTTGTGAATTTCGTGTGGAATGCTTTTACATCTGTCCGCGGTTGTTTTTAGCGTGAACTGCATGTTCGGAACGTTGGCGGCCGGCTGTCGCTGAATTGACTGGTTTCTTTTTCGGTTCACGAGTGCATTTTTCAATAGACTCCTGAGAGTTATCGCAGGAGCTACGGTGTTCGTATTTTGTGCGGCGCTTTCGGCGGGTCGCCCTGCGGAAAAAAGACCGAGCCATATGGGATAAGACCCGGGGCAATGGAGTCGTTCTGGTGACTGCAGCTTCCATAGACGATGAACTAACTGTATTTTTCGTGGTTGGCATTCTGGCTGGGGCATTATGCACAGTTTACCTGTGTGGGCTGTTGGTTGCCGAGACTCATGTCCTCCACTTTTCACATTGGGCAGTGAGGGGCATTGTGTATGATATTCACTGGCACAGGAACGGAGCATAATGGGAACGACCTGTTGCCGTGAAGTTGGAACCGCGATTAACTAACTAACTAGCTAACTAACTAACTAACTAACTAACTAACTAACTAACTAACTAACTAACTAATTAACTGACTAACTAACTAACTAACAAACCAACAACCCAACCAACCAACCAACCTACTATCTACCTACCTACCTACCTACCTACTTACTTACTGACTGACTGACTGACTGACACTGACTAACTGACTGACTGACCTACTGACTGACTGACTGACTGACTGACTGACTGACTGACTGACTGACTGACTGACTGACTGACTGACTGACTGACTGACTGACTGACTGACTGACTGACTGACTTACTAGTTTGCCTTTGCTTTCTGAACGGGAAGCCATCATTCTATAAATAATGAAATCAAATGTTATATAGCTTGATCTACTCAAAAGAATACTTCGCGAGGAGCCAGCAGGTTTGAACAATTTTCACATGAACAAGTTATTGAAAATATAAGATAGCAAAGAATACTTTTTTTTTTAAATAATGAAAAATCTAAGAATAACATGACTTGGAAACTCTAAGACACTAAAGAAAGTACTATAGCACAAAATACTGGTGAAACAAGATTTATAAAACCAGCAGCCTAAGATGTGTGAACGTAGATATTATCATCATCAAGAGCCCTACCAGCTGGCGTAGGCGTTTATGTCTCTCCACAGATCTCGATCTTTGGTGTTCTAGATCAACACTGCTGATAATATTCATCCATGCCACCGTCTTAATCCATCCAGCAACATTCATCTTGGTCTGCCTCTGCCTCTGGCGCTTTTCCCCATGATCTTCCCAGTTGTCACGATATTCTCCAATGCCTCTCTTCTCCTCACATGACTAAATAAAACTTTGTGTTTCATTCTTATTGTTGTATATAATGTTCTAGTTTCTGAGTAGACGTACATAGATTTAAGTAGAGCCGCACCAAACAGACACTGTCAAACAGAATGATCAATGCGTTTCATGAGCAGTCCTTTGAAATCCTTATTGTTGATGACGATGGACAATTATAAACATTCAAAGCGCTAGCCACAATAGAATATTAATAGCACGTAAACCTCTGATATGAATGTGACGAATTACAGTAATGATTTCCCACGAATAAATATGTGGGCAGTAATAAAGTGAGATTTATGATGGGTTGGCGTGTTCAAATTACATCATGCCAATCTTCGGTGAAACAAACAGGCATGTCTTGACAACTGGGAGTTGAACCCACCCAAGAACAGTGTGGTGACGTCAATTCACCTGCTGCATACCCTCTAATCTCACAATCTTAATTTGACCTTTATCCCTCATTGGGGCATAGTATGTCAACCAACTCCAACTCCAAGTCGAAGTTATCATCATCCTGTGCCATGACGATTAGCGTGGGTGGTGATTTTTCGCCATCTCATTCGATCACCAGAGTCGTGTATCAGCTCTGTATTCTTGTCTCGACCATAACACGTGGCCAAGTCATCCAGGTAATGACTTCTCTGCCTTCACCTTGTTCTTTTCCCCTCAGTCGTGCCAGTTTTCACCAAGTTTTCTAGTTTATTTCTTCTAATAACGTGTCGAAAAATATTGGGACTGTCAACGTCCATCCATCCATCCATCATGTGCCATGCCGATAAGCGTGGGCGGTCATGTTCTGCCATCTCACTCGATCACCAGAGTCGTGGATCAGCTCCGTGTTCCTGTCTCGACCATGCCACGTGGCCAAGCCATCCAGGTATTTACTTCTCGGTCTTCCCCTTGGTCTCTTCCCTTCGATCTTGCCAGTCGTCACCAAGTTCTCCAAGTCATTTCTTCTCATAACATGCCCAAAAATTGTTGACTGTCTACGTCTAATGACTCTAATCAGTTTACGATCTTCATTTGTTTCTTGAAGGACTTGTTCATTGGTTTTTCTGTCTGTCCATGGTATTCTTTGCATTTTCCTCAGAAACCACATTTCCACAGCCATCAGCTGTTTTTCAGCTTGACTGCTTATTGTCCACGCTTCATATCCATACAAAATTATAGGTTCTATGTAGCACTTCAACACTCTTTTTCTCGTTTCAATTGATATCTTTTATTGGTCAGTATGTTTTTCATCTTGCAAAAGGCTACCTTCGCAATGGCAATTCTTGTTTTAATCTCTTCAAGGCATCTCCCATCAGATGTTATGACTGTTCCGAGATAACTGTATCGATTCACTTGCTTAAGAATATGCCCATTTACTCGTATATCACATTGTTGTATTTCCTTCTTCCCAATGACGACCATAATTTGTGTCTTCTTAATATTCAGTTCTAACCTTAGTTGTTCGCTGTGTGCAACAACCGCATCTACTAAATTTTGCAGGTCCTGTTCATTGTCTGCAATCAAGACTGTATCATCTGCATATCTAATGTTATTGATGTATCGTCCACCAATGTTGATTCCTTCCATAACTTCCATATTTCTGAAAGTATGTTCACTGTACAGGGAAAAAGGATCTGGAGACATAAACACATCCCTGTCTCACACCTCTTTTAATAGGCTGATATTGACCTACATCGTTATCAATTCTGATGGCAGCTTGTTGTTTCCAATATATGGTTTTTTACAAGTCTAAGGACGTTTCCATCAATTTGCAGATCTTCAAGCATCCTTATCATGTCGACATGTTTACGTCTAATATCTCTAATTAGGGGGCTGAGTGGTCTTGAGGTATGGTTTCCATCTCGAGTGCTGGAGGTCACAGGTTCGAGCCCTGGTGAGGGCCCCGGTGAGGGCCGGGATAACAAAATTTCCCCTGGTATCTGAGTAGTGGGATCGGGCGCCCATGTGTATTGTTGCGCACTTAAAACATCCCTTGGCAGTTGGAAATAGAAAAAAAAAGAGTAGCCCAACGGCGCTGCCCGTGCAAAGTTTCGAGTTAGAAATCTACCTAAAGTATTTCAGGATCCTCGCCGGTACTACGGAGTTCGTGAACTGAGCTGAGATTCTCCGTACTCAGGCTTGAGTTTGGAGTAGAACAGAGACATATGGGTTACACCCGTGTGCCATGATGTTGTTCCGTCGACTAAACTAAACAAAACTAATATCTCTAATTAGCCTGCACTTCACGTTTGTTTCTTGTCAAACTGGCAAGACCCCGGGTCCAGAAAACATCACAACAGAAATGATCAATGCCTTAGAATAATATGGAATAGATGATTGTAGATCTACAAATTTATAGGAAAGACCTTAGATTTGTAAAAAAAAAAAAAAACATTTATTGGAAACAACAAGCTGCCATAAAGATTCAGATTGAACTAGGTCAACATCAGCATATAAAGAGAGGTGTGCGGCATAGAAATGTAATGTCTCCAGATCTTGTTTCCCTATACAGTGAAAATATTTTCCTTAATTTAGAAGAAATGAGACGAATCACTAAGGGGGGTGTAACATGAATAACATTAGATATGCGGTTGATACAGTTTTGATTGCAGACAAAGAGCAGATTCTGCAACATTTAGTAGATGCGATTGATGCACACAGTGAACAACTGGGGTTAGAATTAGCTTGTAAAAAGACACAGATTATGGTCGTAACTAGGAAGAAAGAATTATCACAATGAATGTTATATACAAGTAAATGGGACTATTTTTAAACAAGTCAATCGGTACAGTTATTTCAGAACAGTCATAACATTTGATGGGAGATGCCTTGAAGAGATTAGAACAAGAATCGCCACGGCGAAGGTAGACTTTTGCAAGATGGACTACATACTGACAAATAAAATGATGTAATTTGCAACGAGAAAAGGATGTTGAAGTGCTACATAGAAACTGTTCTTATGCATGGATGTAAAACATGGACAATGAGCAGACAATTTAAAAAGCATCTGATGGCTGTGGGAATGTGGTTTCTGAGGAAAATGCAAAGAATACCTTGGATAGACCAATGACTAAGTCCAACAGAAAACAAACGAAAACCGTAAAGTGATTAAAGAAATTAAACGAAGGCAATCACAATTTTCGGACATTATATGAGCAGGAATAAAGTGGAGAACTTGGTGACAACTGGCATGACCGAGGGGGAAAGAACAAGATGAAGACAGAGAAGTAAATACCTGTATGGCTTGGCAGCGTGGTATGGTCGAGACAAGAACACAGCTGATCTACGACTCTGGTGATCGAGTGAGATGATGAAACATGACCGCCGACGTTTATCGCCATCGCACATGATGATGAGGAATATGGAGTTAATGGTCGAAATCGGCAGTGGGAGATAAGAAATTAGATTGCGTTGAATTCGATACCTTGGGACGCAGAAAGCTCGGAAAGCATTGCCATATTATTGAAATAAAATTGCCTAGTTAATCACAAATAACCACTAAATCCTAATGTTCACAGCAACGTCCTGTAAAGGAACGCAACTAACTCTCTAACTATCCATTGTGCCAGTAAACAGATATTATGTATGTGGTTGTGTATTCGCTTGTTTACATCGATTAGTTTTTACTCTAGTCGCGTCAACTATGTTGACAGAATGCGGGAATTACCGGTAAATGCGACACAGAAAGTAGGCCTTACATTCTGCGTGATAGTTTGTTCGATAATGACACTTCAGAGAGCTTTCAAACATTTGCAGAATCGTCAATGAAATGGGGACTAGGCCAAGCGTGCAATACGCAACTGCTTTGAATGGATGGGATACCTGGACAGAATGTCAGTGGAACAATCGACATTACACACATACATACACACATACACACACACACATACAAACGTATACAGACACACACACATACACACACACATACACCACATTTATATATTATCAAGTGCCATGCCAGTAGGCGTTCATGACTCTCCACAGATCACGGTCTTTGGTTTTCTGGATCAACTCTGCTGATGATATTTCTCCATGCCACCGTCTCAATCCATTCAGGATTATTTCTTTTAGTCTAGTTCTTTCTAATTTGTTCATTTGGATTCCACGATTCATAGCAATACAGCAATACAGGTTCTATATAGCACTTCAGCGCTCTCCTGTTTACATTCAATAATAGTGACTTATTGCATAAGATACTCTTCATTTTCTTACATGCAGCTCGTGGTAGGGAAAGCTAATATCATCTAAGGCCTACAGTACCATGTAGTGTAGGACTGGGAGGTCTTGGACCTGAGGAATTAAGCCGCCTGACTATTGCAGTCGCCATGAACTCTGCAGTTTACAGTTTTCTTTTTGCCCTGGACAGAAAAACTCCATACTTTACCGACGATTCGAACACAGTGCTCACAAAGAAGAAACGGACATTCTTGGCCACTCAGCTAGTCGCTCCTCTTAACAACCTCTCATAATATCATTAAAACATACTAGCACGTGCAATGATATATTCTGCTAGACATCGGGAGATGTTGAGAATCATGATCGTCCATGTCACATGGCACTGTATGTAATGATAACAACGACAACAATGGTGATCCGTTTGCCCGATATCACCACCCAGAGGCCTGTTCCGTCGTGTCGCGTCACGTACCGTCAGCCCCTGAAAATAGAACATAGCCAGAAGTAATTCTGGACAAGCCACTGTCCTGAAAGTTAATCCTACGGTACAGACCAGTAACTGAGCCGTGCAAAGAGGACAGGTCCACCAGCATGGCAGAGGCCTTGTCAATCACTCCTTTGTTCTCGGCTCCTGCGCTCCCTTCCATCCTCTTCTGTCTTTCACTCTCTCTTTTTCAACACGTTTTTCCCCCCATTAAAATTGGGCATACTAATGAATCATTAGCATTTTACAGTAACAAGAGAATTAATCAGCCTTGAGACATGAGGGAATAACTTTCTACAGGCCGTGGGACTGAGGCTCCATAGTTCTTCATCGCTGAAGACGAGGGAGTGGTGGTGGAAGGAGGAGCAATTGGTGTGATTTCCATTTCTTCACTTCTTTATTTGGATACTATCGGTTTTGCAAATCGTGGGAGGCAGCGAAAAATGGATGTCGGATCGGGAGGTAATGAGGAATTAATAGCAATAAAATGATGAAAATGCCAGAGCAAACATGAAGTGATGGGAGTGTGGCAGAAGCAGAAAACAATTAAAGAAAGAGAAAATGAAACTATTAAAACAAGCTAGGCACAAAATAGGGAGGGAGGGAGAAAGAGCAAGAGAGAGAGAGGGGAGGGAGAGAGAGAAAAGAAGGAGAGAGAGAGAGAGAGAGAGAGAGAGAGAGAGAGAGAGAGAGAGAGAGAGAGAGAGAGAGAGATTAATTGACTGATTTTCACGTATAGAAAAAAAATATGGAAACTAATTTAACTGATTTTTAATCACTATAATCCGGAATTTGAACCAAACATTAAAAAGTAAAATAATGAGTGTGAAATATTGAAAATATTCAGCAAACAAGTAAAACCTCTTCCAATCTCTTGTGATGTAATTGGCACATATGTAGTTCACACACCGTACTATGAAACTTCTTAATGGCGAGGAAGAGATTGGGGTTTTGTGGGATTTATCCATGGTGGTGTCTTATCTTAGGCATTGAATTCGGTTCATTAGGTAAACTCCACTTAACCTTACACAACTGATCTGGGACACAGTGTGACAAGGACAACAATAGATAAACAAGAATTGTAGCAGCAAATGTGAATTACCTTCAAAGAATATTTTTGTGATTTTTTTTTTTTTTTTGGATGTAGTTAGTTGAGAAATTATCTCGGGAATTAAGCAGGTACAAGGTCATAAATGAATTTTATTGAGCAACAATGATACATTTATACGCTGTTCAGCAGATAGGTGCAGGATGTGGCAGATGATGTCCAGATGGGTGTATCGGAGGCGAGACACCTTGCTTATGATCCCGACGTTTTCCCAACGGTTGTTATGGTAGTGAAGTCCCGCGGAGGACATGCTACTGAATGGGACGCAGAGGTGTTTCCAAGGCACCAGGGCCGGGTTATATACTGGCCAAGACCTATTGATGCTTCCTCGTCGAGCGTCCTGGGCAACAGGTCCCTTCGGGGTCCTGGCTATAGTCAGAAGGATCACCGATTCCTCCGAAGTCGGAGAATGTCTGCCTTTACGGCGAGGAACCACCAGTCTGCACACCAATAAGCCAGACATGAGACAAGGGATACTCAAGCAAACCTCAGGTCCTGTATGACATTACACTGATGTTGGACAACAGGATGCCTTCATCCGACATACAGGACTTCGCGTTGGAGCTCAACGAACACAGGCAAGGCAAGGCATGCTACTGAATGCATGAACATTGATACAGGCGGTTCGGTCATGCGAGAAGACTACTGTCACAAAATAAAACCGTGTGTTTAACCGGTTGATTATTATAGAGGATTTTCTGATTAAACCGACTATCTGCCAGCGACTACTATTTTACTAACAGTAAAAACAAATCGGATGTCAAAATCACAGGACAATATTTGTAGTTGCACGTGTACATCTCTAACGGATTGGGAACATTCGGTGGTGATGAAGACAGGTCCCGGCATCGCTTGACAGTTTGTCAACAGTCAGAGACAAACCGGAATTGGCAGCGAGAGACAGGAAACAGTACATCTGTCAAGTCTTAGTTCCGGAACATCAAGAAGATTGACGGCTGGTTACTGGCAACTGTGTTGAGAGTATACAGGAACTCGCTGGCTTGTTTTGAGAATCTAAACAATTAATGACAACGTTGACAAGGACTAAAGCCAGGAAAATAGATTCTTGACAATGGCTGATATGTCCAAATAACACCTGTGTGGACAGGAAGAATACAGTCACGTGACCAATTAGAGGTTTTGCCATAAACCATGATTGGAGATGAGGAGTTGACAAAAACCGTGGATTATGATGGACGTGTTTGTGGGAGAGCTCTACAGTGCTAGATAAATTTAACATTAACTAGCATGTGTCGTTATGGCAAAGTGTAGTAGCCATCCCGGGAATGAGGCGGTTGTGCATAAGGTAGTCAATATAGTCAATTAGTTCTAATTAATATGGGCTGTAGGCTTGTAAAAACTATAGTGTGATGATTAGCACTGTTAGTGGAAAACTAACTAGAGTAGGGAAGTGATACTTGGCTCTGTTAGTTGAAAATAGATTAGTGAAGTGTTGATAAGCTTTACTAGTTGAGAATTGAGTAATGAGGGATAATTGGGATTTTCCCGTAGGTGTCCCTGGTGGTCGGGGTTCCGCATTCTGTTTGCTGATATTTTTTGTCTTGGCCTGATGATAACCTATGTGGTCAGTTCATATGTCCCTGATGGGTTCATTATATTTTCTGAGTGAGGCCGATGGCCCACGATCATCTAATAGAGATCAGTGACGGGGAGGCTATCACCAGTTGTATGATTTATTTTACAGGTTCCTCGGGTTGGAATGAAGAACCCGGACCCAATGTAACATCCGATCCCGGATAAATTATGATGTGGAGAGATGGGCCAGCAACTTTCGCAATGGAAGAAGTTAAGACACATTGCTCGGTGGAGTCTAATGGTATATGTATCCTACATGAGTGAATACCAATCGTTAACACACCTGAAGTGATGGAGGTTCAGCCCATGTGGAACTAGATCAGTAGGGACTGATGTTCACAGTAGATGAAACCAAACATTGAAGTGTAGTTGTTCCACGTATCAAGGAAATCAGAACTTTCAGACTATATCTAGTGAATAAAGCAAGCCATTTTATTCTAGATACATTAACTGTTTAATAGTGAGAACTAGTGAACATTTATCAAGAGACAAAAAGACTTGTTAGTAGGACAGTGTTCCATGTTTGTTTTCACTGCGCCGGAATTATGAAGCCGGAGTTTCTATAAACTATTAGGAACAGTTGCGTTAGGAAATATACTAGTATTTTCCACGGATTATATTTACATGAGATTCAGATCTCATGGTCATCAGAGTTCCTGGAGGAGGACATGTCTGGAGAGAAGGATACGACTTCGGTGAGGTTTTTCGTACTGACTTGAATGATGTCGTGTGATCCTTGCCATGATGTGTACACTATGATCCTGAACTTTGAAGGCTGACACATACATTTATGTTATAATACACGACACACTTTTTCTTCGCATACACGTCTCATATACGTTACACTTTTCTTTTAATAAATTAGTCTTTATTAATTTTTAGAAGCAAGATTTGTTGAGTATGTTGCGTTGGGGAAGTATGAGAGGGGGCATAGTACGACAGTGAGAGAGTGATAGGAAAAGGTGTCCATAGGCTGATGGAGTGTGTTGGACGGAAGCTGGTGGATTCTCCAGAATATTGAGAGGAAAAAAAAATTATAATGTGGGTGTCGACTCTCCTCACTCCAGGGACGACACTTTAAAGGAGGACACGACATTATTGGGGGCTCGTAAACGTGATCTTTGGACAGCGGGATCTCTCGTAAACGGAATCTTTGGACAGCGGGATCTCTCGTAAACGGAATCCTTGGACAGCGGGATCTCCCGTAAACGGTAATCCTTGGACAGCGGGATCTCCTGCAAGCAGGAACCTTTGACAGTGGGATCTTCTGACAACGGGGTCTTTTGACACGGGATCCTTAGTTATAAAAGGGAGATATCATTTTGGAGAATCCAGCTAGAGTGAATGTGGATAGGGGTTAGGACTAATTATCTTACCTGTTCACACTTCACACGTCTGCATAGGTCTGTGGTCCTGATTCTACTCTTGTCACTAAGTGAATGTGCTGTGTGTGGTAATATCTAGATTTATAGTACTTGTTCATATATCTGTATAGTAATTTGCAGTTATATTGTACTAGACCGGCTAGCTTACCTCTCTGTATAATGGCCACCCCTAAACTAACCACGTTAGAATTAAAGGCAAAGGGGAAGAAATGGGATTGGGGGGTTCTGCTCTAACGGATTACATACAGGAAGTGGAGAGAGAGTATCGTCAAGCAGAAAGGGAAGATCGAAAGGCCGAGTTGGAATTGAGAAGGATGGAGTTGGAACAAGAAGCTAGGAAATTGAAGCTGAGCAAGCAGCTAGGAAATTAGAAACTGAACAGGAAGCACAGAAAAGGGAGCACGAGTACCGGATGAGGGAACTCGAGTTGAAGAGTCAATCTAATGGAGAAACTGAGGGAGCAGTTGGAGGTTCCTCCATCCCAGGCTCAACACCAGTAGGTGGACATGGGTACCATGCTATGAAGTTTCCTTTGGCGGTCTACGAGGAGGACAAAGAGAAGATTGACCAGTACCTTCAACGCTTCGAGGCTATGTCATGTTGCTATGGGTCTGGAGCGTAACAAATGGAATCTTAAGCTATCCCAGGGATTACGCGGGACCGGATACGAGGTTTATACTCGCCTGCCACCAGGACATGAGAACAATTATGACGAGTTAAAGACGGCTCTGCTGAAACGATTCGAGGTTACGTCACATACCTACCGGAAAAAATTTCGAGCAGCGAAACGAGAACCGGGAGAGTTGTTTGCCGCCTACAGTTTGCGTCTTAAATCTTATCTCCATAAGTGGATGGATTTGGCTGGGTTCGCACATGACTATGAGAGTCTGGAAGAGCTCATGGTGGTCGACCAGCTGAAGAAGCAAATGTCTAAACCTCTCAGGACGTTCCTGGGAGAACAAGGAGCGGAACGTATTGACCTCGTGACTAAATTAGCAGAACGGTTCGTCGAGGTACATGGGGAGGCAGGGGAAAACCTTTCCACCAACTCCAAAAGTCAAGAGAAACATGATAAGAAGAAAGCCAAAAACTCAGGAACAAAAAAGTGGGAACCTTATGTGCAAAAATCAGAGGATAGTTCAGAGAAGAAGAAGGAGGGAAGCAAGAGCACTTCAAGCTCTACACCTAAACGACCGTGGTCGGAGAAGTGGTGTTCAATTTGTAAGTCACCCTCTCACAATACGAGGGACTGCAAATCGAAGGCTAAGAACCCTCACTTTGCAGCATGTCAAGTGACTTCCAAGGAGGTTGTCACGGAAAATGCCAAGGTCAACAAGGAAGCTCGCCACCAGGAGAGCTCACTCAAGTCCGACAATAGAAAATCTAGGACAGGGAAATGGTGCAACCAATGCAAGTCAAACACGCACAATGCTATTGACTGCAGGGAAAGTCAGGAGACACTCAATTCGTCGTGTGCTCAGGGAAACCTAAGGTGGAGCCCACCGAACAGGTCGAGGCCGAGGAAGAGACTCCAGACCAGGAAAAACCACCTGTAGTGGAATTGGTAGAGGTTAACGGTCGTCAAGTGGAGTGTTTATACGACACAGGACTGGACGGGGAGGCCGTGATTTCTGCGGATCTGGTACATCCAGAACAATTCACAGGTGAAACATTGGATATACAGCCTGCACAGAAGAGTGCTGTAACCATGAAGTTGCCCATTGCTAATGTGGAGATTCGGTCAAGGTACGTCACCGGCACCATCAAGGCCGCTGTATTGACCGATCCCATTTTTCCAGTCATCCTAGGTTGCCGGTATGTCTTTCTGGGAATGCCCAGGGAGCCAATCCATATGGGAGCAATGCAGACTCGCTCTCAGACGAAAACGGAAGAGGCAGACGCAATTGTGACTAACCCAATGCCGGGGGAGCTACGAACTGCCCAGAGTGAGGATGATACTTTACGTCCTTGCTACAAAAAGCTGCAAAAAAGTGCTGATCCACCAGGACGGGGGCAGTACTACATGAAGAATAGGATACTCTACAGGAGAGCAGGAAGGGGAGACAACCTATACGGTCAGTTGGTCGTCCCGAAAGCTCACCGGTCCCAGATTCTTCATATGGGGCATACCATCTCCTTTAGTGGACACATGGGTATTGCCGCCACCATGCAGCGGATTTCCTGCCACTACTATTGGCCGGGAATGACAGATGATGTGCGTCGGTATGTGAAGTCATGCCCTGAGTGCCAGAGGGTGGCACCGAAAACACTGGACAGCACCGGTGGTGTTGGGTGAGATGCCCATCATGAACTCTCCTTTCGAGAGGGTAGCCATCGATATCGTGGGTCCACTTCCCAGGACTAGGAAGAGGAACATGTATATACTCACAATGGTGGATTGCTGTACAATGTGGGGTGAAGCCATACCGTTGACCACGATTGACTCGAAAAGAGTGGCGGACGCACTGATGGAGGCCTTTACCAGATTAGGCTTTCCGGATCAAATTCTGACGGACAATGGATCTCAGTTTTGTGGAAAACTCATGGAGGAGGTATTTAGGGTGTTTCACTCTAACCACATACATACCAGCCCTTACCACCCTCAAGCCAATGGACAAGTAGAGCGTTTCAACGGCACGTTGATGACAATGCTCAGGAAACTAGCGCAGGAAAAACCTGATAGGTGGGATGAATATATCCCAGCAGCACTCTTTGCCTATCGGGAAGTTCCTCATGGCTCAACAGGACTACCACCCGCTACGTTGCTGTTTGGTCGTCCAATCAAAGGACCGTTGGAAGCCATGTTGAGGAGTTGGACTGAAGAGGGGACGTCAGAAGAAGTGATCTCATCCTATCAAATACGTGGAGGAACTGAAAGAAAAACTCCACAAGGGATGGACTCTGGCAAATCAAAACTTGAAAAAAGCCAGGAAAAGACATGCGGCTTACTACAACCGTAGGTCTAAAGAAAGATCTCTAGAGGTGGGAGACAAAGTCTTGTTGCTACTCCCAACGGGAAACAACAAACTGGAGATAGGTTGGCAAGGACCATTTCCCGTGGAAAGGGTAATATCCAGAACCAACTATCAGATCCGGATCCGGGGAAAGTCGAAGATTTTCCATATCAATCTCTTGCGGAAATACGAAGAGAGACCCGGAGACAAGACAGCTCACCTCATGGCAATGGCAGTTGCAGTGGAGACAGAAGTGGGAACCAGCGAGGGCAGGGAATATCCCTTGGAACACCAGGAAACATATAGGGATGTGCAAGTGAACCCTGATCTGACCTCCCAGGAGAGGGAAAGGATAACCCAGGTTCTCAAGTCTCATAAGGAGATACTGACTGATAAACCAGGACGAACGAGGTTGGTGGAGTTCGAGATGACTTTGACCACGCAAGAGCCTGTTCGCCAAAAGGTTTACCCTGTGCCATTCTCTAAAGAAAAGGCCCTGGAGGAGGAAATACAAAAACTGCTGGAGGATGACGTGATTGCACCATCCACATCCCCATACAATGCGGGGGTAGTTTTGTTACGCAAACCAAGTGGAGAACACCGGTTGTGTATAGACTACCGACTTCTGAACAGTCATACACAATTTCAGGTGGAACCTTTGCCGAATCCAACTCAGTTATTCGCTAGGCTCCATAAGGCTCGGTACTTTTCAAAGGTGGATCTGAGTCGGGGGTACTATCAGATACCAGTCAAACCGGAGATTCGACCACTGTTAGCTTTCAGTACACCCAGTGGACACTACGAATTCAAGGTCATGCCCTTTGGACTCAGCAATGCACCTAGTGTGTTTACACGCATGATGAGGACTTTACTAGATCCGTTACAGGATCCATCCATCATCTCATTCATGGATGATATTCTGATTTCCAGTGACAGCTTGGATGACCACTTACAATCCTTGGAGAGAGTGTTTAATAGGCTCACGGAAGCAGGGCTTACTGCTCGTCCAACCAAGTGCATGATTGGTTACCAGACTCTGGAATTTCTAGGTCACACCATCACTCCAGGACACATTGTTCCAGAAGAGATGAACCTGGAGAAAATCAGAAATGCACCAAGGCCAAAAACGAAGAAGGATGTGCGATCTTTTCTCTCGTTGTGTGGGTTCTACCACAAATTTATCCCACATTTCACTGAATTGGGAGCTCCGTGGACGGAAACCTTGAAAAAGGGATTCCCGGATCAAATCATTTGGACACCAGAATGTGAGAATGCCTATAGTCAGTCAAAGGAGGCCTTGGTCAGCAAACCTGTATTACAGCTCCCTGACCTTTCCAAACAATTTGTGTTGAGAACAGATGCGAGTGCGATTGGAATTGGAGCCGCTTTGTTACAGGAAGGAAAAGACGATGCTTCGGTTTTGAAACCTGTGGCATACGCAAGTAAGAAACTTCTACAGGCGGAGAGGAATTATTCAACCGTCGAGAGAGAGTGCTTGTCCCTCGTATGGGCAGTGCAAAAATTTCAGCCATATTTGTATGGAGTTAAGTTTCGAGTCCAGTCGGATCATCAACCCCTGATGTTCTTGGCTACTTCTCAGAAGCTCAACGCCCGTTTGATGCGGTGGTCGTTGTTACTTCAACCTTATAATTTCACAGTAGAGTACATTCCTGGGAAGGAAAATGTTGGAGCGGATTTCTTGTCAAGACACCCAGCTCCTGAAGAAGAAGAATGAATCATCTGGATTAAACTCACGGTGGAGAAGAGTGAGATGGACTACTCTCTTAGGAGGGGGCCTATGTCACAAAATAAAACCGTGTGTTTAACCGGTTGATTATTATAGAGGATTTTCTGATTAAACGGACTATCTGCCAGCGACTACTATTTTACTAACAGTAAAAACAAATCGGATGTCAAAATCCCAGGACAATATTTGTAGTTGCACGTGTACATCTCTAACGGATTGGGAACATTCGGTGGTGATGAAGACAGGTCCCGGCATCGCTTGACAGTTTGTCAACAGTCAGAGACAAACCGGAATTAGCAGCGAGAGACAGGAAACAGTACATCTGTCAAGTCTTAGTTCCGGAACATCAAGAAGATTGACGGCTGGTTACTGGCAACTGTGTTGAGAGTATACAGGAACTCGCTGGCTTGTTTTGAGAATCTAAACAATTAATGACAACGTTGACAAGGACTAAAGCCAGGAAAATAGATTCTTGACAATGGCTGATATGTCCAAATAACACCTGTGTGGACAGGAAGAATACAGTCACGTGACCAATTAGAGGTTTTGCCATAAACCATGATTGGAGATGGGGAGTTGACAAAAACCGTGGATTATGATGGACGTGTTTGTGGGAGAGCTCTACAGTGCTAGATAAATTTAACATTAACTAGCATGTGTCGTTATGGCAAAGTGTAGTAGCCATCCCGGGAATGAGGCGGTTGTGCATAAGGTAGTCAATATAGTCAATTAGTTCTAATTAATATGGGCTGTAGGCTTGTAAAAACTATAGTGTGATGATTAGCACTGTTAGTGGAAAACTAACTAGAGTAGGGAAGTGATACTTGGCTCTGTTAGTTGAAAATAGATTAGTGAAGTGTTGATAAGCTTTACTAGTTGAGAATTGAGTAATGAGGGATAATTGGGATTTTCCCGTAGGTGTCCCTGGTGGTCGGGGTTCCGCATTCTGTTTGCTGATATTTTTTGTCTTGGCCTGATGATAACCTATGTGGTCAGTTCATATGTCCCTGATGGGTTCATTATATTTTCTGAGTGAGGCCGATGGCCCACGATCATCTAATAGAGATCAGTGACGGGGAGGCTATCACCAGTTGTATGATTTATTTTACAGGTTCCTCGGGTTGGAATGAAGAACCCGGACCCAATGTAACATCCGATCCCGGATAAATTATGATGTGGAGAGATGGGCCAGCAACTTTCGCAATGGAAGAAGTTAAGACACATTGCTCGGTGGAGTCTAATGGTATATGTATCCTACATGAGTGAATACCAATCGTTAACACACCTGAAGTGATGGAGGTTCAGCCCATGTGGAACTAGATCAGTAGGGACTGATGTTCACAGTAGATGAAACCAAACATTGAAGTGTAGTTGTTCCACGTATCAAGGAAATCAGAACTTTCAGACTATATCTAGTGAATAAAGCAAGCCATTTTATTCTAGATACATTAACTGTTTAATAGTGAGAACTAGTGAACATTTATCAAGAGACAAAAAGACTTGTTAGTAGGACAGTGTTCCATGTTTGTTTTCACTGCGCCGGAATTATGAAGCCGGAGTTTCTATAAACTATTAGGAACAGTTGCGTTAGGAAATATACTAGTATTTTCCACGGATTATATTTACATGAGATTCAGATCTCATGGTCATCAGAGTTCCTGGAGGAGGACATGTCTGGAGAGAAGGATACGACTTCGGTGAGGTTTTTCGTACTGACTTGAATGATGTCGTGTGATCCTTGCCATGATGTGTACACTATGATCCTGAACTTTGAAGGCTGACACATACATTTATGTTATAATACACGACACACTTTTTCTTCGCATACACGTCTCATATACGTTACACTTTTCTTTTAATAAATTAGTCTTTATTAATTTTTAGAAGCAAGATTTGTTGAGTATGTTGCGTTGGGGAAGTATGAGAGGGGGCATAGTACGACAGTGAGAGAGTGATAGGAAAAGGTGTCCATAGGCTGATGGAGTGTGTTGGACGGAAGCTGGTGGATTCTCCAGAATATTGAGAGGAAAAAAAAAAATTATAATGTTGGTGTCGACTCTCCTCACTCCAGGGACGACACTTTAAAGGAGGACACGACATTATTGGGGGCTCGTAAACGTGATCTTTGGACAGCTGGATCTCTCGTAAACGGAATCTTTGGACAGCGGGATCTCTCGTAAACGGAATCCTTGGACAGCGGGATCTCCCGTAAACGGTATCCTTGGACAGCGAGATCTCCTGCAAGCAGGAACCTTTGACAGTGTGATCTTCTGACAACGGGGTCTTTTGACACGGGATCCTTTGTTATAAGAGGGAGATATCATTTTGGAGAATCCAGCTAGAGTGAATGTGGATAGGGGTTAGGACTATTATCTTACCTGTTCACACTTCACACGTCACCATAGGTCTGTGGTCCTGATTCTACTCTTGTCACTAAGTGAATGTGCTGTTTGTAGTAATATCTAGATTTATAGTACTTGTTCATATATCTGTATAGTAATTTGCAGTTATATTGTACTAGACCGGCTAGCTTACCTCTCTGTATAATGGCCACCCCTAAACTAACCACGTTAGAATTAAAGGCAAAGGGGGAAGAAATGGGATTGGGGAGTTCTGCTCTAACGGATTACATACAGGAAGTGGAGAGAGAGTATAGTCAAGCAGAAAGGGAAGATCGAAAGGACGAGTTGGAATTGAGAAGGATGGAGTTGGAACAAGAAGCTAGGAAATTGGAAGCTGAGCAAGCAGCTAGGAAATTAGAAACTGAACAGGAAGCACAGAAAAGGGAGCACGAGTACCGGATGAGGGAACTCGAGTTGAAGAGTCAATCTAATGGAGAAACTGAGGGAGCAGTTGGAGGTTCCTCCATCCCAGGCTCAACACCAGTAGGTGGACATGGGTACCATGCTATGAAGTTTCCTTTAGCGGTCTACGAGGAGGACAAAGAGAAGATTGACCAGTACCTTCAACGCTTCGAGGCTATGTCTGTTGCTATGGGTCTGGAGCGTAACAAATGGAATCTTAAGCTATCCCATGGATTACGCGGGACCGGATACGAGGTTTATACTCGCCTGCCACCAGGACATGAGAACAATTATGATGAGTTAAAGACGGCTCTGCTGAAACGATTCGAGGTTACGTCACATACCTACCGAAAAAAATTTCGAGCAGCGAAACGAGAACCAGGAGAGTTGTTTGCCGCCTACAGTTTGCGTCTTAAATCTTATCTCCATAAGTGGATGGATTTGGCTGGGTTCGCACATGACTATGAGAGTCTGGAAGAGCTCATGGTGGTCGACCAGCTGAAGAAGCAAATGTCTAAACCTCTCAGGACGTTCCTGGGAGAACAAGGAGCGGAACGTATTGACCTCGTGACTAAATTAGCAGAACGGTTCGTCGAGGTACATGGGGAGGCAGGGGAAACCCTTTCCACTAACTCCAAAAGTCAAGAGAAACATGACAAGAAGAATGCCAAAAACACAGGAACAAAAAAGTGGGAACCTTATGTGCAAAAATCAGAGGATAGTTCAGAGAAGAAGAAGGAGGGAAGCAAGAGCACTTCAAGCTCTACACCTAAACGACCGTGGTCGGAGAAGTGGTGTTCAATTTGTAAGTCACCCTCTCACAATACGAGGGACTGCAAATCGAAGGCTAAGAACCCTCACTTTGCAGCATGTCAAGTGACTTCCAAGGAGGTTGTCACGGAAAATGCCAAGGTCAACAAGGAAGCTCGCCACCAGGAGAGCTCACTCAAGTCCGACAATAGAAAATCTAGGACAGGGAAATGGTGCAACCAATGCAAGTCAAACACGCACAATGCTATTGACTGCAGGGAAAAGTCAGGAGACACTCATTTCGTCGTGTGCTCAGGGAAACCTAAGGTGGAGCCCACCGAACAGGTCGAGGCCGAGGAAGAGACTCCAGACCAGGAAAAACCACCTGTAGTGGAATTGGTAGAGGTTAACGGTCGTCAAGTGGAGTGTTTATACGACACAGGACTGGACGGGGAGGCCGTGATTTCTGCGGATCTGGTACATCCAGAACAATTCACAGGTGAAACCTTGGATATACAGCCTGCACAGAAGAATGCTGTAACAATGAAGTTGCCTATTGCTAATGTGGAGATTCGCTCAAGGTACGTCACCGGCACCATCAAGGCCGCTGTATTGACCGATCCCATTTTTCCAGTCATCCTAGGTTGCCGGTATGTCTTTCTGGGAATGCCCAGGGAGCTAATCCATATGGGAGCAATGCAGACACGCTCTCAGACGAAAACGGAAGAGGCAGACGCAATTGTGACTAACCCAATGCCGGGGGAGCTACGAACTGCCCAGAGTGAGGATGATACTTTACGTCCTTGCTACAAAAAGCTGCAAAAAAGTGCTGATCCACCAGGACGGGGGCAGTACTACATGAAGAATAGGATACTCTACAGGAGAGCAGGAAGGGGAGACAACCTATACGGTCAGTTGGTCGTCCCGAAAGCTCACCGGTCCCAGATTCTTCATATGGGGCATACCATCTCCTTTAGTGGACACATGGGTATTGCCGCCACCATGCAGCGGATTTCCTGCCACTACTATTGGCCGGGAATGACAGATGATGTGCGTCGGTATGTGAAGTCATGCCCTGAGTGCCAGAGGGTGGCACCGAAACACTGGACAGCACCGGTGGTGTTGGGTGAGATGCCCATCATGAACTCTCCTTTCGAGAGGGTAGCCATCGATATCGTGGGTCCACTTCCCAGGACTAGGAAGAGGAACATGTATATACTCACAATGGTGGATTGCTGTACAATGTGGGGTGAAGCCATACCGTTGACCACGATTGACTCGAAAAGAGTGGCGGACGCACTGATGGAGGCCTTTACCAGATTAGGCTTTCCGGATCAAATTCTGACGGACAATGGATCTCAGTTTTGTGGAAAACTCATGGAGGAGGTATTTAGGGTGTTTCACTCTAACCACATACATACCAGCCCTTACCACCCTCAAGCCAATGGACAAGTAGAGCGTTTCAACGGCACGTTGATGACAATGCTCAGGAAACTAGCGCAGGAAAAACCTGATAGGTGGGATGAATATATCCCAGCAGCACTCTTTGCCTATCGGGAAGTTCCTCATGGCTCAACAGGACTACCACCCGCTACGTTGCTGTTTGGTCGTCCAATCAAAGGACCGTTGGAAGCCATGTTGAGGAGTTGGACTGAAGAGGGGACGTCAGAAGAAGTGATCTCATCCTATAAATACGTGGAGGAACTGAAAGAAAAACTCCACAAGGGATGGACTCTGGCAAATCAAAACTTGAAAAAAGCCAGGAAAAGACATGCGGCTTACTACAACCGTAGGTCTAAAGAAAGATCTCTAGAGGTGGGAGACAAAGTCTTGTTGCTACTCCCAACGGGAAACAACAAACTGGAGATAGGTTGGCAAGGACCATTTCCCGTGGAAAGGGTAATATCCAGAACCAACTATCAGATCCGGATCCGGGGAAAGTCGAAGATTTTCCATATCAATCTCTTGCGGAAATACGAAGAGAGACCCGGAGACAAGACAGCTCACCTCATGGCAATGGCAGTTGCAGTGGAGACAGAAGTGGGAACCAGCGAGGGCAGGGAATATCCCTTGGAACACCAGGAAACATATACGGATGTGCAAGTGAACCCTGATCTGACCTCCCAGGAGAGGGAAAGGATAACCCAGGTTCTCAAGTCTCATAAGGAGATACTGACTGATAAACCAGGACGAACGAGGTTGGTGGAGTTCGAGATGACTTTGACCACGCAAGAGCCTGTTCGCCAAAAGGTTTACCCTGTGCCATTCTCTAAAGAAAAGGCCCTGGAGGAGGAAATACAAAAACTGCTGGAGGATGACGTGATTGCACCATCCACATCCCCATACAATGCGGGGGTAGTTTTGTTACGCAAACCAAGTGGAGAACACCGGTTGTGTATAGACTACCGACTTCTGAACAGTCATACACAATTTCAGGTGGAACCTTTGCCGAATCCAACTCAGTTATTTGCTAGGCTCCATAAGGCTCGGTACTTTTTAAAGGTGGATCTGAGTCGGGGGTACTATCAGATACCAGTCAAACCGGAGATTCGACCACTGTTGGCTTTCAGTACACCCAGTGGACACTACGAATTCAAGGTCATGCCCTTTGGACTCAGCAATGCACCTAGTGTGTTTACACGCATGATGAGGACTTTACTAGATCCGTTACAGGATCCATCCATCATCTCATTCATGGATGATATTCTGATTTCCAGTGACAGCTTGGATGACCACTTACAATCCTTGGAGAGAGTGTTTAATAGGCTCAAGGAAGCAGGGCTTACTGCTCGTCCAACCAAGTGCATGATTGGTTACCAGACTCTGGAATTTCTAGGTCACACCATCACTCCAGGACACATTGTTCCAGAAGAGAAGAACCTGGAGAAAATCAGAAATGCACCAAGGCCAAAAACGAAGAAGGATGTGCGATCTTTTCTCTCGTTGTGTGGGTTCTACCACAAATTTATCCCACATTTCACTGAATTGGGAGCTCCGTGGACGGAAACCTTGAAAAAGGGATTCCCGGATCAAATCATTTGGACACCAGAATGTGAGAATGCCTATAGTCAGTCAAAGGAGGCCTTGGTCAGCAAACCTGTATTACAGCTCCCTGACCTTTCCAAACAATTTGTGTTGAGAACAGATGCGAGTGCGATTGGAATTGGAGCCGCTTTGTTACAGGAAGGAAAAGACGATGCTTCGGTTTTGAAACCTGTGGCATACGCAAGTAAGAAACTTTTACAGGCGGAGAGGAATTATTCAACCGTAGAGAGAGAGTGCTTGTCCCTCGTATGGGTAGTGCAAAAATTTCAGCCATATTTGTATGGAGTTAAGTTTCGAGTCCAGTCGGATCATCAACCCCTGATGTTCTTGGCTACTTCTCAGAAGCTCAACGCCCGTTTGATGCGGTGGTCGTTGTTACTTCAACCTTATAATTTCACAGTAGAGTACATTCCTGGGAAGGAAAATGTTGGAGAGGATTTCTTGTCAAGACACCCAGCTCCTGAAGAAGAAGAATGAATCATCTGGATTAAACTCACGGTGGAGAAGAGTGAGATGGACTACTCTCTTAGGAGGGGGCCTATGTCACAAAATAAAACCGTGTGTTTAACCGGTTGATTATTATAGAGGATTTTCTGATTAAACGGACTATCTGCCAGCGACTACTATTTTACTAACAGTAAAAACAAATCGGATGTCAAAATCCCAGGACAATATTTGTAGTTGCACGTGTACATCTCTAACGGATTGGGAACATTCGGTGGTGATGAAGACAGGTCCCGGCATCGCTTGACAGTTTGTCAACAGTCAGAGACAAACCGGAATTAGCAGCGAGAGACAGGAAACAGTACATCTGTCTAGTCTTAGTTCCGGAACATCAAGAAGATTGACGGCTGGTTACTGGCAACTGTGTTGAGAGTATACAGGAACTCGCTGGCTTGTTGTGAGAATCTAAACAATTAATGACAACGTTGACAAGGACTAAAGCCAGGAAAATAGATTCTTGACAATGGCTGATGTGTCCAAATAACACCTGTGTGGACAGGAAGAATACAGTCACGTGACCAATTAGAGGTTTTGCCATAAACCATGATTGGAGATGAGGAGTTGACAAAAACCGTGGATTATGATGGACGTGTTTGTGGGAGAGCTCTACAGTGCTAGATAAATTTAACATTAACTAGCATGTGTCGTTATGGCAAAGTGTAGTAGCCATCCCGGGAATGAGGCGGTTGTGCGTAAGGTAGTCAATATAGTCAATTAGTTCTAATTAATATGGGCTGTAGGCTTGTAAAAACTATAGTGTGATGATTAGCACTTTTAGTGGAAAACTAACTAGAGTAGGGAAGTGATACTTGGCTCTGTTAGTTGAAAATAGATTAGTGAAGTGTTGATAAGCTTTACTAGTTGAGAATTGAGTAATGAGGGATAATTGGGATTTTCCCGTAGGTGTCCCTGGTGGTCGGGGTTCCGCATTCTGTTTGCTGATATTTTTTGTCTTGGCCTGATGATAACCTATGTGGTCAGTTCATATGTCCCTGATGGGTTCATTATATTTTCTGAGTGAGGCCGATGGCCCACGATCATCTAATAGAGATCAGTGACGGGGAGGCTATCACCAGTTGTATGATTTATTTTACAGGTTCCTCGGGTTGGAATGAAGAACCCGGACCCAAGGTAACATCCGATCCCGGATAAATTATGATGTGGAGAGATGGGCCAGCAACTTTCGCAATGGAAGAAGTTAAGACACATTGCTCGGTGGAGTCTAATGGTATATGTATCCTACATGAGTGAATACCAATCGTTAACACACCTGAAGTGATGGAGGTTCAGCCCATGTGGAACTAGATCAGTAGGGACTGATGTTCACAGTAGATGAAACCAAACATTGAAGTGTAGTTGTTCCACGTATCAAGGAAATCAGAACTTTCAGACTATATCTAGTGAATAAAGCAAGCCATTTTATTCTAGATACATTAACTGTTTAATAGTGAGAACTAGTGAACATTTATCAAGAGACAAAAAGACTTGTTAGTAGGACAGTGTTCCATGTTTGTTTTCACTGCGCCGGAATTATGAAGCCGGAGTTTCTATAAACTATTAGGAACAGTTGCGTTAGGAAATATACTAGTATTTTCCACGGATTATATTTACATGAGATTCAGATCTCATGGTCATCAGAGTTCCTGGAGGAGGACATGTCTGGAGAGAAGGATACGACTTCGGTGAGGTTTTTCGTACTGACTTGAATGATGTCGTGTGATCCTTGCCATGATGTGTACACTATGATCCTGAACTTTGAAGGCTGACACATACATTTATGTTATAATACACGACACACTTTTTCTTCGCATACACGTCTAATATACGTTACACTTTTCTTTTAATAAATTAGTCTTTATTAATTTTTAGAAGCAAGATTTGTTGAGTATGTTGCGTTGGGGAAGTATGAGAGGGGGCATAGTACGACAGTGAGAGAGTGATAGGAAAAGGTGTCCATAGGCTGATGGAGTGTGTTGGACGGAAGCTGGTGGATTCTCCAGAATATTGAGAGGAAAAAAAAAAATTATAATGTTGGTGTCGACTCTCCTCACTCCAGGGACGACACTTTAAAGGAGGACACGACAACTACCCAGAAACAACAGACTACAAACACCATTAAAATTTAGATACAGCCAAATTGGAGGAACCGACAGACCCTGGAAGAGACAGATTAACTTGAATGAGAGAGGACACAGATACCACACTGCATACTGTCTACAGACACAAGAGACAGATTAACTTTAATGAGAGAGGACACAGATACCACACTGCATACTGTCTACAGACACAAGAGACAGATTAACTTTAATGAGAGAGCGCACAGACAATACACTGCATACAGTCGACAGACCATGCAAGAGGCAGATTAGCTTGAATGAGAGAGGACACAGATACCACACTGCATACTGTCGACAGATACTACAAGAGACAGATTAGCTTGAATGAGAGAGCGCACAGACAATACACTGCATACAGTCGACAGACCATGCAAGAGGCAGATTAGCTTGAATGAGAGAGCGCACAGACAATACACTGCATACAGTCGACAGACCATGCAAGAGGCAGATTAGCTTGAATGAGAGAGGACACAGATACCACACTGCATACTGTCGACAGATACTACAAGAGACAGATTAGCTTGAATGAGAGAGCGCACAGACAATACACTGCATACAGTTGACAGACCATGCAAGAGGCAGATTAGCTTGAATGAGAGAGGAAACAGACACCACACTGCACACAGTCGGCAGACCCTAAAAGAGACAGATGAGCTTGAACGAGAGAGGACACAGACACCACACTGCACACAGTTGGCATATAGGTATTGTCCAGAAAATAACTGATTAATTGCAAGGAATGATTAATCGTCTTAGGTGACTTCCCATATCTGTCATTGCCTTATATATGGCCATTTTAATTGTGAAATGTTGTCTAAATTAAAATATAACTCCAGTAGTTTTCCCTCAACCACCTGTAATTTGATATATAATGCAACATGTCTGTTACCATATTAACAAATGTTAGGTTATAACTGTGATACCACTACTTTTCATTTTCCATCTTTGTTTGGTTCAAACCTACTGTTTGTTTGCACTGAATCTTTTAATATATAGAAGTCTATTCTGTTATATGCATGTTAAACATAAGCAATAAGGAAAAGGTGAAAACAATCTACTGGCAGCGGAAGAGTGGTTTCTGTCTAAACACAAAAACAATAAAACAGCATTGTTCGAAAGGAAACTGGAATGAGACGCTCCAAAAAAAGAAGAAATTGATTAGAGAAATCAGGAGATGGCTGTCAATAACAACTGCTCATGAACAGCATAACTTCTTCTTCTTCTTCTTCTTCTTCTTCTTCTTCTTCTTCTTCTTCTTCTTCTTCTTCTTCTTCTTCTTCTTCTTCTTCTTCTTCTTCTTCTTCTTCTTTTTCTTCTCCTCCTCCTCCTCCTCCTCCTCCTCCTCCTTCTTCTTCTTCTTCTTCTTCTTCTTCTTCTTCTTCTTCTTCTTCTTCTTCTTCTTCTTCTTCTTCTTCTTCTTCTTCTTCTTCTTCTTCTTCTTCTTCTCCTCCTCCTCCTCCTCCTCTCCTACTCATCCTTCTTCTTCGTCTTCTTCTTCTTCTTCTTCTTCTTCTTCTTCTTCTTCTTCTTGTTCTTCTTCTTCTCCTCCTCCTTCTTCTTCTTCTTCTTCTTCTCCTCCTCCTCCTTCTTCTTCTTCTTCTTCTTCTTCTTCTTCTTCTTCTTCTTCTTCTTCTTCTTCTTCTTCTTCTTCTCCTCCTTCTTCTTCTTCTTCTTCTTCTTCTTCTTCTTCTTCTTCTTCTTCTTCTTCTTCTTCTTCTTCTTCTTCTTCTTCTTCCTCTTCTTCTTCTTCTTCTTCTTCTATTTCTTTTCTTCTACTTCTTCTTCTTCTGCGATCAACGTCTACAGTGCGTCTAATTCTAGCATGGGTAACAAACAGGATGGTTCGTGGAAAGTCTTCATTTCTTGAAAATAATGTACTTTAGCCACGTCAAACGCCATAGATGAATTTTTAAAAATAACACTAATGGAAAATATGGCTCGGCTCCTGATGGACGAAGCAGGACAACCAACACACTGGTGGACACGAGACATTAACGACAAACTGGACTTGAACAGAGGATTTAAAGGACAAGGGAATCGACTTCATTGCAGCGGACTTCATCCCATATGGACCGGTCAATCTTTCCGCTGAAAACGGGGTGAGGGAGGGAACTGCCCAAAACGTGGCACAAAACACCATCTCCGAATCTCCAGGCATGACCCACATTTCACCCGTGAACATAACTACTCAGTAGGCCGGAATCGAACCTACAACCTCTGGAGCGCGAGGAGGACTGTGTAACCCTTCGCCACGGAGTCCCACTGGACTTGAACATGTACTAGAACAGAGAAGTGGCCAAAGATTGAAAGTCACTTCAGCTGGTTGCGGTGGGAGCAACGTTCTTCGTGCTGATTATGATACTCCTCACAGTTACCGTCTGGGCTTTTATCTGTTGGTTAGTTCGTTGTCCTTAGCACAGACTATCAGCTGATGATGATGCTGTTTACAGTTATTGTTTGAGTTTGTATCTGTTGGTTAGTTCGTTGTCCATAGCACAGAGTACCTTCTGATAATGATACCGTTTGCAGTTACCGTCTGAGATAGTATCTGTTGGTTACTTCGTCCTCCATAGCACAGACCACCTGCTGATGATGATGCTGTTTACAGTTACCGTATGAGATATTATATGTTGGTTAGTTCGTTCTCCATAGCACAGACTACCTACTGATGATAATACTGTTTACAGTTACCGTCTGAGATATTTATTATCTGTTGGTGACTTCCTTTTCCCCAGCACAGACCACCTGCTGATGATGCTACTGTTTACAGTTACCGTATGAGATATTATCTGTTGGTTAGTTCTTTTGCAACCGGCACGATCTATTTTGGGCCATCATAAAATGCTTAGTCTTGGAGAATATATCGGCACCGCCCTTAGAAATATTACGATAGTTTGGAAACAGTGTGTTAATGTTTTATTTATTGCCCCTCTGTTATACTTCATGCCCGAGTTGCAATATATAGGCGTAATTAAGTGCGTCTTGCAAGTTCTATAAAATACTTCAGCAGCAAGAAATGGTTGACAAGTATGCAAAATACTAAAAACTATAACCAGCAGAGTATTTAGGGGTTCGTCTGGTTTCGGGTGCCGGCTCCGTGGCGAAGGATTTACGCATGCAGTTCGTAATCACGTATACCCGCGTTAGAAACAAAACTACAGGTGATTTGGCAACAGACCGCATTGTGTTGGTGTTTTACGAAATGGTCTGGGCGCCGGTCGATTAGAAAGCAATGGCAAACTACTGAACGTAAACTTGCCAAGAGATCACAGCAGCAAAACATGCCGGTGTTGACTGTGTCGTCCTGTAAAGGGTATGCAACTAACGTTGTAACTGGTTTTGAGTGCTTGGATAAATTCGGACTCTCGTGTATTTGACATTGTTCGGGGCACATCTCTTCGGCTGGGATGTAGTAACTTTCTTAGTAACTTAGTAACTACTAAGCAGCAGCAGCAGTAGTAGTAGTAGTAGTAGTAGTAGTAGTAGTAGTAGTGGCAGCAGCAGCAGCATTAGTAGTAGTAGTAGTAGTAGTAGTAGTAGCAGCAGCTGTAGTTGTAGTAGTAGTAGTAGTAGTAGTAGTAGTAGTAGTAGTAGTAGTAGTAGTAGTAGTAGTAGTAATAATAGTAGTAGCGACTGTTGTTGAAGAAGAATATTTCTGTGTATGTGTGTGTGTGTGAATATATATATATATATATATATATATATATATATATATATATATATATATATATATATATATATATATATATATATATATATGTGTGTGTGTGTGTGTGTGTGTGTGTGTGTATGTGTGTGTGAAGTGTGCTTATGTTCTCCTTCGTTTATGTATTTACAAATATTGATGTGTGTATGTCTTTGTACATGTGTGTATTCTTGTGTGTTTGTGTGTATCTATAAAATATACCTATCGAGACACATGCATCTGTTGTTCGTTCCGACTTCTTTTCCTTTATTCTTCCTGTACCCCTTGTGCGTTCCAGACCTCCGTTTCCAGCTCCGTGTTTTGTTGATGGGCCCACCCATGAAATGTCAAGATAATTATTCCATTGTGATATGTCTTTTTGTTGTTTCTTGTTTGTTGTTTCTATTAATGAAGACGTTGGTCGACACGTTCGACTGTATGTGTGTGTTCTTGTCGTGCTTCTTTTTTTTTTTTTAATTTTGCGCTCGCTCGCTTTAAACTCAAGCGTAGTCCATACACACTATTTATAAATCAAATCAAATAAAATCAACTTTATTAGGGTCACAAATTGGGCGCGCAGGCCCGTCTTACATTCGGCCCTTCCAATCACTCGTCTTTCGTTCATCAAGAGCATTATACATTTGCATAGGAAGAAAAATAAACATTGTGAAATGAATGTTGTAAACATAAACAAGGCTAATTACCATGGTATGAAGCCCATCTCCCACCTATCCATACATCACCCCACCCACACAACACCCCCACCTACCCACACACATGCGCACCAAGGGACACATACACACCCCCACCTACCGACACACACGCACACCAAGGGACACATACATACCCCACCAACCGACCCATCCCCCTCCCGCACACCCCCCACCCACACACACTGCCCTCACCTGATCCCCCAACCAAAACACACTCGCCACCCACAAACATTCCCCCACCAACCCACACATCCCACGCCCATCCACATTCTACCCCACACATCCTCTCCCCACCCACACCTCAAACCACCCTTCCCCCTGCCACATCTCCATCGACAACATAATCCCCACCCACACACACAAATCCCCCACCAAACCCACACATCGCACATCCACTCACACATCCCCAAACCATACACACACATCCCCACCAACTGACATGTCCCCCCCCCCCCCCCACACACACACACATCTCCCTAACCACCCATACATCCCCAATCCACTCACACACACACCACCACCCACACATACAACTTCCACCCACCCACACATGCCTTAACCTAATCCCCCACCACACAATCCCCCACCCGCACATCACATACACCCCCTACCAGGCACTATTCCCAACCCACGCACCACACACACACAAAGCCCTCACCAACACATCCCCACTTACACACCACACACATATCCCCCACCCAGATACCACAAAATAATCCCACCCACACCCACACAGATACCCTTACCCATCCACCCCACATACCCCCACTCACACACCACAAAAATCCCCCACCCACACACACATACCTCACCCACACAATATCACCAACCAACACACCACACACCTCTCCCCACCCACACACGCATTCCCTACCCGTCCACCAACACACACTCACTCACACATCCTCCACTACGCACCCACACACCCCCACCAACCCACTCCCAACAAAACATCTCTCGATCACAATACCCCTACCCCCACACACATCCTCCACCCACTCACACATCCCACCCCGACACATACAACTCCCTCACCCACCTACACATCCCTAAGCCACTCACACACCCCGACCCACACATTCCCCATCCACATACACACATCTCCCACCCACACTCCCCCACATACTTCCCCCAACCACCACAATCCCCTGCTCACCCACACATATACCCCACCCATACGCACATTCCCCACACCCATCACACACATCCCCCACATCACACACTATCCTCCACCCATACCACCACAAACATACCCTCCACCCACACATCATTCACACATCCCCCACCAACACACCACACACATATCTCAAACCCACACACCATACAATTCTCCCCACCCGCCCTTCCATCCCAAATCCACCCAACACAATCCCCTACCCACACAACCCCGCCTCCCACACATACTTCCTCAAACCATCCACACATCTCCACCCACATAAACACACATCCCCTGCATCCGTCCCATACACATATCCTCCACCCATACACACATCCCCCACACCCATTCCAACACCCGTACTTTCACCCCCACACATCCATCCACACATCCCACCAACACCCACAAATACCACTACCCACCAAAACCCACACACCCCAACCCATCCAAATGCATACCCCCACCCACACACCCCCCACCCACACATATCCCCACACTCACACACATCCTCCACATACACTCACACTTCCTCACATCTAGACACATACAAAATGTCTCACGTTAGTATTGAAACTAGTATGAACAAACTCCCACACTTTACTCACACACATACACTGACACTTGTCATGAGCTCTCTCTCTCTCTCTCTCTCTCTCTCTCTCTCTCTCTTTCTCTCTCTCTCTCTCTCTCTCTCTCTCTCTCTCTCTCTCTCTCTCTCGCACACACATATATAGTGAACAATTATAATGAACAATTATAATGAACAAGTGATTAGCTTTCCCTATTAACAGTGTCCCTCGCCATCAGGCGAACCCACTCCGATGTCAGAGGTACTTGTAATTTATGTCCCAATGTCAATGACGACAGGTCAACATTTTAGTCCAGCTGTCCGGTGTAGGGGTTGAACCGATTACCTCGGCATCAGCACAATGATGTTTAAGAACACGCGTTCTTATCCATTCGGCCATGAGGACCTATGAGCTCTAAATCATAATTTGTGTTGTTTTTTTCCCGTACTCCAGCAACAGCCAGACAGCAGCAAACTCTCCTTTCTATCCCATTTTGGCTATCCTTCATGGTAGTTTAATGGGGTCTCCTTTGACAAGAATGACTTAAAATTTACCAACAGCACTGTCCTGTATGGTGGTTTAATGAGGTATATTTTGACTAACATAACTTAGAATCTACCCACACCACTATCCTGCATGGTGGTTTAATAAAGCATATTTTGACAAGTTAAAAGTTAGTTTCATATCATTTATATGACATCGCAATCAACTCCATCATTTACGGGCTGTTTGTGATTTCTTGGCAAGTTAACGTCCAGTAGTTTACCATTTCTTTCTGAACGACCGGCACACATACCATTGTATGAAAACCAATGCGAGGCTGTCTTCTGCCAAATCGCCCGCAGGTGTGTTTCGGACAAGGTATGGGGGATTATGAATTGCATCCTTATGGTGTTTTGATTAAGTATCTTTTGACAAGACTGACTTAAAATCTACCAGCAGCACTATCTTACGAGGTGATTTTATTAAGTATGATTTGACCAGTATTCCTTAAAATAATCGAATAGTACGTAAAGGGCATCGTACATAGAGGAGTAGAGAAAAATCACCAACAAAACAATTAACTGAGTAAGTTAAGGAAACTATACCTATAAAACATACAATTTGAGATATAAATGCCACGGTATACCGATAACTTATGGGAAGTTCTCAAAATATGTATGACAGCCTGAAGCAAATCAGATGTGTTATATCGTCATTGTCCAGTATAAATAGATATACAGAATCATTATCGTGTACCTTTCTGTCAGCGCTGAGATTAATGTTTCGACACAGCCATCCGACTTCTTTGTTCTTGATAGGTTCGTCGTCCGCGTATCTTCATTAATGTCGTTATCGAGAGCTGTTAATTTGTTTTGCAGGATGATTTGCTAGGGATACATAATTTGGCAGCTTCCCCTTGCTTTCCATGCTCACTTTTTATTGTTGTTGTGTTGTTGTTGCTGTTGTTGTTGTTGTTGTTGTTGTTGTTGTTGTTGTTGTTGTTGTTGTTGCTGCTGCTGCTGTTTGTTACTACGCCTTACTACTTTATGGCTGTATTTAGTAGTTGTTGACAGATGACCATAACGTTAACATATACACGGCTTTTCGTTGACTGTATTCGACGAAGAATAAGAGACTAATAAAAAACACCAAGGCATTAACAATTAGAGGGTTCCTACCAATTGTTCGCAAACAGCAAGACTTCGTATTAAATTTGACATTACCATGATGATAACAAATGCTCCACATTTGAATAATATACGTGACTGTATTTTAAATATTTCAGCTCAAGTATAATTCATTTATTCACTTCATGCGATATAGTTATCTGCAGTATGCACCTGAGAAGATGCAGCGAGGTACTACAGGCAGTAAATCTTGCAAACTATTGTTTGTGGCTTTTATGTTTAAATGAACTCAATCCTTGTTTTGATTATTTTATAGTCATTGATTGGCATTTAAAAATAAATGTTTGCATAATCTTTACAGGACATCACTGTCAACATCAGCATCTTTCAGCTAATTGTTGATTTCTTGGCAAGATTACGCTCAGTAGTTTGCCATTGATTTCTGAGCGATCAGCTCACATACCCCGTAAGTTACCGACGCGGTTAGAACCGCTACCGATTCTCGCCGTCGTTACGTTACTCGCGAGAGTATACGGGATTACGCAGAAAGTCGCTAACACCTAGGCCAGGGAGACGGCACATTTTCTATTACTCAACTCATATTTTTAGTGTTCAGGAAAAACAGGTCTGGTGACACTATTAGCAGTACTGTGTATCTAGGACAGCGGGATAGCTTAGGAACAAAGCAAACCGAGAGCATTGAAAGAAAAAGAGAAAAAAATTAAGTGAATGGGTTACGATCGATTTAATTTAGCTCTTCGTCCATTCTGGGAAATGCAAGTTAGATGCGGCTGGATCCTAGGGTCTAAATCTGTAATCCTTTCCGTTTCATGACGTCCAAGGCTTGCCTCCCTAGGATTCCCCCCGGGATCTTGAGGAAAATGAAGAAGGAGAAGATTTCATGACCTGTACTTGACGTTTCTAATCGTTTTGTGTTTCTCATAAATTAAATCTTCTGGCCTAAAAATGAGAAAACGTAGACGAGTGACAATGCTCGTTCTCAGGCCTCAATGACCACAGTTTGGTGGTTTACGAGAGGTCGTTATAACCTGCAATGAGCATTTCCTCCCCGTTGTTCGCAAATTAAATTATCATCAATAAAAACAGGAGCTGGAAACTTTCGTGGAAGATGGAAAACTTGATTAAGAAATCCAAACAATAATACACGAGGCAAATGCTGTCACTTATCTGTGCACGCGCCGGAGTGTTATTAATACTGCACCGACAGGGCGGGATGAAATTGCGTTAATGTTGTCTGCCATGACAGACATCACATGTTAGCGCATGTGGTGGCACAGTGGTTTGTGGTCTTGTTTATCAAGACATTGATCAGGGTTCATACACCAGCAGAGGCAGGATGCTGCTGTCCATCCAACGTTGATCTAGAATCGATCGATCATCTTGGAGCAGGTCTTTTGCTCTCATTACGTACTTTCGAAGGGAAGCTCGATGTTTTGCCAGTTCCTATGCTTCGTGCATTTTCATGTTCAAGGTGTCTTAGATGCCTTGTGTCGACATCCTATATCTTCTTCCTGTCATAACTGTTCGTTTTATTGTTCTTAACTGTTCTAAACTGATAGCACACGTTAAATGTGGTTGTTTGGTTAAAATTAATTGTTTATGAATGTAAACAAAACTAACCGGCTACCTTAGCTGGTTAACCGCTAACCGTGAAAGTTTGTCATCATGTCGAATTAGCTAATGGGCCACACTTGTGCCACTAAAGTTTGCTTTGCCTATCACAAAGTATTTAAGGAGTATTTAAATAATTAAATTTAAAAGAATAATAATTATAACTAAATAAAAAATAGCGTACATTTTGTGTTTATCAGCAGAAAACGGTCAAAATCTGTCTCGTGATTTTCCGACATTTTCTATTTTATGTGACAATGATGCGCTTCAAAATAGGATGTTTTTTTTGGGGTGTTTTCTTGGTGTTATGGAGCCGTTCTAGTGATATTTGTGTAGCAAAGTGGTGTAGTTATCATAACTCAGTAAGTTTCATTGGATTATAAACAGCGTTGGAGCAGTAGCACCTTGGTAAGTGGAAATTTTACATACTTGTCACCCCCGTCTTCAATTTATTTTTACAACATCTGCAAATATTATTATTATATTTCTAACTTATAGCAACACTAGCAATACCAACGTGTTCCTTGTGCAATTCCCTTTAATTTGATATATAATACAATATATTTGCTACCATTTTAACAATTTTGAGAGCGTTATTATGACACACCCCTACTTCCCATTTTCTGCCACCAATTTCTGCTTGGTCCAAACCCACTTTTTGTTTGGCACTGAATAAGTTAAGGCCACTGTTCATTATTCAAAAAGTACTTGTATTTTAGTTTTCGGGATATGATGTTTTTTTAGCCTGTTGTCTAGGGTTTCTGTTAGCACAGAGTGATGGGCGGCGCTCACAAAACCCGATACCTCACATTATTCCAATGGTTTCGGGCGGAGGAGCGCAACTGGGAAGGTACAAGTCTCACTATAGGGAGAGGATATGGAACCTAAAGACTAAATGTCACGGTAGAGCATACCAGACCCTAAGCAACTGGTTGGCAATTGGTCTAGCATCGAAGCTCCCACAAGTGGAAAATTAGAGCATGGCTTTGCTGATCCGACAACTTCTGCAGCCTATCTTGTTCCAGATGTATTGGTGTTACCTTTCCTCTGGAGCAAACGAGAAAGGCCGAGAGAGGAATCATGCTACGTGAGCAACACACGGTCTCTACAATTCAGCCCAGGTTTTGTGCTATTGTACTTTCGCTACCACCATGGGTTGTAGTTCAATGTAACAAACTGTCGTCTGTCAAGACGGCAAGGTACTGGTGATTGTCTAGGGCAGTGGTTCTCAACATTTTTTGGCCCATGCCTCCCTTTACCATATGTTCAGAGCGTCATTTCCCCACTTAAGAATTTCCTACATATAAATCTCCCCACCCGTGCACAGTATACATAAAAATGGAAGCTAAATTTAATAACACATACTAGAACAAGTCTAGACATCTATATAAAACGTGATTTGCGGGTCTATTTACGTTATAAAACGAATTTCATTAGGGCGAGAAGTACAGAACTGTAAAATTTAGAGGGAAAAACAATATCAAGTAACTGGTTCTTGTATTAATGCGATCTTGAAATAATCTTAATCCACCCCCCCCCCCCCTGGAAACCGGTTGAGAACCACTGGTCTAGGATCATTCAGATCTGTTCGAATTTTCTTATTTTGTTCTATTTCTTGATTGACGATATTCCAAGACTAACCCTATAACACTTACGTTAAAAGAAAAATAATTTTCTTCTTTAGTGGTTGCACATTTCTGTATAATTCACAATTGTATGTTTTCACAGGAAAGATGCACAGTCTAAAAAAAACCTCTTATATGCTTAGTGGTGTTATACCATATGATATTATTATTGTTTTACCATTGTCTTACTATGTCCTGTCTCCTTTTTATTGCTTTCGAAGAGTCTCCATTGTTGTTGCTGCACGAAGTGGTCAAGCCGTTTGACTCGTGCTCCAAAGGTTGTGGGTTCGATTCCGGGCCGCGTCCTTCGGTTTACGAGTTAAATGTTTCGGAGATTCCTGTGGGTCGTCGCTAAAAGCTACGGAGTTCGTTCTTTGTGCGACTTTTTCCGTGCTGCGGAAAGGGACCGAGCCATATGGGATAAACCCGGTGCAATGAAGTCGACCCTGTCGACTTTTAAGCCAAGGTATTCACAGTTGATGACATTTGCGGTTTCTTCATTGTTGATTGTACCTTCTGGTTGGCATGAGTTTCTGTTGCAATTATGTTGTTTGTTAATTTCAGAAACATATTGTGATCGTCACTGTATCTATTCACAGTCATAATTAACTGGGATAATTCCTTGTCACTTATCGTGTGTGTGGTTTGCACATTCTGGTTTATAGTAGTAGAGGTGGGTTCAATTTATACTGGTAATAACAAGTCGCTAGCACACTTGGCTGCTGGCCCTGTGAACATTCATTGGAATATCCCTCGGAGATGTTTTAGACATTAACCTGGCCTCCCAGATACCAGAAAGTGTCCAGGATGAGATATTGACCACATCACTAATGCGCTGGTTTGTCTATAACATACATAACTGGTACCATATACCTATTACGTCTTAATGTGTGCAAAAGGAAGTTGTATGTCCATAATTACCGTATACACAGTACGTCTTTATGTGTGTAAAAGGAAGTTTTATTACCTGCAATTACCATATACTCTCTTGGTATGGAAGAAAACACTCTATTATTTTACTTTGCTTAAAATACTTTAGCGGTCGTGTTAGCGAAGTTGATATGGCACTGCGCTGATAGTGTCATGTCCACTGTCGGACGTGAGTTAGACTCCTGGTCGACCTATTTCTCCGTGTATTCAGTCCTACACAAAGTAAAGACCCTATCTCATTGCATACCCATAGCAGGAAATTACTTCAAGAAAGTGTTTTACAAATATAATATACTGTAAGGTCGATGTAAAACTGCAATTATGTACTGATTATCCTAATCACATTGACACGCACAACCAACCAATCACACATCCAACCAACCACACAACTAAACAATCACACAACCAACCACATAAGCAACAATTCACGCAACCAACCAGTCACACAACCAGCCAACCACACAACCAACCAACGACACAACCAACCAAAAAATGCTTTTAGTCACTTCCCAACGTTTGTAGGCGAGACACTGCAAAAACATCAAAGATGCAATAACAATAAAACAGGAACAACAAAATACTTTCAAGTGATGACTTGTATAAACATGTATCAACGTCGACCTAGTTAACTATTCTTAATAAAGATAACACCACTTGCCTGGTCTTACATCCAAGTGATTTTGCAGCTCTGAATACCGGCAATTGATACGGACAAATATTGGTTGTGTGCTTGTTGTATCATATCCCCTCCCGTTTTGTTGTTCTACGTTAGAATTGGTTCAGTTTAATTATATAACGAGCCCTGTTGTCTCAAACTATTATTATTTACCATGTTTAAAGTAGTCTTTAGGGTGTCATTTTCAGTTCGTGTGTGTTGGTGATTATGTGATGTCGTGTGATATAATGTAATAGCATGTGATATAATGCCATGTCATTATCTTGAAGACTGAGTATTTGATTTATCCTGTTATGCTTTTCTTTCAACACATAAGCCACCAACAACAGATTGCACGATCTATTGCCTAGCATATCGCGCCGCATAATTGGTGCCATCGCATAATAGAAAGAATAACATGGTCTAGCAAAATCACCATTTTGGGGCACTTGGAGAGAACTAGACAAATACCAATGCACCAAGACGTGAAGCATAGAAGCTGGATAGACCATACACGAAAAAATAAACACAAGAATAATATAACAAGAAAAGTCAGGAACCCACGAGGCAACAGGAAGAAATGGAGACCTAACAACTCGCGGATAAGTAAAATAGAAACGGAAATGAACACCATGGGAAGGACATGGGAAGAGCTGCATGGGATAGATACAGAAATGAGGGCTTGGAGTGAGTTGGTTGAAGGTCTATGCCCCAATGGTGGATGGAGGGCAATAGAAGAGGACGAGAATATATTGCTGCACCTTGCCAGGTGCATACTGCAGAGTTATATAATATTCAGTGAATACACTAATTATACTTTGGCTGACATACTTAAAGTGCATAAGGGAAATAGGCAATAAATCGTGCAACATATTGTTTGCGGCTACTGTGTTTAACTTTAGCGCAGCATACATTCTTATGCATTAATTAATAGCTTGAAAGTTCTTGGAAGTCATTCCATGACAGAATGAGTGCGAGAATGCATATACTACGTTGCGGCATAATGCGACGGGGTGATTTGCTCCATTTATCGACGTCATTGATTCTTTAACATTCCTCGAATTCATCGTCACGTGCCATGCCGATCTACGTGGACGGTCAAGTTTGGTCATCTCACACGATCACAAGAGTCGTGGATTAGCTCCGTGTTCTTGTCTCTGCCATGTCACATGGCCAAGTCATCCAGATATTTATTTCTCTGGCTTCTCCCTGCTCTTTTCCCCCTGAGTCAGTTGTCACCAAGTTCTCTAATGTATTTGTTCTCATAACGTGTCCAAAATTGTTGACTGGCTACGTCTAATTTCTCTACTTATTTTATGGTTTTCATTTGTTTCTTCTAGGACATGCTCATTGGTTTGTCTGTCTGCCCAATTCATACATTGCATTTTCCCAAGAAACCACATTTCCACTGCCATTAGATGTTATTTTCAGCTTGTCTACTCATTGCCTTTAAATTACGCTCTACAAATTTTTGGAGATATCATCTACCTTCGGACAGTAATGACCAGAAAAATAGTGATATTTATGGAAATTAAAAAATCATTCTATTGTGCTATTATGCAAGTATACTAGATACTATGTCACCGTGAGCCAATATTATAAACAGCTAAAAAGTGCCGGTGCTTTCTACACGCCATGAGTCAATGATATAAACAGCTAAAAAAGTGTCAGTCTTTTTTACACGCCATGAGTAAACGATATAAACACCTAAAAAAGTCTCATTGCTTTCTACACGCCATGAGTCAACGATATAAACACCTAATAAATTTCCGGTGATTTCTACACGCCATGAGTCAACGTTATAAACAGCTTTAAAAAAATATGCCAGTACTTTCTACACGCCATAAGTCAACGATATAAACAGCTAAAAAAGTGATGGTGCTTTGTACACGCCATGAGTCAACGATATAAACAGCTAAAAAAAGTGCCGATGCCTTTTACACGCCAGTAGTCAACGATATAAACAGCTAAAAGAGTGTCAGTCCGTTTTACACGCCATGAGTCAACGATATAAACAGCTAAAAAAGTGTCAGTCTTTTTTACACGTAATGAGTCAACGATATAAACAGCTAAGAAAAGGTGTCAGTCGTTTTTAGACGCTATGAGTCAACGATATAAACAGCTAAAAAAGTGTCAGTCTTTTTTACACGTAATGAGTCAACGATATAAATAGCTAAAAAAAAGTGTCAGTCCTTTTTACACGCCATGAGTCAACGATATAAATAGCTAAAAAAGTGTCAGTCATTTTTGAATGTAATGAGTCAACGATATAAACAGCTAAAAAGTGTCAGTCCTTTTTACACGCCATGAGGCAACGATATAAACATCAACAAACGTAAGAATCCCTTTTACACGTCATTAGTCAACGATATAAACAGCAACAAAAGTAACAGTACCTTTTACATTCTTAAGGAGGATTGGACTTCTAATGACGGAACGGCCCTGTGTGGGTCATGTGGTATTTGTCATGCCGGGCGCCTTTACATTTTACTACATTTTCTGGCATTTATTTTAAACTGCTTTTATGTGGGAATTCATGTTAATTTTAAAAATTCGAAACCGTCCCGGTTCTATTCGAATTCAAGATCACCGATAAGTAGATAATTAGGCGAGCGTCTAAAGCGGCTCACTGCTCTTACCATATGCAGTTAGATAACAGATGCAAGCGTTACTCGATTGCACTTCAAACCCAAACGTAAAAGGCACATGAAATGAATGCCGTATCAACAAATGACATGCTTATATTTTGCAAGATCTGAACATGGAATAAAACTGGCCCATCAACAGTACCATATCTCAGAAAACTGCACATTGTGATCATGTTACACGTCACAGCGGCTAAGAAAGAACAGTCAAGAAAGGCATGGAGCCTGAAAAAATAATCAGAGGTCGGTCAATATGACGTTGAACACTGGACATTGAAGACACAATGGGCATAGGAATGCATGGGAACTGGGGCGGTTCGAGAATCATTCCAAGTGCTTATCATGAAAGCGACGATCTGCAAAGGACTTCCTGCAGGACGGTAACCGATAGAAGACTGGCACACGGAAGCTAGTCTTACGCGAGAAAATAATAATTGCAAAGAAATCTCCTTAGGGCGGACCCAGTTGTCTAGGAAACAATAATAATGAGGCAGATAGGCTTCTTCATGTGGACTTTTTTTTTTTTGGGGGGGGGGGGGGGGGGGGGGTTCGCATATCCTTTAAACGACATCAATGTCAACATCAGCACCTTTCAGCTGATTGTTAATTTCTTGGCAAGATTACGCTCAGTAGTTTGCCATTGCTTTCTGAGCGAATGGCTCACATACCCCATAAGTTGCCGACGCGGAGAGAACCGCACAACGTCACGTTACTCACGAGAGTATATGGGATTACGGAGAAAGTCGTGTAAACCCTAGACCAGGGACACCGGCCCGTGTGGAATAGATATTCGAAAATAATAAATAATATATTAATTTTAATGATGTAAATACATAACATTTCTTCGTTCCTTTTTTATGTTGAGTGCTTCACATCAAGTTGTCCACATCAAAGGTCAATTTGTCTGTTTTCGGCATGCACTTGTATAAGGTTTGCTTCCTCCATACAGATTCCATCCAAGGCTACATCTATAAATGGCCAGGTGTTTATGTTATGTTTGCCAGGGCAGAGGCGTGACAGCCTACTTTTAGCGTATTGCAACTGATGTGGGATCGTAACGTGCACAGTTTGCACACGGAAAATCCTGTTTATTAGGGGAACGAAAAAAAAGGGACGGTGGAGGGAGGCGTTGTATAGTCGTCTAGCCGCTTGGCTTGAGATACGAAGGTTGTGGGTTCGTATTCCAACTCTGTCAATCGGTTCACGAGTGCAATTTTTGGTTTTTTTAGGAGACACCTTTGGTCTCTTGACTTTAGCCGTCAAGTGTCATGGGGAGAAATAGTTAAGTTCCAACGCCCGATGTGTAGCCTGGATAGTGTGATTGTACAATGTCTTTGGTGTCGTCAATCCATTTTCCTCTCGGGTTTACTATTCTTCTCGTATCAAATCTTCTTTGATGTAGCGCCATTGCTAGTAGTTCATGGAGTTGCTTTCTAACGAGTTGGCCAAATCATTTGATCTTCTGCCTTTCAAAATATGTGACACAAAACTTTGATCCTACTGTGCCTGTCTGATAGCATCATTTCTTACGGAGTCTCGAATAGTTACGTAGGAAGCTCTTCTCACGCATTTCACCTTAACAAGCATTGATGTGGCGTAAGTGTGCTTTGCATAAAGCCCAGCGTTTGATATTGGTAGCTTAGGGTTGGTGTAAATATGTTATTTATTATCTCTCGTTTTGTTGACATATGTATATTTGAAAGTATCAGCATGGGTGATAGTTTATTTATAAGATCATTTGCCTTTTGACATCTGATTTCGATTACTTTGTCTATTATGCCATCTTCCGTGATCACACTTCTGAAATTCTTTAACTTGTTACAGATGCATCCTATTTATCAATATAACTTAGTGGACCAGGAGATCTGTTAACCTGCATTATTTCAGTTTTGGTTGTATTTATATTCATGTTGTATCTGCTGCATGTTGACCTCAGCTTACCAATATGATTTTGCAGTCTGCTCTCGTCGCTGTAAAACATGCATTGATCTTCTACAAATAAAAGCTCATTTATTGCGGCTATATCTGTTGTTTCGTCTAAAGTAAAGAGTTCCAAATGTTCTGAATCGATTCTGTCAAGGCTCGCTTCTTTACATCTTCTCTTTATGTTGATATTTAATAGCAGCGAGAGAACACACATCCCTGTCTCTCCTGTATTGACTGTGAGCGTATCTGAATGTATAAATGGCTATGATGTTTTCTAATAATTGTCCTTGAATCTCGAAGTCTTCATGAAATGGTCAGTAATTTATATCTACCTACCCTGTCGAAAGCCTTTTCATGATCTACAATACAGATATTCTGCTAGTCGCTGTATAAGGTGTTTTTATTTTACTTGTGCGTCTTGGGACTTTTCTGTATTTTACTGCACGTGGTATGAAGTTTGGTTCATGCTGAACACAGCTTTTAGGTACAATATTACGGTTTTTTAATGTTATATGTGGGGTTAAATAGTTCTTGAAAGTATTCTACTCACCTTGTTAGTCTTTTTTGTTTAATAAGCAAAGGTATACATCTGTTATTCATGATGGTGATTGGGTTGCAGTTCTAATTTTGTTGACACGTTAATAAAATTATCTTGGATAGTCTTTGCAGAGTATGGCCAACTGTTCACCGTATATTATCCAGAATTCATCTTTAGTTGCTTTAATTGTTCGTTTGGCTATTATATATGTAACATAGTCTTGTTCGTATTTAGATGTAATACATTTTTAACGACACCTTCCTTCTCGATATTATGTCCAGAATAATCACAACATTAAATGTATAATTAACAGTCTTCTTCTTTAGGTGCGTGTTCTAGAGCAGACGCAATATATCATTAATATATTTTCGTATGAACATGGAAGAAGAGAATAACGTGGCTCAAACTGGATTTAGACAAGTAATAGGAACAAGAGATCACATACTCAATTTGCGTTTAATAATAGAGAATGTAGAGAATTTAAAGTAAACTTATTCTCATGTGATGGATTATTCAAAGGCTGTGAACAACATCAGCAACTTTGGAACATCATGAGGAAAATGGGCTTTCCATCACATGTAGTTACGTTAAGTTAGTTGCATATCCTTTACGGACATACCAGGAGTCAACCCCAGCAATGTTTGAATGTTCCTGATTCCTGGGCGTTTACGTTCAGTAGTTTGCCATTGCTTTCTGAACGCTGCACCAATACCATTTCATAAAACACCAACACAGCTGTCTTTCAAAAGCGATATGCGGGATTACGAACTGCGTCCGTAATCCTGTCGCCACGGAGCGATACAAATAGTCTATGTAGACCAACAAGTAGCGGTTAGAATAAATGGCGAGACAACAGGCTGGTTAGACATCAAGCAATGAGTGCGTCAAGGTTGTGTGTTGTGCCTTAATTTGTTTAACATGTACGCCGAAAATATAATGAGAAATGTCAGAGATGATATAACCAAGCAGCAATATGATGAACTAAATATCGGTGGCCATGAAATACAAGAGATTCGATATCTACGGATACCCCCGGGAAGGTTAAACAGGTCAACAAATGCCCGCAGAAGTCGGATGTGTCGGCCTAACGGCGCAAGAACGCAGTCTTCTGTAAACAGGCACAACGCAATCACATCCGGAAAAACAACTCCGGATGAACGCAGAAGAAGAAGATATCTGACGGTACAGTATTGCTATCCACATTACAGAATGGTATAGAAAACCTAATAACTTCAACCCAAAAGATTAGTGAAAATGGTAATTTAAATCTTAACATAGCAAACTCTTCGCTGGTTGCTGAGGATGGGGACGGAGCGCTTATGGGAATGTCCCGAACGCTGTGATGTCGGTTCCTAGATCAATCAATCAATCAATCAATTAACATAGCAAAAACACAGATAATCCATACAGATAAAACTAATATGAAGAAAGAAATATATGTTAATGAGGAAAACTGGGAGGTAGTGGCACATTTCGTATATCTTGGGTCATTAATTACCAACAATGATGACACAATGAAAGAAATTAATTTCAGAAACTAAAACAACTGAATACATTGTGGAGTGGGACAGATAGAACTATATACAAATATTAGCTTTTTAAAGGCATGCATCTTTCCCATTGCAGCATACATCTATGACACCTGGACGCGTACTAAACAAGCTGAACAGGGCATAAATGCCTTTGAATATAAATGTTATACACGGGTCCTAAGAACATCTTGAATATAGATAGGGGGGGGATGCATCCATACAAGAGGGGGGAGATGCATCCATACAAGAACATACTATTGAAGAAGGTTGGCTACTGAAGACGATACAACAAAGACAACTGAAATATACTGGTCACATGAAACGCCATGAATGTTTGGAGAGAACAATAATGGAAGCGTATATGCCCGGGAAGAGAAGAAGAGGAATGCCAAAGAGAAGATGGGTGCAGGAAGGAGCATATGATCTCCAGATGGGTGTATCTGACGCGAGACATCTTGCTTATGACAAGGATGATTTCCTGAAGGTTGTTATGGGAGCGAAGTTCTGCAAGAGACATGCTACTGAATGAAATGATCATCACGATCATCATTATTAAATATTATTGGTATCTAGCCTCGGACTGCTGATTCTATCGAATGGATATAATCCGCTGTTCCTACAAACCGCACACCCTAGAGTTTATTTTCCAACGTGGCTGTTTACCCCCAGAATAGGGTTGTAATCTTTTAAAGTCTTTAATCTTTAAAGTCTGTAATCTGGATTTTGTGTACCTGTCTGGCTTGCGCAGTCAGTGTACCTAATTTGCACATGGAATCAGAGATATCTGACAGGTTCAGGCCACAGAGGTGCGCTCACCGGCGGTAATACCCTGCGCGTAGTTACATTTTTTCAGTTGTAGAGGAGTAAATTTCCCGCTCCTTCTGTTCTTGGAATTTGTGTATCTATGAAGCACCGGGTCTGATTTGCTAAATGAGTAATGTGTGTATTTACAGGATTTAAAATAAGCTTCTTATCTAACATACATTATAAGACGTAAACAGAGAAACAAACAAGAATGATACAGAGACAGACCCATATGTGGAGTGTATTATTGTCCTCCACACGACAAATCAATGAGATCTGTGTGCGTCCGTGTGTATATATATATATATATATATATATATATATATATATATATATATATATATATATATATATATATATATATATATATATATATATATATGTCATAGGAGGGAGAATATCAAGGACAGGAAGATGTAATTTCCTATACTTAAGTGCTCAAAGACAAAGAAGCGCAACACTGACTTTTGATGGGCCAGAGAAGAAAAGGACAATAAGGAGAAATAGAGAAAGAGCACTGTGTATATCCTCCTCTGCTAACAAGAAAAGGGGTAGAATTTAGACAGAAGATTCCAGGAGTTCTTAAGGCGGGGGATGTACTGTTGTACACCCCAGACAGAAGATTACACTGCTGGACTGTAACAGGATCAATGAGTTTACACAACAAACTACAGACTAAACAAAACAAATTAAGAACAACAAAATTAGGTTTTTATTGACAGATCTGCATGATTTAGTGACAAACAGGCATCTTGACATGTCACATAACTGACATATACAGAAATGGGAACCTATGTTCCCACAGTAATCACTGCTGCCTAACATCGCTACGCACATGACTAGGTACCCATCTTCACAAACCAACAAGGACATGGCAACAACAGAGCCACAACGTAAACAACAACGGTAACAGCAGGTATGGACTCTCTATTGTAATCATCTCAGGACTCATGGACAGTTGGTACATACAGAAATGGGAATCTGAAATCTCACAGTTAGAGATAACTGCTGCCTAGCACTGACTACAGGGGCGGTCTCTAAATGACAGTGAGACCTCAATCATGTTCAGTTGAGTTGAAGGGCACCCTCAATACCCACACAAGACACCCGCATCACATAAGTCGATTGGGACCAGATACAGCGAAAAACCATAACATAACGAGTAACAAAACTATAACCCTAACAGCAGAGATATAGTGGCATAAACACGCATAAACAGGTATACGAAGGGGATGTGAGTGGCCTACGAGATTAACCAGAGCCGGGGCTCAAGTTTGCTCTACAACCACAACCATGGCCTGGGTTCACTACCAAGAGTGGGCTTACAAATTGCCAGTCATTTTGATGGATTTCCTCGCTCCTCGTGTGTGGGCCACACGAGCCAGTCATGGTTAAATCTAGAGGCATTTGTGACTCCCTGCTCTGGTCCACTGACTGGGGAGGGCTGGTTAAAGCCTCCCTATTTGATCATCTCTACATAATCGCTCCTTCGGCCACGGTTGTCTGGTTTGGAGAGACCGGGAAACTGACACGCGCCTCTATTTATCCTCACTTCCAGAGCGACTTCCCATCATACCCCAGGGCACTGCAAGGGATGCTGGTATGGGTAACATCATCATCGTGTGTTGCATCAGGCGACTACATATCTCACCCTTAATTTTTCGACGGTCCCCGTCGACTACTCTAAACCCTTAGGGTTTAGACAAATCACTAGGGCTATTTAAGTAAACAATCAATTAAGGGGGTTTCACCATGGGACTTAAACCTCTCAGTGTAAATCTGTTACCAGTTATATTTTCTGAACCTGCCTTAAGAACATACATCATGGCGATTTACAAAAGTCAGTCCCTGACAAAAGATAATACCATATCTTCTGAGTGGCCATGAGGGATATGCAGTCTGCATACAAAATAAACCACCGACCCTGACATCAACATCAACACTTAGCTCCATGGATGATTTACATAGGGGCACCCAAAAAAATTTCACACAGGCATCCCCTTAAATTTACAATCCCTACATGTAATTAAAAACAAACAACAACCGGAATAACATGCATGCTATCCACTAGATCACCTGCAAACCAAGATGCAGACTTCTTTGCCACTGAAAAAAATATATAATTCCCATAACTATGCAGGCAAACCCAGTTTTTGTTTCCCCGGTCTGATTCTGGTAGCCACGCTTCAGCCAGCCGCATCCACCAGTTCCATGGGATGAGTCAGTAATTTCTCAGTTGTCACCATGGTACCCAAATGAAGCGGGGTAGGAAAATACCTGTACATGGAAAAAAAAAACAAAGCAAAACAAACATGCTGGAAGACATGGCGTCTTAGACTCACTTTCTGTGCGTGGGGATTCCTAATTCGAATTAATATTGCATGACACAAAATAATTAACTAGTAATTAATTATTTGTCCATAAAGTGTGTCGCAGAAATATATAACGAATGTTTCTGTCTGATGATGCTCACTGGATATCGTTTCCTCCCACTATTATGTGTCTCTTTTGAATTGTTTATGCACAGGGGAAATATAGGAAATCAGTTCATTCACTGCTCGATGATTCTCGCTGGATGCTATTTCTTCTCACTGAATGTCTATTATGTGTCGCTTTTAAATTTTCTATGCACGGGGGAAATATAGGAAATCACTGTTCACTCGACCCGCAACACTCAATATGTCCACCCATGACATCATGAACATGGACGAGCACGCTAGTATTAACTCCTCTGCTTCCGCCTATAAGGAAGGATTTTCTTATCACCACAGGTAACATTGTCATCTGTCACTTCAAACGGACATGGTGAACTGATGCACAATAAGGGAAACATCCCCCTCGATGATCTCATGTGATTGGGGATTGAATATGGATGTCCAGCGCTCTGCTGCTGGGACGCACTGGTGGTATGGATTTCTGGTGTCCCCTCTTCCAGACAAACAAGGGAAAGGTACTTCTATGGATGGCCCCAGATGTTGGCACTGCTGAAATCAGTCGCATGGGCAGTCCACAACTGTTCTCCAAAAAGAATAAACAGCATTTATCTCTTGGGCAAGCACAGCCCCAGCCTCTATTGAATATGGGAGCATTCTGCTCTCATGGAGTCGTCAACCACCTCTGTAGCTTTCTGAGTAAAGCTTGATGGTTTCAGTAGGAATATATATGCATATTCCAAAAGACTTTATAGCTAAAGTTTGATGACCTTCGTTGGAGTGTTCGCACTCTTAATTTATACCAGCGGACTCAGACTGAGCGCCGGCTGGGTGGGAAACTTCGGTTCCCTAAACATGGAATAAGGTCACCTTTAATTTCGACGACTTGAGATGTGGTGTAGGTCTGGAGACTCTTCTCTCAATGCTGTGCTTCTTGGAGACTTGGGACTTGGGAAAAAAACCTGAACCCAGTTAATGTCTTTGGCCAGGGACCTCTCACACCCCCAAAAAGGCAAAATAAAACAACAACATGGAACTACCACCTAAAAGAATCATTGAAGACTGGAACAGACACCAACAAGATAATCTAAAGGCCGCCAACAATCCTGGCAGGCTCGCCACTTGTCATAGGAGGGAGAATATCAAGGACAGGAAGATGTAATTTCATATACTTAAGTGCTCAAAGACAAAGAAGCGCAACACTGACTTTTGATGGGCCAGAGAAGAAAAGGACAATAAGTAGAAATAGAGAAAGAGCACTGTGTATATCCTCCTCTGTTAACAAGAAAAGGGGTAGAATTTAGACAGAAGATTCCAGGAGTTCTTAAGGCGGGGGATGTACTGTTGTACACCCCAGACAGAAGATTACACTGCTGGACTGTAACAGGATCAATGAGTTTACACAACAAACTACAGACTAAACAAAACAAATTAAGAACAACAAAATTAGGTTTTTATTGACAGATCTGCATGATTTAGTGACAAACAGGCATCTTGACATGTCACATAACTGACATATACAGAAATGGGAACCTATGTTCCCACAGTAATCACTGCTGCCTAACATCGCTACGCACATGACTAGGTACGCATCTTCACAAACCAACAAGGACATGGCAACAACAGAGCCTCAACGTAAACAACAACGGTAACAGCAGGTATGGACTCTCTATTGTAATCATCTCAGGACTCATGGACAGTTGGTACATACAGAAATGGGAATCTGAAATCCCACAGTTAGAGATAACTGCTGCCTAGCACTGACTACAGGGGCGGTCTCTAAATGACAGTGAGACCTCAATCATGTTCAGTTGAGTCGAAGGGCACCCTCAATACCCACACAAGACACCCGCATCACATAAGTCGACTGGGACCAGATACAGCGAAAAACCATAACATAACGAGTAACAAAACTATAACCCTAACAGCAGAGATATAGTGGCATAAACACGCATAAACAGGTATACGAAGGGAATGTGAGTGGCCTACGACATTAACCAGAGCCGGGGCTCAAGTTTGCTCTACAACCACAACCATGGCCTGGGTTCACTACCAAGAGTGGGCTTACAAATTGCCAGTCATTTTGATGGATTTCCTCGCTCCTCGTGTGTGGGCCACACGAGCCAGTCATGGTTAAATCTAGAGGCATTTGTGACTCCCTGCTCTGGTCCAGTGACTGGGGAGGGCTGGTTAAAGCCTCCCTATTTGATCATCTCTACATAATCGCTCCTTCGGCCACGGTTGTCTGGTTTGGAGAGACCGGGAAACTGACACGCGCCTCTATTTATCCTCACTTCCAGAGCGGCTTCCCATCATACCCCAGGGCACTGCAAGGGATGCTGGTATGGGTAACATCATCATCGTGTGTCGCATCAGGCGACTACATATATATATATATATATATATATATATATATATATATATATATATATATATATATACTAGCTGACCCGGCCCGGCTTCGCCCAGGCCCTGGAGGGGATCTATCTATCTATCAGTCTGTCTGTCTGCTTGTTTGTCTGTCTGTCTGGCTGACCCGGCCCGGCTTCACCCAGTCCCTGGTGGGGAGCATCTCATTTAATTCATATACGTAGTCATATAAGCTCTCCCGTTCCCGACTATCTGTTTGTCTGTCTATCTGTCTGTCTGTCCCGGCCCGGCTTCACCCAGTCCCTGGTGGGGAGCATCTCATTTAATTCATATACGTAGTCATATAAGCTCTCCCGTTCCCGACTGTCTGTCTGTCTATCTGTCTGTCTGTCTGACCCGGCCCGGCTTCACCCAGTCCCTGGTGGGGAGCATGTCATTTAATTCATATAAGTAGTCAAATAAGCTTCCGTTCCCGACTATCTGTCTGTCTGTCTATCTATCTGACCCGGCGTGGTTTCGCCCAGCTCCTGGCGCACAGTAACTTAAAAGAATGTCCTTCCACACACCACTCATTATTTTTAATGAAAACTGTTTTTAATCACCGACATGACAGTTGATAAGTTCTTTAAGCAGAAAAAGATGGGTTACAATGTTATGCATTATGCATTATTTTTATGAAAACTTTGAAAATGCCTTAAAGATTATATCATTATTTATTATAACTCATATGCCTGAAAATAACTATAGACAAAGAGTTTAACAATAGTGCAAGTAAGTCCAACAATATGACTATAAAGTATATAGAAATGTTATTAAAAGTTATGCCCCTTGAAATAACTTTTCTAGAGTGAAGTCCCCCTGCTATATAGAAATTATATAATGAAAAATGAAAAAGTAAATGTTATTAAATAAGTAGAAGATTTTACACTAAGAAACTATTACAGTCGGTTGCACAGGAATGAAAGGAAGACGTGTAGAAAATTTCATCTCAAACGGATGTACCGTTATCGAACGCATCCAATACATAGCTGACCACAAAGCCACATACACTCTGTTTATATATATATATATATATATATATATATATATATATATATATATATATATATATATATATATATATATATATATGAAACAGAGGTAAAAACAAAAACAGGAGCAAGGACCATTTACTTCTGCTACGGTGATGTGAGGAGAAGAGCGCAACCCTGACTGCGTAGGGCCAAAGAAGAAAATGAGTAAAGAGAAAGAACCTCTCACCGTCCTCGGTTAACAAGAATAGAAAAGAATCAATGTTAAGAAAATCCAGGGTGGGCCGACAGGGGATTGGAACAATATTCTCCAATCCCAGACAAAGAATTACTCCGAGGGCTGTTCTAACACCAATGACTATAATAAGAGTCTATCAACTAAACGACAAAATAAGAATAACACAAGCATCATTTGTTTATTAAACTTCTAAAAGGAACAATTATACACAGACATGTAGCATCAACAAAGAAGTTAAGATACAGCAAAACCAAACAGCAAAAACACTACTCCAACAAACAAAATTCCTAAGTGTAACAAAAACTTCTAAGTACAGCAAAAACCGATCCAGTAAGAACTTCAAATCTACCAAAAACTAATCCACCAAACACTTCTAGTCCACTAAAATTAATTTAACAAAATCTTCTAGTCCACTAAAAATTACTTTACCGAAAACTTCTAGTCCACTAAAACTAATTTAACAAAATCTTCTAGTCCACTAAAAATTACTTTACCAAAAACTTCTAGTCCACTAAAAATTACTTTCCCAAAACTTCTAGTCCACTAAACACCCAGGAAAATCTAAAATCTAACACTAGAATTCTGGCTTTTAAACTGCAAAACCGTTTAGGGTCTAACTAAACACACATTTGCAATAGGCATTGGAGCCTCGTCACTTGGCGTGGTGGACTACGGAAAGGCCGGTTCTCCCATTCCAATTCCAATTTTCAAAAACAAAAATTCCAAATTCGGCCTCGTCTAATCTGCTTCATCAGCTGTGGTTATTGTTGAGGTCCGTGGTTTTTGTGGGATAATTCTTGTCTTGTGAGTCCTATCTCGGACTGGTTATGTAGCGTTTGTGTCTGTGACGTCAGCAGTGGTCGGCGGCTATCCTTTGTGCTCGTCTGTTCTTGTGGTTTTCTTTGTTGGTGTAGGCTCCTGGCTCGTCTGGCTTGACTGGCTGCAGTCCTTATTTTGCTGGTTTATTTTGAGTTGATTTCATTTCAGCTTTTAGCCGCTCTCACTCCGCTTTTATATTGCGTAGCATTTCTTCGTTTTCCTGCTTCAGCGCGGTCATCTCTTCCACTTCTCGCTTGATGTTTTGCTGGATCTCATTTATTTCCGCCAGTAGATTCTCGTTGTCGCTTGTCGGGTTAGGCGTAAGCAGTGCCGTGACTTGTTTCTTTAACTCGTCGATCTGGCTTTGTAGTTGGGCTCTTTCATCTTGCGAGATGCCCGTGGCTGTCCCGCACTTCCGCATTGCTTCGTTGTATGGTGTCCTTGTGGTGATGGCTATCTTCAAGACGTCTCTGTGTCTCTGCAGGTACGGACAGCCAAAGTATCTTGCTACATGCTTGCCCAGGCAGTTGGCGCACTTTCTTCTGTTGTTAGGAGCTCGGAACAGCTCCGTGTCCAGCTTCGCCAGCGGACATTCCTTGAAGGCGTGGTGATCGGCGCAGTATCGACAGATTTCCGTCTTACTACGACATGTTGCTCTGCTGTGGCCGGCCCGTCGTCCGTCGTGGCATTTTTCGCACTGCGAGCGCTAACAAGTCAAGTCGCATTATTCTGTCAAGAAGCCTGATTCGCGGGAAAATGCCACGTGGAAAGTCCAACAACAAGAAACACGCTGTTGCCAAGATGTGCAGCGTGGGAGCCGACAACAAGAAGAAGAAGGTCGAGAGCCCACCTGCTAGCTGCATCAAAGAGCCTGATACTACAGCCATCACTGAAGCTACTACGAGGGAGAAGATTGACAGCCCAACACAGTCAAGAACCAAGACAGCAGAGAAGGAGGAGAAAGACACCAGAGTCGGAAACACCGACTTGAAAACAGCCCGATGGGTTGTCAAGCGGATTCCTGTGGAGCTGACAGATGAAGAAATCCTGAAGCAGCTACGTGAAGAGAATCTTCACATCCGATTCTTGAAGGTGGAGCGGCTCCTCACCTACTCCAAGATACCTACAACCTTGGGAGTGGTGACGTCGGAGGGTAGCGAAATGCCGATCACAGTATCATTCAGCAAGAAAGCTCAACAGCCAGAGAGCTTCATCCCAAGAGTCAATCAATGTTCAGGCCGGTTCTACCTGCGCAGGGGCCTTTTATACTGGTGTCGTTCCGACTCCCAGAGTTCCAGACCAATCAGACAGTTCGCGCCCTCTGGCAGAATTCCACCATCATCGCGAGCCGAGTATATATATATATAAACTGTCATTTATTGCCAATATAGTACCTTGCGGTGTATGGCAGAGGAGTCTTTGAGCCTGAGGAATTAAGCCCGCCTGGCTAGTGCAGTCGCCGCGAACTGTGCAGGAAAGGATTTTCTTTTTGCCCCCGAAAGAAAAAAATATTCCACACCTTACAGAGGGATCGAACCCGGGTCTCCCGAAGGAGAGTATATATATATATATATATATATATATATATATATATATATATATATATATATATATATATATATATATATATATATATATATATATATATATATATATACACACACACAAGGGGCTTCTCATATGTCGTTAGCTTCACCATGAAGGAGTAGGCGGAGAAAACTGAAATTTAGCACATTGCTTATTCCTTTTCAATGTAGCCACCACCTGAATTTATGCTTTTCTGCCATCTCTGCGTGACCTTGAAAAGACATTCAGAATAAAACAACCTATTTATCGAACTAAACCAGTTATCACAAGCCAGTATGACATCTTCGTCACTGTCAAAACAATTTCATTTTAGCTGTGTTTAACGATTTGGGAAAAGAAAAAAGTCTAATGGAGCCAAATCTGGAGAATAATATGGGTGTGGAAGAATTTCAATATTCAAATCGTTGGCAGTTTGCAGCACAAGCCGTGCTTTATGGGAGGGCGCGTTGTCTTGAAGCAAAGGCAGAATTAGAGTACGCGCTATCCCTCGTTTTATGGTCACAGCCTTTCTTAGTTTGATCATGAGAAATGCATAGTACTGCCCATTAACCGTGTTGCCATGAAGCGTGTAATCTTTCAATATGATACCTTTGACATCCCAAAAACAGTCAGCATAACTTTTCTTGCAGACTTTTGTGCTCTTGGCTTGACATGTGTTGGCGAGCCCGGGGTTTTCCACTGCATGCTGGCAATTTTGGATTCTGGGCCATAATGGTGAATCCAATTCTCATCTACCGTCACCATGGTCGTCAACATGTTTTTCTACCGCCACATTTTGAGCAACTGACCACAGCAATCAACTCGTGTTTGTTTCTGTTCACATGTCAGTAGGTGCGGCTCCCTGCGGGCACACACTTTTCTCATGTTCAGTCTGTTGTGTAAAATTCTAAAAACTGTACTCTTACTCAGTTTTGCTGAACCCGATATCTCTGCAATTGTTATTTTCCTGTCCTGGTCTATGATTTTCTTCACTTTTGCGGCAATTGCATCATTGCACTCTGAGGACGGTCGACCTGATCTTGGCAGATCAGCAACTTGGGAACGGCCACACTTAACCTGCAAACATCAATTTTTTACAGAAGCATACGAAGGACAGACTTCCTCATGCATTGGATCCATCTCCCTGTGTATTTCTGTAGGTGTTTTTCTCTGTAACATCAAACATTTTATCACAGTCCTGACGTCTGATTTCTCCATTGTTCTGACAAACCGTTGGATGTGCAGATCTAGTCAATAGAGTGTGTTGTGACATGCACTATATCGGAAAAACCAATTGAGAAGGGAAATTCACAATTTATATGTCCATTACAAATTTGAATAAGCTATACATGTGCCAAATTTCAGTATTCTCCGACTAATCCTCCATGGTCAGGCTAAAGACTTATGAGAAGCCCCTTGTGTGTGTGTGTGTATACATGTGTTAGATATATCTGTATGAATGGGACTATGTGTGTGTGTGTGTGTGTGTGTGTGTGTGTGTGTTTGTGTGAGTGTGTGACCCTTTATAGTTGTGAGTGTGTTGAGTACAACATAGCAACATAGCGACCTTTAATGTCACTCTTCATTCTTAAGTAGATGATAGGAGAATAACAAGAGCACGAACAAAGTAATCAAAAGAAAGAAAGAAAGAAAGAAAGAAAGAATTAAAGAAAGAAAGAAAGAAAGAAAGAAAGAAAGAAAGAAAGAAAGAAAGAACGACAGACAGACAGACAGACACAGGCAGGCAGGCAGGCACTCGGGCAGGCAGGCAGGCAGACAGACAGACAGATAGACACACACACAAACAAACAAACAAACAAACAATCAAAGACACAATCGATCATATGATCAGAATTGTTTATATAAAAGTTTATAAATTACTCGGTATTTTTTAGTAAATGGCTTCTATACACGAGCAATTTAGATATCGTCACGTTAAAAGAAAATCAACAACAAATATTTCATCTGATATTATTTTTCTATGGGCAAAAATGCAGAGTGACAAGAAGCAGACGCAGAGCGACAAGAAGAAAAAGCAGAATGACAAGAAACAGAAATATGGAGAAACAAACTGGTCGTTTTTAGCACAAATTAAAACTGTGACAGTTTTCATCAGCTTCTGTCAAGTTAATTAGATCAGAGGAGACCAGGGTCAGTTCAGTTCTTCCTGGCTCTACATGGCCAGCTGTTGTTCCAAGATTTCTGTCAGTAGAATAGAGAAGCTTAGGATGTTATAGTCCCCGCAGGTTTTAGGGTAATTGATTCCTTCTCAGATAAGGACGAAAAAATGTTACTTTTGCATTCCGCATACTTTTCCCCCAGGTATTTAATAAGGTAATATTTGGTCCAAACTGTTTGGGTTATATCATAAAGTTATTTGAGTTGCCATGTTTCGCCAAGCCTGTGGCTCAGTACAGGTCTGGTTCGCTAGATCAGTTCCGCGTCTAGCGTTCGTTGTCTCGGATGGCTGTGTGAGGTGCACCAAAATGGGATCTTCCCAGCCAACGTGAGTTAGCGAGGCAGGCGTTTCAAGAATGTAACCGCATCGTGCAGCCAGGGTCGTGGTTTGAGCGGGCAAAAGAGCAAAATTTGTACGACCGTTCGACAAAGTCTCGATAAGCGCCCACTCTCTCTCGATGAGTAGTGGGCCTGCAGTCAGTAAGCTGGTATAGCTTTTTTTTCGGTTAGTCCTGCCGGCGTAGCTTGAAAGCTCGTCGGTAGGCGTCCAGTGGTTTTGCATGTATCACCTTGTACCGGGAGGGCGCGCTTTAGCGATGCTACTCTTGGCTTGCGTGTGCGTGAATAGTCCGTCTGTCCGATAGATATCTGGTTGATCCTGCCAGTAGTCATATGCTTGTCCCAGCTTTAGCGATGCTACTCTCGGCTTGCGTGTGCATGAATGTCTGTCCGGTCAGTCGCCATGTGCACATTTGCGCTGGAGAGGCTCAACCGTAAATCGGGAGATCTGCTCGCAACTTAGACGAGCAGTATCTTCTGTGGGCAGTTTCTCGCCTCATGTTTGTGTGTGGTCTGCTCTGGCGGTCAGTCCGTCTTCGGTGAAGGAAATCGTGTTGATCCTATAAGTAATCATACGCTCATTGCTTGTCGCTACGCTTGTCTTAAAACTGAAAATTAAAGGAATTGACGGAAGGGCCGAGGCTCCCGAGAGCCAATATAAACAGGGATAACTGGCCGTGGCAGCCTAACGTCCACTGCATCTGTGTCCGTCTTCCAGTCGTCTTGCCATGCTCGCCACTGGAGCCAGACGGACACAGACGAGGGAGCGGGGACGAGGGTGTTGCGCGACCACCTCCTCGCTATACAAAACCAAAGCGCAAGTCATTCGTTCCTCATCAAATCAAAGATGTAGTGCAATGAATGGTCATCGTCAATGAATGGTCAACGTCATTCATGATGGACGAACATCGGCTCAGTACATCTGACTTCGACAAATTTTTTTTTTTTAAAGTGGAGGTGGATTTCTCTTTCCCTAGCCGTTGACTGCCGGTCTCCCTGGCATAGGGGTTAGCGACTTTCTCCGTAATACCGTATACTCTCGTGAGTAACGTGACGTGCGCGAGAATCGGTGGCGGTTCTAGCCGCGTCGGTAACTTACGGGTATTGTGAGCCGGTCGCTCAGAAAGCAATGGCAAACTACTGAGAAAAATCTTGCCAAGAAATCAACAATCAGCTGAAAGATGCTGATGTTGACAGCGATGTCCTGTAAAGGATATGCGAAACAAACAAATAAAAGCTGTTAACTGTCCTCAGTCTACCATCAAGGCAGCGGGCTTGTGCTTTCCTTCGATCGGGCTTGTGCTTTCCTTCGATCGATCCAACTTCTTCACCTGTCCAACACGGGAGAACCTTATAGTAGCTGCTTTATCATCGGCAATGCTCTCGGAGGTCATTGGAGCACGTAAACTTTCTATCACTTTAAACTCTACATACACACACAAAGGCGGGGAGGGGATATATTAATGCACAACGCTAGCTTGGAATCAAAAATAGATCTTTGGTAAAAACTCGTGCATGTCGGAGCAGATGTCATGTAATTAAATCTCCAATGAGGTGAATATTTGTTTTAATTGACCTAGTCTCTCATGTCGACCCAGCCTAAATGGGCACTTCAAACATCTCTGGGAAGTAAAGGATGTCGGTGTTGTATTTAGCACACCCCCAACGAGTGCTGATTGGTCTGTTAGAATATGGGAATAGAACCATACACCCAATAAACTCGCCAGCCGTTCTGGTTATCATAGGTTCGATTCGCTTCAGGGCGGGTCCGATGTTATTTTTACAAAACTGGTCAGAGCATCCGGGTCGATCCAGCCTAAAATTTAAATAAAATATGTAGTTGCATATCCAGGTGCCCAATGTGTGTGTAAAACGGTACTTTATTTACTTACTTTTTACTTACTGACCATACTTCAAATACTCCCATAGAATGGTAGGGCTCCTTTACTTTACAAAGGATGCTGGTTGATGCTGTCACAATAAAACAAGTAATTCTTGCGGTGTTTGGGAAACCTCTCACTTTCCCTATTTGGAACTCTCACTATCTCCAACTAAACATTCCTTTTCTTGTGAAATGCTGCCTCTGTTTGGGTTATTTTATATGTAACTAGCTGACCCGGCCCGGCTTCGCCCACTCCCTGGAGGGGATCTATCTATCTATCAGTCTGTCTGTCTGTCTGTCTGCTTGTTTGTCTGTCTGTCTGTCTGTCTGTCTGGTGGGGAGCATCTCATTTAATTCATATAAGTAGTCATATAAGCTCCCGTTCCCGACTATCTGTCTGTCTGTCTGTCTGTCTGTCTATCTGTCTGTCTGCCTGACCCGGCCCGGCTTCACCCAGTCCCTGGTGGGGAGCATCTCATTTAATTCATATACGTAGTCATATAAGCTCCCGTTCCCGACTATCTGTCTGTCTGTCTATCTATCTGACCCGCGTGGCTTCGTCCAGCTCCTGGCGGGGAGCGTCTCATTAAATTCACACAGTAACTTAAAAGAATGTCCTTCCACACACCAGCCATTATTTTTTAATGAAAACTGTTTTTAATCACTTACATGACTGTAGATAACTTCTTTAATCATAAAAAGATGAGTTACAATGTTATGCATTATGCATTATTTTTATGAAAAATTTGAAAATGCCTTAAAGATTATATCATTATTTATTATAACTCATATGCCTGTAAATAACTATAGACAAAGAGTTTATAAATCTTTGAAAACGATGCAACAATATGACTATAAAGTATATAGAAATGTTATTAAAAGTTATGCCCCTTGAAATAACTTTTCTAGAGTTAAGTCCCCTTGCTATATAGAAATTATAATGAAAAATGAAATATTAAATTTTAGTAAGTAAGTAGCCGAAAAAAAACTAAAAAACTATGACAGAAAGTTGCACAGGAATGAAAAGAAAACGTGTAGAATAGTTCATCTCAATCGGATGGACCGTTCGCGAACGCATAAAGAACGGACATACATACAGTCTCTTTTATAGATATAGATGTACAAACTGCATCTTCCAACTGCGGTTATTAAAGTAGCCAAATGCGTAAACACATTGACTTGATTCATAATCACTCGTGAAGAAAGTCAGCGAGAATACAAATTATCCCGAAAATACAAAGTACACAGTTTCAGTCATCACCCAGTGGTTTTTCCTGTGTAGAACTTTGCTCACAAAGCAGCCTTTCGAAATGTCCCCTAGCATAAGCCAGATATAATATAAATGCCCTCTATCTTAAGCCAGATATAATATTAAATGTCCCTTATCATAAGCCAGAGCCGGCTCAGTGGCTAAAGGCTTGCGAACGCGGTTCGTGAGTCGGGTACCAGGCGTTCGAAGCTCAGCTGCGACCGATTTGTGCAGCAGACCGTGTCGCGTTGTGTTATAACGTGCTGGTATGGGAGCCGGTCGTTCAGAAAGCAATGGCAAACTACTGAACGTAACACTTGCCTAGTACATCAACAGCAGCTGAAAATGCTGGTGTTGACTGCTAACGTCCCGTAAGGGATACGCAACAAAATTTTTAAACATAAGCCATAATATAAATGTCCCTCCCATAATATAAATGTCCCCTATCATAAACAAGATATAATGTAAATGTCCCCTATCATAAACCAGATATAATATAAATGTCCCCCTATCATAAGCCAGATATAATATAAATGTCCCCCAATATAAGCCAGATATAATATAAATACCCCCTATCATAAGCCAGATATAATAACTAAAATACCCCCTATTATAAGCCAGATGTCCTACTGCAGTAACTGTCATGTGTAAATTATTCATCACATCTTGAATCCATCTCCGTTGTATCTTCCCCTTCCCCACTTCCGCGGTAGAGTCAGTAAGTAAAGGAACCTATTACACGCCTGAGGACGCACCGGGCATATGATGCCAGATCCATATTTGTATAGAGCAGTCGGTGTCTGATGTGGTCAGCGTCACGCTGCTCGCCTTTACTTCCCAATGCATGCTCGGTACTCAACTTAGGCTGGTAGGGAGTCTCTGTATCGAAGTAGTCAAGCAGTCAGACTCAAGCTCCTGAAGGTAGTGGGTTCGATTCCGGGTCGCGTCCTTCAATTTCTTTAGTGCATTTATTTCAGAGACTCATGGGGGTTGTCGATGGAGCTACAAAGTCCAGGCTTTGTTCGCTGCGGAAAGAGATTGAGTCATATGGGATAAATACCCAGTTAGTGCAATGAAGTCGACCCTGTCGACATTTAATCGTTTTATTTTTAGGATAGTTTAACAATCCGAATCTGCCCCACTGCCGATCCAACCACAAGGGAGTGTGTAGCCACTATCTACCTCCCCTCTCTCCACCCTCGGTAAAGATTCCTCCATAAGTCTCTTTTCCAGCTATTCAACGTCTTTTGACATATCAAAAAAAGTATTTCATTTTCCTAAATTTTATTTGTGTTAAAAATCAGTCTTCTAGAATATAAGAATGTTTTTGGATAAATCTGTTTGCTATCTTTTTCCTCTTGCGAATTTTCTTTTTCGTCCAACGAATTTTCATTTCTCTCCCGTAACGCTTACATTCACATGCTCATATGTGCTTTTCAGCTGATGTGTTCAATACTCAAGTTTCACACTCGTATGTTTATATAGTCACAGGAAATATCCAGGCGCTTAGTACTCTAGCTGTGTGCTGTTCTATCTGCTTCAACCCATAACGGTTTTAATTGCTTTCGTTTTTGCAAGGTAATGTTTGCTGTTCTTAATTTTATCTCATCGAACTTCCACTGCACGCCAGCGGGAAATCTAGATATGCAAAACTGCTCACCTTCGGCATTTTCTCCACAGTGATTTTTGTTAAACTCTTTTTGTTCTCTCCCTTTGAACTCCAGCTTAGTACACATACTACTACTACTACTACTACTACTACTACTACTACTACTACTACTACTACTACTACTACTACTACTACTACTACTACTACTACCACCACCACCACCACCACCACCACCACCACCACCACCACCACTACTACTACTACTACTACTACTACTACTGCTGCTGCTGCTACTACTACTACTACTACTACTACCACCACCACCACCACCACCACCACCACCACCACCACCACCACCACCACTACTACTACTACTACTACTACTACTACCACCACCACCACCACCACCACCACCACCACCACCACCACCACTACTACTACTACTACTACTACTACTACCACCACCACCACCACCACCACCACCACCACCACCACCACCACCACCACCACTACTACTACTACTACTACTACTACTACTACTACTACTACTACTACTACTACTACTACTAGTAGTAATTGCTAATAACAGGAGCTGCACTAGTTGCTAGCACCAGAAGAAAGTTTAGATAGAAAGGGTTAGTTAGGTAGTTAGTTAGTTAGTTAGGTAGTTAGTTAGTTACTTAGTTAGTTAGTTAGTTAGTTAGTTAGTTAGTTAGTTAGTTAGTTAGTTAGTTAGGTAGTTAGGTAGTTAGGTAGTTAGGTAGTTAGGTAGTTAGGTAGTTAGGTAGTTAGGTCGTTAGTTCGTTAGGTCGTTAGGTCGTTAGGTCGTTAGGTCGTTAGGTCGTTAGGTAGTTAGGTAGTTAGGTAGTTAGGTAGTTAGGTAGTTAGTTAGTTAGTTAGTTAGTTAGTTAGTTAGTTAGTTAGTTTAGTTAGTTTAGTTAGTTTAGTTAGTTTAGTTAGTTTAGTTAGTTTAGTTAGTTTAGTTAGGTTAGTTAGGTTAGTTAGTTTAGTTAGTTTAGTTAGTTTAGTTAGTTTAGTTAGTTTAGTAAGTTTAGTTAGTTTAGTTAGTTTAGTTAGTGTAGTTAGTTTAGTTAGGTTAGTTAGTTTAGTTAGTTTAGTTAGTTTAGTTAGTTTAGTTAATTTAGTTAGTTTAGTTAGTTTAGTTAGTTTAGTTAGTTTAGTTAGTTTAGTTAGTTTAGTTAGTTTAGTTAGTTTAGGTAGTTTAGTTAGTTAGTTTAGTTAGTTAGTTAGTTAGTTAGTTAGTTAGATAGTTAGTTACTTAGTTACTTAGTTAGTTGGTTAGTTGGTTAGTTGGTTAGTTAGTTAGTTTGATAGTTAATTAGTTAGTTACTTAGTTGGTTGGTTAGTTAGTTAGTTAGTTAGATAGTTAGTTAGTTAGTTAGTTAGATAGTTAGTTATTTAGTTAGTTGGTTAGTTAGTTAGTTAGTTAGATAGTTAGTTAGTTACTTAGTTGGTTGGTTAATTAGTTAGTTAGATAGTTAGTTAGTTACTTAGTTGGTTGGTTAGTTAGTTAGTTAGTTAGTTAGTTGGTTGGTTAGTTAGTTACTTAGTTGGTTGGTTAGTTAGTTACTTAGTTAGTTAGATAGTTAGTTAGTTACTTAGTTGGTTGGTTAGTTAGTTAGTTAGATAGTTAGTTAGTTAGTTAGATAGTTAGTTAGTTAGTTAGTTAGTTAGTTACTTAGTTAGTTGGTTAGTTAGTTAGTTAGTTAGTTAGTTAGTTAGATAGTTAGTTAGTTAGTTACTTAGTTGGTTGGTTAGTTAGTTAGTTAGATAGTTAGTTAGTTAGTTAGATAGTTAGTTAGTTAGTTAGTTAGTTAGTTACTTAGTTAGTTGGTTAGTTAGTTAGTTAGTTAGTTAGATAGTTAGTTAGTTACTTAGTTGGTTGGTTAGTTAGTTAGTTAGATAGTTAGTTAGTTACTTAGTTGGTTGGTTAGTTAGTTAGTTAGATAGTTAGTTACTTAGTTGGTTGGTTAGTTAGTCAGTTAGTTAGTTAGTTAGTTAGTTAGTTAGTTAGTCCCGGCTCCAACTTCACGGCAACGGTTCGACCGACCATTATGCTCCGTTCCTGTGCCAGTGAATATCACACAAAATGCTCCTCACTGCCCTATGTGAAAAGTGGAACAAACAGGAGTCTCGGCCAGCCAACAGCAAGCACGGGTACACTGTGCATTATGCCGCCCCCAGATTGCCAACACAAAAAGCCTCCAAGAAAAATACAGTTTATCGTCGATGGAATCGGCAGTAACTAGAAAGACTTCGTTGACCCGGGTTTTATCCACCCTGGCTCGGCCTATTTCAGCAGGGTGACTCGCTGAAATAGATAGAAAGGGTACTGACATGACTATATCTTGTCAGACGGGAACTCACAAAGAGAACGAGTTATTCGCACCAGAAGGCGACAGCTGCAGTATATCATCACGACGAGAAAGTCAGAGGTGAGGAGGGCAGGGAAAGACCAAGAGAGAAGATACTTGACAGTCTGATACATTGATATAGAGGAACATCAGTGTCAGAAATGATTGGCACTGCACGAGATAGAAGGCTGTGTTCAGACATGATCACCAATGATGGACTATAAGAAGAAACAACACGACTCTACACAGACTATGTTTCTGCGATGCACTAATCACGAGTAAGGAAAACACCTTTATTATTGAAACATATAAGACGACCCTGACGTGCCTCCAATTTGCCGTGGTAGGGGGAGGGGTGGGGGACTTGCGTGTCCCAGTGACCCCAAATGCTCTGCCGACGGAAGCACAACTACATGTCGGGCATGTCTTGGGATAGGGACCAGACAAAGAGAGACACACCCTGTTGCTATGCAGGTAGACTGAGGATAGCAGTCAAAAGTTCCAAATCAGGTGCACGATGCCACTAACATAATCTACGGCTCTCTGCTGAGGGATATGACTGAACGTCTGTAAGCCATTAACCCTCGCTCTTGAGGACTGGACCGATACTTACTGCAAACTGGAGGTGAGATATTAAGCCTGCTACATGACACCTTCAGATACGCATCCTAAGGCTCTAGATTGAGGGATGAAGCCGAACGCCTCTAGGCCAACGTCTCTCAGCTGTGCGAACCTAGCCGTTGCTCACCTCCCATAAATGGAGGTGAGATGCTTCCGTCCTTTACTTGGGGGCGTTAATAACAAGTACCTCTGAAGTCGGAGTGGGTTCGCCTGAAGGCAAGGGACACCGGTAAAGGGAAAGCAAACCCACACGCAAAATTCAGTCTCTTAATACTTTACACAGTGTGTAAGGACTACGTTTGAGTTTATGCGAGGAACAAAAAAGAAAGAAAGAAAAAAGAAACATTTAAGACCAATTTTTCTTGGACCAATGGGCACTTTATTTTGCCTGAACTAATTAATTATGGGCGGTATTCTACCTACCCTTTTTAAATTTTCAACCGTCGACTGGTTTTTAACGCGCTCAGGTTTTATAATAAATACCTGGGGCTTCATGGTCGTCATAACCTAAAATGGGTACCTGGAAATACCCTTGCAATGAACGTCACCGTCGTGATGTGATATGACCACATCAGAAATAGTGTTCAGGTCTTTTAACAATATCCGGTTTGCGCCATTTACCCACATCTAAGGCATGTTGCGTATCCCTTACGGGACTTTGCAGTCAACACCAGCATTTTCAGCTGCTGTTGATGTACTAGGCAAGTGTTACGTTCAGTAGTTTGCCATTGCTTTCTGAACGACCGGCCCCTATACCTTTTTTCGAAAAAAACGCCTCGATTAAGACGCATGTACATGTAAGAGGCATGTACTTGGGATCGTTTTTTATTTACATGCACCAAAGCTCCCATAGTTGATCGCTCTTATTCTAGAAGGCTAAATAATCCATCCACTATATTATAATCAGTCCGGAGCGATTGGGAGAGAAATGCACCCTTTTCCCATGTAGTACAAACCAATACCTTCTACACGGTGAATCGTACAGGGTCAGCTTTAGTTATAGCCCAAGGTCATACCTCTAACACACTTTTTCAACTCTTGTTGTTTTTTTTTATCTCGCTTTGAACCCGATCATAGTCTACATGTTCTACAATTACTTGTATTTATTACTACTAGTGAATGTTCTCGTGAGAGTTACCTTTCCCTATTATCAGTGGCCATCGCTAGAAAGCGAACCCATTACGTCTTCTGAGGTACTTGTAATTGATGAACTTAAGTCAAGCATGAGAAGCCAACATTTAAATCAAATTGACCGGTGTTTGAGGCGAAATCACTATGCATCGATCGCAAGGGGAAATTAAAGTGCGAGTGGGTTAAACCTTCCGGCCCCGCCGACCTCCAAGTTAAGGTTAAATGCGTCTTAATTTGTAATTGGGTGTATGGCTACGAGTATCCCAACCAGGTAAGTACGGACAGTAAACATCCCTTTTAAAAGTGTTAAGACGCAATGGGTATATGGTGCTCATATTCTTATACATCATTCAGCATCAGGCCAGATCTCATATACTTTCCAAGATATTTCCTGCTACCCATTGTAGTCTGATCACAGCTGGCTGGCCAGACGAATGTTAACAACCCGCATACTAACCATACAATCTACAATGTAACCGGGTGCTCATGAATCTTGGAGGAAGTTAGAGGAATGGCGCTAGTCACAGAAGTTGGAACTTCAGTAACCTCTCCCCACGACCCCTTACCGAATAAGTAGAAGACACCAACAACAGTAACAAAAACAACACCACCAACAACAACAATAACTGATCCTCTGGGCTACACAGCACAGGACTTGTCTATTGGTAGAGTCTAGTAATGCAATCGGCCAATCTATTGCGCGTTATCCAGCCAGGATTGGAGCAAGGCTTTACGCACTCTTTAAATATATGTTAGAAGAGAATTGATTGTGCGTGTCACATCCTTCACGTCTATCATTATTTACATGTTATGGGGAGGAGGCAGTATTTCCGAGCGTAAACGTCACATGGCTGGAACAGTAAAGCTAGCATAAGTGGCAACGGAGCATGGGGTGAAAAAAGGTCATGCGAATTAAAGGAGTCATGAGGTGAGACATGAGAAGTGAAGGAATAATCGGAGGTAAATGTGAATGTCAGATAAAGTTATAAGTTAGCTCCATGTCTTTTATAGGACGTTGCAATCAGGTCAACATGTTTTGGCTGTTTGTGAATTACTAGGAAATATTTTGGTTCAGTAGTTTGCCATTTGTTTCTGAAAGACCGATGCTCATGATATCAAAATCAAGACATGGCGGTCTGCTTTCAAATCGTCTCCGGTTGATTTCGAATCATGAATGCAAGATAAAAGCGATATTTTACGTAAAGTGATATGTGAGAAAATGGGTATGAGAGCAGCATACTTTATTGTGTGTAAACTGGGTAAAAGTACATAAGGGTATGTGACATAAAAGTATATGAGAGATTTGATTAGTTGGTTCGTGGATCCTGGTGAAGACTGCTTTAACTTCTTGGTCTGTTGTATTGACGAGCAGGTCGTTTAAACCCTGAACAGAGGTTGCCTCTATTAGGTGAGATAACTGAAATGTGTTTAACAGAGTTAAAGCTGTGGAAATGTCAGTGATTGGGAATCACCTAATGCAAGTGAGCTTGCAGCGGGGAGGATAATGTCGCAGCTGAGAAAGAGTGAGGCATGGACATGATTCAATGAACAAGGCGAGAAACTGTGAGGAGACTGAAGAGAGGAGTCGCCAATGGGATTGTAGAACAACAGTCAGGTCTTGGTCAGATATGTTATGACTGAGCTACCGTATGACAGTAGACGGTGCTACCTGCTTTCTGTTAGCGCCGAATGTTGGGCGGCGCTCATCAAACCCAAAAGAACGTGAGACTCCGCAGTGTACCAACGCTTCGGACGGAGGAGCGCATTACCGAGTGTTCAATCCTTTTATCATGGTGTAAACAAATTAAACTTAAGACTAACTTTCATGGCAGAGCAGAGCAGGTCTTAAACCTTGGTCGGCAACTGGTCTAGGATCGAAGGTCAGACAGGTAGGCAGTTAGAGTATTGTTTTGCTGATCCAGCTGCTTCTGCAGCTTGTCTTGTTCCAGATGTATTGGTGTTACCTTACCTCTGGAATACACTAGGCAGGCTGAGAGAGGGATCAAGCTGCATGGACAACTAACTCTTGGTCTCTGCAAATTAGATCAGGCTTTGTGCTATAGAGAGGCATAACTCCATCCCAGTCTACCGCCATAGGTTGTAGTTATTATGCTCTTTTTGAAGCACAATCTAACAAACTATTGTCTGTGAAGACCTCAACATGCCAAGGGTAGACCAGGGCGGTAAGATTCAGGAGATGTTTAAATATGAAGGAATGAGCTGAAGTGAAGGAATCCTTGGAGATGGCTATAATGCTTGTATTAACCATCCTTGAGTTTCTATTAGTGTGAATGCACCACTGTGCATTCCACATCTACGAGAGGGTTTCAAAAGAAATCCTTAAATCATTGTGTGTGTGTGTGTGTGTGTGCGCGCGCGCGCGCGTGCGCCCCTTCACTGATCAAAGAACGGATAACAGAACGCTGCTCCTCTTTGGTGAATGTCTAAAATGGGACAGCCTTTTTTAAACTGTCCTTATGAAGTCACCGTGTCCGTCTGCACAGTTATGTCACTGCTTAACACTCTTGGCACCCTTAACAACAATATTGACAGGTTACAAGACAATCGCATAGTTATTGAAATGTGTATCACACTTTTTTAGTTTTGTGTTGAAGTTCTCTCGTATGCAGGTTATGGTACACATATATGAGTTTGTAATAGTGAGTAATGTGACATTAAGAAAAACACAGTGAGAAAAGGACAGAGTGAATGGATAAATGCAAGCTGGGTAAGCCATCTAACAAAACTGCTTGACATATAGGTCACGTAGAATGAAGGTTTCTCATGACAGTCAACTTCTCTCTTACATACAGTTAGCAGCTATATAATAGTGATAGTAACAGCGCTTACCAGACCCGACACCCCACATTGTGCCAACGGCTTCGGGCGGAAGAGCAAAATTGGGAGGGCACAAGCCTTATGCTGGTGTGAGGAAATGCAACCTAAAGACTAAATGTCATGGCCGGGCAGACCAGACCCTAAGCCTTGGTTGGTAACTGGTCTAGGATCGAAGCTCCGACAGGCGGACATTTAGAGCATTGCTTTGCTGATCCGACATCTTCTGCAGTTTGTCTTGTTCCAGATGTGTTGGTGTTACCTATCCTCTGGAGTAAACTAGCCAGGCCGAGAGATGGATTATACTGCATAGGCAGTGCATGGTCTCTAGATTCAGCCCTGGCTTTGTGTTATGGAGGGATAACCCCATTTTACAAACTATCGTCTGTCAACACGGCAAGGTGCCATTCAGTCAGTCAGTCAGTGATAGTAAGAATTGTTTTTAAGGCAGCGATCTACATGGTATAAGATGGCACAATAGGGATAGTTGTTACATAGTGCTGCCTTGAAATATACCACATTGCTTTTCTTTTGCTCTATGTGAATGCAACAACATTTTAGAAATCATAAATCCACGTGTATTAGTGACGTCAGGGTGACTATTCTGTTGATGTGGGTGTTTGGTAGCTGTTTTCACCATTGCGTCTCTCATTGCTGCTCATATGTCACACTAAACAATAAGAAAACTACATCGTGCTGTTTATGTACAAGAGTATACTGCAGTATGCTGCTCTACTGTAAGAAATAGAATACTGTTAGAATATAAATGATAGTGAGGAATCGTGTTTTGTATGTGTACACTAGACTACAACGCCATACACTTACTCATCAAGACACTCCAAGACACCCATGATGCCATAATACAATATGGAGCATCTGGAACAGCCCAAGAAGATAAAGAAGAGAATAAATCTATAGTAAAAAATCTACAGAGCCTATGCACATGGTAGAATGTTATGATTGCAAAGAGGGAACATGGAAATAATACCAGCCCTCAGATAATGTTTTCTGGGGGTTCTTGCCATGTGTCGATAAGCATCCCATCAAGAAGATACAGCGGTTTTTAAGGGTTTTGTGTGATCTTTAACCTGAACATCAGAACCCTACAATAGTGATATGAAGCTGAAATCAGTGGAAACCAGCCGAGGAGTGTAGTTACTGATATCAACGGGGTGTTTGGGAATTGGAATAAGAAGTATAGGGGCATGAGGCGAGAAGCAATAATGAGAGATAAAGGCAGCATGAGAGGTAAAGGGGTAAGAGAGATACAGGGGATATTAGATGTAAACGAATATTCGAGGTAAATGCGGCAGTATATGTCAAATGGTGTGAGAAGCAAAGACATTAATATCGTGACATGTGAATAGTAAACGGAGAGTGAGAAGTAAATTGGCTTGAGGTAAATTGGCTTGAGATGATAAAGTGCATCTGATTTACAGGACGTGATAGGTAACCTGTATGAGATCAGAAACTTTGAGAGTTAACGGATTCAGTATCAAGCAAATAGGAGGTTGCGAAAATGGAAAGTAAGTGTGCGTCACATTTATGACTTAAAAGGTATTATTATGGTACCAGTTAATATGTTGTACTATAACGCTGTAACAACATTTTGGCAGTGTATAAGACCAAGGCAGACACGGAAGGTCGCTTGAGACGATTAATCTTCCCATGGCACTTAAATAGGTAAAGAGGTATGGTTGGTGTAGACTTATGAGATGTACAGCCGCCCGAGATGTCAGGTTGTACTTTTTAATGATTGTGGACGTTTTGGAAATATTGCCAATCCAAGTTTTGTATTCACCGTATGTAGATTCATGCAACATACACTGTTATAACGTGTCATATTTTCGGTAAAGCTTTAACATTACAGCTCTATTCACAAATGGTGTTGGAAATATCCACCAGGGTTTAGTTGGCAAGTATGGCTACGCTTTTAAATCTTGTTAAAGATTGTGTGCTGTTCGGGCAGTGTAATGCTATTAATGTTGTTGACGATTGAAACCTGAAGTTCACTGATTGTGAGGGGATTGTTTTAGTACTCTTTTCCTTCAACGCCGTCCAGAGATAATAATCCAGGGGAGTAAAGTTCGGAGAGCGTACAGGCTAAATTCCGCGAGAGTTCATGCGATTTTCAAAAATGCCATCGTTAAGAAACACATTTCCACCAAAATACTCTTTCTTAAATAGCTAACAACATTGTGGCTGAGATCAATTACTAAACCTTCTGCATATAGCAGTGATATTCTAAACTAACGTTGAAATGGCGCTTGGAGTATGACAATGAATACACAACTTGGAACGGCAATATTTTCAAAATATCCAGTCATTAAAAATATATCATGCATAATATATACAGTGCCCCTAAGTCCATCACACTGAACAAGTTTATTCATCCTTGCTTACAGATCAAACCTTGGGGACTGTAATCGACAGCTGGTCAGCAGAAATGAGAGTAATGACATCGTTCAGGATTACCTCTCTGATTCTGTTGCTGTATCTTCTGTGTTTGGATTACCTTGTTGCAGATGTCACAGCCATGACTTCCTGGGAACATCTTTCACGTGAGTACCGTCCATGTTGCCATATGCCGTTGTGTGGTTGTGCAGTTTTGTAACACCGTTCCTGGATGTACATTCTGTGTGCTATATGTGTTACATTTTTCAACACCCTTCTTTGCATAAGTGCAAGTGCTATATTTGTGTTCTATACTACATCACTGTTCCAATAAGTAAATTAATTAGCTTGAACTGTATTCCACGTTACAACAGTTTCAAAGTATACAGCTCACATTCTATGTGTGTGATGTATATTGCAACATGTTTGATGTGAGTAAAGTTTATGTGCTATATGAGTGTGATCTACATGACATAATGGTTTCTGTGAGCACAGTTCATGTGTTATATGAGTGTAATCTACATTACACAATGGTTTATGTGAGCACAGCTCATCTGTATCAAGATGCCAGTATAGGGGTGTGACTTGAAGGTAATAATACTTACAATCATAGGTTTAAAGCATTGGCTCGATCACACAATAATCTAGCAGATGATGAGACAAATGGACACGCAGCGTTACCTGATAGAGCGTTTATTCCAGAAGGATACACATCATGTACACTCTCACAGCAGGTCGAATCAAACACAGATGCCAGTTATCATATGCTCGTCAAGATTTACAAAGTGGGCCGAGTAAGTAGTGGCCTTCATTACCTTCTATACAGTCAGATGATTGACCCGTTTTCGTCGCGAACGAGTTCATCGCTATCGCTGCCTAGTGCAGCCCATCTGATTAATATCCGTGGCAAAGGGGTTAAGGGCGCAGTTTGTAATCCCGCATGCCCACGTTCTAAACACAGCTGTGTTGATTTTTTATGAAATAGAATGGGTGCCAGTCGTTCAGAAAGCAATGGGAAATTACTGAACGTAAACTTGCCCAGGCGTCACGAACAGCCAAAAAATGCTGAGGTTGACTGCTACGTCCTGTAACGGATATGCAAGAACATTTGATTTTGAATGTACAATGAAGACAAACTCAATCTTTGTGTACAGCTGCTGGCGTTTGGTAATCTTCGCAGACATCACTTATTGGAATGCCCCGAATGCTGTGAAGTCGGTTCCTAAATCAATCAATCAATCCATAGCTCAAACTGATTTTCACTTACACTCACCAGTCCTCAAAATAATGGTATATTACTCGAAAATAGTCTTAAGATGTAGAACGTCGGCTGAGAGTGTCGAGTTGAATAGAGTGTGTGTCGCAGAAATATCGCCGGTCAAATGTTCATGTGATGTGCTTCCTGTATGCGTCTACTGTGGACCTATCTCGAATATGTATGTTGCTTTAATGAGACGATTTGTCCTCGATTCAGAATGCCAACTTCCTCGTTGACAACTCAGTTGCCTATCACTAGTGTTTACTGACTAGCCGCTTCACATGCTTCTTGGATTATGTGACGTATTTACGTCTAACTATCGTCTGTTTCAGTTGAACTGTTGTGTAACTGTCTTAACTCTTTAGGTCTCGTCTTTCACTCATTATTAACCATATCTGGATCCCTTACAATGTGCTATATAAGTGATCTATAGTACAATAAAGTTTCTCTAAGTACAGTTCATGAGCTGTATATGTGCGATTGTGATTAAATTTAATATGATATATATACATTTGATATGTTTTACAAATATATGTGAGTTTAGTACATGTGATATATATGTGTTATATGTATTGCACATCGTTTCATGTGAGTATAGGTTAATTGCTACATATGTGTGTTCTACATTGCACCAAATTTCGTGTAAGTAAAGCTTATGTGGAACATTTATAACGTATTTTAAAACACGCGTGCTATAATTGTTTTTTGTAATACAACACGGCTCAAGTGAGTACAGTTCACGTGTTATGTATGCTTGATCTATATTACGACAGGATTCTCTGAGTAAAGATGACGTCTAGTATTGTCCTCTATGCCCTAGAACAGAACACGAATAAGAAATAAATAACAGACGAAGAAAGATAAACAGGATCGGAAACAAAGAAATACAGAGATTACAAAAACATCTGTGTATTGCTAAAGAAACATGATCTTTCAGCGTTTGCGAAATCTATTTGGCTGTCTGATACCTTGTTTTCCTGCTGCTGATCAGCAAACAGTTAATAGTATCATGCTTCTCGACATATTTGGAACTCCGAGTGTCGATTTGCCGAGAGGAATCTCGTCGACTTATGAGGATAAATCATGAGGGAAGGCTGAATAAGATGAGTCTCATCATTACCATGATAATCATCATTACGATCTTTATGGTCGTCTCATCATCATATGCATCAGCATCATATATTACAATCATGATCGTTACATCACTACCATCATAATGTGCCATGATAGGTGGTTCAGAAGGATGCGCATATCCAGAACCTTAACGTGTTCTTGATACATATGACAACGGACCATTTTCTTTGCAACTCTTTCCAACCCATCTAGCTTTTTCTGCATCGTTTGCTCGTTCTGTCATCCTCTGCCTTTACCACTCCCAACATGTACGCGTGTAAAGGTGCATCCATGCCACTCTTTCTTCTCGCAGCAGATTGAAGAACATAGCTGCCGTGTGCTTATTATGAATAATAAACCAAAACTAACAGCGACACCGTCAGAGAGCTTCTGTTTGCTGATGATTGCGCTCTATATGCCAACTCAGAGGCGGACATGCAACATAATGTTTCAGCTTTGTCATATGCTTGTGCCAACTTTGGGCTCAATATCAACTTGGAGAAGACTGTAGTTATGTACCAGCCAGCTCCTGGTGTTAATCACACTGTGCCGAATATCAAAATGAATGGTCATAGACTAAGTGTTGTGGGTAAATTCACCTATCTTGGCACCACTGTGTCCCAAGCTGCCACAACTGATGTCGAAGTGAATGCGATAATCTCCGGAAGCCAGCGTGGCCTTTGGCAGACTGTACAAGAACGTGTAGGGACAGAAATGGAATAAGCCTGCAAACAAAGCTGAAAGTCTACAAAGCAATTGTATTATCAATACTGCTATATGCTTGTGAAGCCTGGATTGTTTACCAGCGACCCGCTAGGAAATTAAACTACTTCCACACAGTCTGCCTTAAGAAGGTATTAAAGATTAAATGGCAAGACCCGGGAAGGTTAACCCGGTCAACAAATGCCCGCAGAAGTCGGATGTGTCGGCCTAACGGCGCAAGAACGCAGCTCTGCTGTAAACAGGCACAACGCAATCACGTCCGAAAAAAACTCCGGATGAACGCAGAAGAAGAAGAAATGGCAAGACACGATCTCAGACACTGAAGTCCTAGAAAGAGCGTCCATGTCCAGCATCCACACTCTACTAATGAAGAATCAGATTCGCTGGGCTAGTCACTTGACTCGTATGCCAGATCACAGGCTCCCTAAACGATGCTTTACGGCGAGCTGCGTTGTGGTAAACGCTCCCAAGGCTGTCAGGGGATACGCTTTAAAGACACTCTTAATATCTCACTAAAAGCTTTTGGAATTCATCACGACACTTGGGAGACTGAATTTCAAAGACCAAAATTCGTGGCGTACATCATTACGCAAGGGTGCAGTCACTTATGAAGCAAACAGAACTGCAAGAGCTGTGAAAAAAAGGCTGGACAGAAAAACCACTGCAGGCGATCCTCTTCCTGGAACGTCAAGCATTCTTTGCCCACATTGTCTAAGAACATTTCGAGCCAACATAGGCCTTACCAGCCTTTGCATTCACAATTCTGCTTGATAAAACAGGCTCTTTCCATGTCTTGGGGCGTATTGAGTAACGGTCTTAGCCTTCATATTTGTATCTACCAATGGGCACTCCGTGGCAGAAGCGGCCAGTATCTCATAGACTGCTTTTCGTATATCGGCTTTCACCCATAAACTTCAATACCTAAGAAAACGGTCCTTTCTTAAGAGTTAATTACATGTCTTTTACAGAAAGGTGCAATTAATCCCAGCATGTATTGGCGTTTGTGATTTACTGGCCAATTTCTACCTTCTATAATTTGTCGTCGCTTTCTGAGCGGCCGGCGCCTCATGCCATTGAAATCAACAAGTAGCGGTCTAATTTCAAATAGCCAGCGGCTGACTTCGAAACTCCGACTCGGTGTGTCGGTGGATTGTGAAACTGCACGTCTTACTAACCCCTAAACCTCAGACACAACAGATTCCTTTACTCATCATCATCATCATCATCATCATCATCATCATCATCATCATCATCAACAACTTCCACTTTTGCCGTGAAGCGTCGTAGGGAGAAATAATTGGCGCTCCAGCGCCCGATGTGTGGCATTGGATAGTGTCATTCCGTGTGATTGTACCATGCCTTTGATGTAGTCAATCCATGTTCTTCTCGGGCGTCGTCTTGTTTTCATCGCAGATGATCTTTGATAGGACCAGTGATGGGAGATGATGGTGTTATATTCTACGGGATGGCCAAACCACTTGATCTTCTGTCTTTCAATAAATGTGTCACAAGGTGTTGATCCCACTGTCTGTCTGATAACATCTACTGTTCACAATATAACGCATATTTAAATGTAGAAGCGAGGCATCACAGTGGCTAGCACGTTAGCCTTCTGGTCCTGAGATTATGTGTTTATAACCACATCGAGGCAAGGCTGTTTTAAAAAACATTGTCTTCAGCTCACAGGTCGACCCAGACCGACCCAGCCAGACCCATACTTACTCAGACTAATTGGTACCAGACAAAGAACTGGGAAACAAATGTGGCTGACACGCTATTGCCGATATCATCCATTGACTCATGACTGATCTCTAAAGTTATGAGACTAGCACCATATACCTAATATACATCAAGAACTAGAAAAGAATCCGTGACTTCTGTTACTCATATCGACAACAGGTCTCTCTCGGGACAAGAATTAATTCGGATTGTGGTGAAGGGGTTACGGCCGCCATTCGTAATCTCGTAAACCGTGTTCCAAACACAGCTGTGGGCGATTTGGAAGCAGGTCGCTTTGTGTTGCTCTCTATACAATGGTATGAGTGCCAGTCGTTCAAAATGCGATGGCAAACTACTTAACGTAACCTTGCCGAGAAATTACAAGCAGCCAAACAATGATGGGGCTGACTACAACGTCCTGTAAAGGATATGCAATAACTAACGTTTGATGATAATCCCTGCTTCTTGCCCTTCTTCACCACATTGTTTTAAATGAGTTTGCAGCCATGAATGTTCCCCAGAGAAAACTCATAATAACCGTAAACATGTTACTTGTATTCACTATGGTATTTCACAATGGAAGCATGTAAGCAAACCTAGGATAATGGTTAGAAATTTGACAGTTCAAAATATAATCCTGTCTGGTCTTGGGAATAACTACAGAGTAATTGCGTTGAATACAACATTATGTTTCTTTTATACTCTTTGTTATATACACGTCATTGCTTTCACATATTTATTATACGTTCTCTTCGGATTTAGCTGATATTGTCGTTTGCATTTTCACGAAATGGTTGTATGCCAGAAATGGAGGTTGCTTTACGTTTGAGTACACTGCAAGCTTGTTTTATAAAATAAACTCTCTTCCTCTGCCTCTTGTACCATCGACGTTTGCAATGCGTCTACTCTAGAAAGGGCCACAGGCAGTATGTTTCATAGCATCCACTGTAGTGCATCGATGTCCTTTTTTTCTAATATCGACTTTTTTTCTAATCCCCTGCCACTACGAACGACATTTTCCGACTTCGGCTGATGAGGTTCCTCTTGTAGATTCGTTTTCACATAAACTAACAAGTGTGGCCTACAGAGCATCAAAAGACACACACACACACACACACACACACACACACACACACACACACACACAATATATATATATATATATATATATATATATATATATATATATACATAATGAGTACGTGAGTCTATGCGCATGTATTCATATCTCTCTCTCTCTCTCTCTCTCTCTCTCTCTCTCTCTCTCTCTCTCTCTCTCTTCTGTGTGTGTGTTTGTGTCTCTGTGGGCATGCGCACCTTCCTTTATTATATATATCGTATAGTTTTGACATTCTCGGTTTTGTTCTATCGCTATCTATTATAATTTAACTTGACTTGAGATTTTTAGTACTTTTTTATTCTACCTATTTATGTGTTTTCTGTCGTTTTCATCTTTCGTTCTTCTCTTTGTTGGCCTTGTCGGCGGAGTATATTGTACTTGTATATAGCATTGAATTTATGTTTATTACATTGAATTTATAATTGCAATTTATCTTTGTTAATCGAGGTGTGGAAACGAGTTCTTATTGAAGTACGGAAGCGAATCACGGGCAGACAAATGAAGAATTGTATGAAAGATGCAGAGATGTGATTTTATAAATAAATAAATAAATAAATAAATAAATAAATATAAACACGAGAACCCGCTGACAGATATAAAGAGCATTGAAGATATTTTGAAAGACTCAAAGCGTACTGGTTTATAGCATTATATAAAGACAGTCGACATTCTTCGGGCATATCATGAGAAGTGGTAACGTGAGTATGTCGTCACAACGGGATAGCTGAAGGAGAGGGTTGGAGGGGCGAGACCAAGTGACAAGATGCTGGACAGTTTGGCATCATGGCCAGAAGGAAAATCAGCATCAGACATACTAGCAGCACAAGAGGCAGAAGGCTGTGGACATACATGATCACCAACAATATACGGAATGGACTAGCAGAAGGAGAAGAAGAAGAAGAAGAAGAAGAAGAAGAAGAAGAAGAAGAAGAAAAAGAAGAAGAAGAAGAAGCAGCAGCAGCAGCAGGAGAAGGAGGGAGGAAGGAGGAGAGAGGAGGGAGGAGGAAGGAAGAAGAATAAGTTGGAGAAGAAGGAGAATAAGTTGGAGAAGGAGAAGAAAAAGACGAATAAGAAGAAGGAGGCGGAGCGGAAGGAAGGGGAGAAGAAGTAGTAGGAGGAGGAGGAAAAGGGGCAGGAGAAGATATTTTATAACCGGGTGAATCATTTTATTGTCGCTTTTATTTCTGTCTTTCTTAAGGCTTCAGTTACTGCTCTTAGACAGTGAAGATCTATATACAATCATAT